>CM053624.1:87715496-87739423 GCA_028646595.1 Phalanger gymnotis
TTTGTAGACTTCTTGGAGCCCTGACCCTAAGAAAAGGTACCCTATAACTGAGCACACTCTGGGAAAACAGAATTCCATAGACAGACCAGCATCTATCCTTCACCACCATAGCTTTATGGTTCAGACATTATGGCACAGTGAAATAAAAAGAACTTGTTTCTTCATTGAAGTCAACATCCTGGCTAACCACTGCTCCCAGGTCCCACCCTCTCTGAATGAATGGAAATCTTATCTGTTTTTATGCAAGAAAAAGCATCAAGAAGATGCTTGGGAGTCCACTTAGGGGATCTAGGTTCAGATTCCGGTTTTGCTACCTTGTGTACGTCTCAACTTAAGTCTCAGTTTCCTCAACTGTAAAATGAAGGTATTAGACAAGATGATTTCTGAAATTTTGTAAAGCTCCAGATTTATGATCATATAGCACATTGGCATAGGTACCTTAAGTTTTGTAGAAATTTCAAATAAAGCAAATACCATTTTGGGCTGGGCTTAATTTGGATGGTAGGAAGCATGGTTGAATTAAACTTCATATCTTCCCTTACCACCTACCACATAAATTTGTTGGCACAAAGCAGTTTCTTAAAATGCTTGTCCAGGACCTTGCCCCATCAAGTATCCTCTCCTCCCCTATCTTTAATCTCTCCCAATTAGCAGTCAAACTCCCTCATCCTTAAAAAGCTTTCGCTTCACCCTGCTATCTCTCAAGCTATCCTAAATCTGCCTTTCTTTTCCCAATGAGCTCCTAGAAAAATTTATCTCCCTCTCTGCACAGTCAAATCCCCATCACCACACTCCCTTCTCCACCCTTTTCAATCAAGCATCCCACTCCAACAGCTCTACTCAAACTGCTCTCTCAAAAGCTAACAGTAATCTGGAAATACCAAAGGAAGAAGGGAGGAGGGAGGATGGGACAGGGCTAACAGGGGAAGGGTGCTATGATAATATCCAAGCCATCCCTCAAACTAGGGCTGCAAATGACACTCTCCAAAGCAGAGATCACACTGACTCCCTGTCTAATCTAGCCCTGGCCAATTGCTTCCTGGTGCATCTCACAGATGCAAGTTACCCTAGTATGTGAAGCACTGACCCCAAGTCCTAATGCCTAGAGCCCATGTCAGGAGAGTTAAGAGTTAAATCAGGCAACAAAACACTTTGGCACTTTTATTTTTCATATGAGCTCATGATCACTTTTGCAGGGGAGAATTTCTCAGAGTCCAGACAAGGCCATGAAGAACAGGCTCCTATCTTTATATAAACAGACTCAAAGTTAGCCATGAAATGAGTCAGACTCTCTTTGCTTCCCTTTTTCCTTCTTCGCCCCCTCAACCCATTACCATGCCCAAAGATCCCAAATCTTAGATCTGGGAGCAGAGGTAACAGACACTATCCTGCTTCTCCCCAATCACTGTACTAGGACCTCTCAGAATTAGTGAAATTAACAGATCATAGATGAGACTTGTCCTATACAAAAGAGGAAAGATGGTAAGACATCTTTGGTGAACTATATACCACCTACCCCTTCACCTAAGTACCATTAATCACTTGGAGATTTTTCATCTCCAGCTCTTCAGAGGCTTGGGTTGGTAGTACAGAATATCCCTCAATAAATTTCATTTGGATATTAAATTTTGTGAATGGATGTCTTCCTTTTTCCTTTCCTACTATAGGTGCTGACTTACAACCCAATCATCCATTTAGAGAGGCATTTGCAACCAAATGTAGGCATTAAAACAATGGAAGAACTTGATCAATTCCCTTCATTTTCAGAAAAATCCTTTGAACAAAAACAAATAGCACTAATTCGGATTGGTTCCCCTTTGGTGGTGCTAATTTACACACACACAGAGGAACCACCACACACTTCTAAAGAGGGAATGGTGATCAAGAGAGAACTTTGGGCACACTGGTCTCCATGCCACCAAGAGAAATGTTGGGCTGCTCCCAGGACTTGGCAAAACCTTACACAACACTTTTATAATTCAATGGATGAAATTGCTGGGGCAGTCATTATCACTCCATGCACCGGGAGAGCTCAAGGATCATGACAGCTTCAGCTTCCAAAATAAGGCACAAGTCTGTCCATGCCACTTGACTGCTTAATAACCTTCAATGGCTTCCTATTGTGTCTAAGAAGAAGACAAACTCGTTAGCCTAGCATGTAACTCTCCTGGTTCCAACCTACCCATCCAGCCTTACTTCACTCTACCATTCTAGTCCAACTAGATTATAAATTGTTTTCCGAACACCACATTCTTTCTATAATCCTTGTTGTTGTTCGGTCATTTTTCAGTCACGTCTGACTCTTTGTGACCCCATTTGTGGTTTTCTTGGCAACAATACTAGAGTGGTTTGCCATTTCCTTCTCCACTTCATTTTACAGATAAAGAACTGAGGCAACCAAGACTAAGTGACTTGCTCTGGGTCACGCAGCTAGTAAGTGTCTGAGGCCGGATTTGAACTCAGGAAGATGAGTCTTCCCTGACTTCAGGCCCAGCACTCTATCTGCTGTGCCACCTAGCTGCCCCTATCATAATCCTTAACTTCCTTTTAAGATTTTGAAGCCTTCTTTAACGACCCTCACTAATACTGTCTTCCTCTTTAAAAATTGTTCCATCTAGTCACTATGTTACATAATACTTGTGTGTGTTCATGGCATATCATCACAGGAGAACTTCAGCTTCATAAGGTCTGTGGACATTTTGTTTTCTTGTCCCCTCAGCACTGAATGCAATGCTTCTCATATTGTAGAAATTTAATAGACAAATAAATTGAATTGGAAAAGTTGCAAAAAATGAGTTATCTTAAGAAAATACATAACTGTGACCAAGAAAGAAGGATGAGGACATTTTAGATGGGAGGAACAACATGGGCAAGAGTTCAGAAGCAGGTGGACTTGCCCTCAGTAGTTAATCCATATTCTCCCAGGGCTCTTTCCTGGGAAATATGAACCATGGCAAAAGGTCACTCCTATCAAAAGATCACCTTAGAGAGTGAGAAACTCAGAAGTTATTCCCTCTGTGTATTCAGCTATGATTAGGATTTTACTAGAAAAATATTCAGTTTGGGGAGAGGATCTAGAAGGGACTAACATATGGACGACCACAGCTGAGGGGTAATGAATTAACAACTCATGACAATGATGGTCAAGACTGAATAGTCACTCTCAGTCCCAGCAAGGTTAGCCAACTACTTCTGGGCTCAGAATAGAAAGAGATTGGAAATGAAAGCAAGTCCTTCCTCACTGGTTGCCAAGAATAGTGCTTTATGCTTTAATGATGTCACTTTTGCTCAACATGGCATATTTCTGTTCAAACATATTATTAAACCTCTATCTACTTTCAATTATTCAAGAACACACCAGCATAAATGATCCTAACTCAAAGTTTTAATCTTAACCTTTTATCAATTTCACTTAGGACAGTTGCTATGGAGTACTTGTGTTATTCCCTCTGACTATGACAAAGGGCAAATCTATCATTCTCTCATTTCTCATGCCTCTAAACCAGAGGAGAATATAGTATTGTACATGCCTGGGTGGAACTCCATAGTCTGCACAAATCCTCAATACCAAGACTTGAAAATAATGCCTTTGTTTTTACATTGACCTATCGTGCTACTTTTAAAATGTAAACTTGAACTTTAGATAAGGGATGTAACTGGGCTATTATTAACTGTCTGTTCTTTCAAATTGCCTCTTTATGTTGTTTCCTACGGAGTTGTAGCCCCTTTTCTCCAATGAATCAGCCTCTATTCTAGTGTAGTGCAATAACACACATCCTACCTAATACTCATATGGTGCTTTAAAATTTATGAAGCACTTTCCTCACAAGAACCTTTGTGAGGTAGGTAGTATAATATTATGATCCCCATTTTCCAGATAAGAAAACTGAGGCCTGTAGTAAAAAAAGTAATAGGTGGCACAAGCAGGGCTGGAATCCAGGTCTCCATTTCTTGCACTCTAACAAACAGCACTATATGTAAATCTTTATTCTATGTAATGCCTCTATGGAAGCAGGCGACTAACAGTGGAAAATAACATTGGTCTTAGAATAAGAAGCTCTGAGTTGAGTCCTATTAGCTGTGTGACTCTGGACAAGTCACTTATCCTTTCAACAGCAGTTTCCTCTTCTGTAAATTGGAAATAATCCTTTCCACCTCCCAGTGTTTTGTGAGGAAAATATTTAATAAACCTTATGGAAGTTTATAAATAATAATAATTATTGTTAATATTCTTTCTTCTGGCCCCAATTCTCCCTCAGCATTTGCTTAAAAACACCCTGAAGGCTCTCTTTCTCTCTCTCCTTTCCTCTCCTCCTCTCCCCCCACCCTCTTGCAATTACATTATGTATCAAGTGAATACTTGGGAATCTCTCAGACCAGGTTTCATTCAAAAAAGAAGAAAAACAACCCTCCAGGTGAGCTTAGTGGGAAGGAGGCAGACAGAAGCTCAAAGAAAGAGTCTTCATATTTGGCTCAAGCTAAAGTAATCAAACCTTGATTAATCAAACCTCAGTAATAATTACCATGATTTTTTTAAAAAGAAAAAAAAAAGGACAAATAGCTTAAGAACCAAAGTGGGAAATTCTCACTCCCCCCTCAGCATGCTTGGGTCAGCATCTATAAACTCAAAAATCCTGTGGAAAACAATAGTGGGAGCTCTACCAGTGGGTTATCTGGATTTTCACCTTGGTTCTGCCTAAAGATTTCTTCCAGCTTTAAAATGTTGTCCTCTGATTCCAATCCTCTCCATTTACAGCCTTGTATCCATTTTGTAGATCAGTTCTTTAATTTAGGGTTATAGGATCAAAGACCGAGTTCTGGAAAGGACTTCAGATATTATCTTGTCCTATTTTACAGATGAGGAAACTGAGGTCCAGAGAAGTGAATTAACTTGCCCAGAGTTACAGACAGGTAAAAGGTAGAGTGGGTGTCAAAACCAGCCCTCTTTCCATTACAGCACAATTTCCCTAAAGATTGTCAATGCTTCACAAAGAGCACTTGCCTATGGACAATCGTGTGAAATAGTGGCTCCAAATCATGGAGTCACCATTTTGCAGATGGGGAAAGCTTTGCATGAAGGTTAAGCTGATTGCCCAAAAGTCACAAAAAGCTTGGTGTTCTTTTCATTATATCATGATGTCCCTGGGATATGAATATGCAGTAATAGGAAGAATGATGTACACTTCTGAATGTGGTCCACTGGCAGATTTTGCTGCAAATACTAGGCAGCACCATAGTGACCAATATTTATGTAGGACTGACCAGAAATGTTACAAGAGTAAAACCTCAAATGTAATGTGGTGTATTAAATATTAGTAGTTTTAGTAAGGACATTGCCCATCCATTTGTAAGCAGCTTAAACTAGGACAGGATATCATGGAAAATATTATTTGAAAAATACTGAACGGAATGCAATAGTTCAACCGAAAATAAAAATTTTAAGAAGTATCCCTAAGTAAATCTATATTTGGATAGATTTAATAAATGACAATTTGATACCAATTTGATTCTCAACAACTAGGTCATCTTATGATCAAGTTAATTCTCTCCATCGAGCCTTCCTTATCCCATTGGCTAATGTGAGTTTGCCCTCCTGTGTATGTTTGCTACCTAGTCATATTATTGTCTTCTTACAGCTCTGATAATTTAACTCGTGTACAAGTGGTCTCCAAGATACAAATCTGATATATACAATTGCCCTAAGACAGGCTAAAGAAAGACTGTGGGGCCTCCTTCCTTCTTGTGCCTCATTTTCTAAAAAGAGAACTTACTTCTCTCTTGTTGATAAGAGTGGGAGAAAGTCAGGTCTAGGTACCCTTGAGTCTAATTTTCTATGCAACCTCTTAGCATTCCCACTCCTCACCTCTCAGACACATAAGCAATGGTTCCTCTAAATCAGGAGCTATTAACCTGGAATGTATGGACTTATTTTTACATTTTGACAATCGCATTTCAATATAATCGGTTTCTTTGTAATCCTGTGTATTGATTCTGAGAAGAGGTCCCGTACACTGCCAAAGGGATCCATGACACAAAATAGCTTAAGAATCCCTATTCTAAATGAAACATGACAACCCACAGCCAATTAGGTCTATAAATTTAATTCTTATTGTTAGACAGCTTCAAGTTAGTATTTCCAAGGAATGCATTCCCCATGTAACTGAGGATTTGACTGTAATTATACCTTCTCTTGTGTACAGTACTCCAAAACATTCAACACAATCTTAAGTACACGGTAGGTATCCAATAAATATCTGTTAAATGAATAATCTTCATCTAATTTTCAGTGAACAAGCCTGTTCCTACCATCTTCCTCAGATCAGAATTGGCACTTGGCCATGCTACCAGTAAATAAGTTACAAACATATCTCTGAATGCTAAAGAAATTGGTCAATTTTCCTCATTCACTATTACATTTATTCCAAAACCCTAAGCTCCATAACCTTGTTTCAGATAAGTATAGTAAGAGCTTCCTGAAAAAAATACTCAAAACAATACAGTGTTTTTTGACTTGAGAAGAAAGCACATTGGATGGAGGACCAGGGTTCAAATCCCAGATAGATCATTCTTCACCTGTGGGGGCTTGATCAAGTCTCTTTACAACTCTGGGCCTCAACTGTAAAATCAGGCTAAATATGCACTTCCCTTGGACAGATTGTAGTAAGGATCAGATGAGATAATATTTGTGAAAACAAACAAACAAAAACACTTATCAGGGTGTGTAGCACATAGTAGGTACTATATAAGTATTTCTTCCTGTCCTGGTTTGCATTAGTAGAAAGAATTTCCTCATCCGAAGTTCCCTAGGCCAATGAAATCCTAAGTCCTGCCAAGTAAAGGAAAGCAAGAGGGTTTCACTAATTGATCTCGTATGGTCACTGGTATATGTCAATGACCCTATGAATTACTACATATGCAGTAATATAGTCTACACATACTTATCCATTATCAAATCTTCTTTTGAATAATTGCCCTTTCAAAGTGTCTTCTCATGTTCACAGCAGATTCTTGTTCCCTATGAATGAGGCTTGTTATTTCATCTAGGTGGCACAGTGGATAGAATGCCAGGTCTGGAGTCAAGAGGATTTGAGTTCAAATCCAGCCTTACACACTTACTAGCTGTGTGAACCTGGGCAAGTCATTTAACCCTGTTTGTTTCAGTTTGCTCAACTGTAAAATGAGCTGGAGAAGGAAATAGCAAATCACTCCAGTATCTTTGCCCAAAAAACCCCCAAATGGGGCCTTGAAGAGTTGGACACAACTAAGTGACAACACTTCAGAAAGAATTTCAAAGAGGTTTTTACCGGATACAAGGAATGTATAATTATGACTATTAAAAATATAACACATTCGTTATTGCATGCCTTATCACTAAGTAAGCACACTTGGTACTGGCTTTAAATTTATTATTTTGTGATCCTTCTGCCTTCTCCCCTTCACTCAGACATTCACTGAGGACTCACTCTACACCCAGCATTCTATTCACTCTATCCACTGCTCCACCTTCCCATAACACAAACTTCTATCAGATATTTCTTCACATATGCCACTGCATCTACCATAATAGCTTATGCTTAATAATCAACACATGTTAGATTGGAATTGGAAAATTGAGGATCTACCATAGAAAACATGAATCCTCACTAAATATGAACAGCCAGTTGCCAAATCTTATAATTTCCCCCAAGAAATCTCTCAAATATATCCCCTTCTTTTCACTCACATAGCTACTACCATACTTAGTTAAGGCCCTCATTACCTCTCAAGTGAACTTACAATACTAACAGCCTTCTAATTGGACTTCCTACCTCAATTACCTCCCCATGCCAATCTCTACTTCACAGAACTGCCAATGTAATTTTCCTAGAGCATAGATTGATTCTCTCTCTCTCTTTCTCCCGCTTACTCTCTCCCTCCCTTTTTCTTCTCTCTCTCTGACACACACACACACACATATCTTCTAGCATTTAAAGCTCTTCACAACCTGGCCCCTTCCTAACTTTCCAGTTTTCTTAAACAGTATTCCCCTCCTATCTACTCCAGGAATGGGGAACCTGAGGCCTCATTTTCTAAAAAGAGAACTTGCTTCCTTCTTATTGACAAGAGCGGGAGAAAGTCAAGCCTAGGCACCCTTGAGTCTCTCATTTTCTCTCTGTCCAACCTCTTAACATTCCCACTTCCTCACCTCTCAGACACATAAGCAATGATTGCTCTAAAGCAGGACCTCTTAATCTGCAGTATATACACTTGTCACTTGACCGATCTCTAAGTGCCCCATAGCACCTGTTTCAGCCACCTTCATGGCCATTGGAACAAACTGTTTTCATCTGCCTGTTCCACTGGAGAAAGACTTCATGTGTTTGGGGTAGACACCACCCCCTCCAACTCATGGACAGATGTGAGGCCTCAACCTCGGTTATCCTCAACCTGGTTGAATCTGTCTGCTGAGACAGTTTTACACCCCGCTCAAAACAAAAACCCATGAATTTAGCTTCAGAGGACCTGAGTTTAAATCCAGATTCTGTTCCTTACTTCCTGTTTCACTTTGGACAGATTACTTAATGCACTTCTGCGGGTCTCAGTTTCCAAATCTTTAAAATAAGAGAGTCAGACTAGGTGACCCTTCAGTTTTGCTCCAGCTTGAATTCTGTGATGATCATATGTTGATACTCTCCCTCCTCTGAACCACAAAAACCTTTCTATTCCCCTTTATTGCATGTACAATCTGAATCTGCCTAAACTAGTTATTTGTGTAACTGCCTTATTTATCCCTCTCCCCACCCAAACTTCCACTCTGCCATATCTGCACATTATAATTTCTCAAAGGCAAGACCTATATAATATCATCCTTTTACCAGCCCACCCCAACAGCACTTGATACAACACCTTAAACATTAAATATTTGTTAGATCGAATTAATGCGAACTTTTAAGACTACTCTCCCTTCCCCCCTGTCCCCTCCCCCTTCAGTACCCTTAAAGCAATTATCTTAAACCTGTGCAGGCATCTCAAGGCAAAGTGACAGCTGCAAAAACAAAGAATTTATGGACTAAAGAATCTCTTCAGTTGTGATTTTCAGCAACTGCAAATCAAAGGGCCCAGAAGGCAGGACAGACAGAACATACCAAATGTCCATAAACCCCTACACAGCAGATTTTATCATCATGTTTTCTGACATCTGACTCTATTAGCAAGGCTAACAGTCAACATACCCTGTTTTGCCAATTATTTTAACGATATAATACCATAAACAAAAATATTTCATCAATCTGTACTGTATTAAAGTCCAAGCATTAAGAGTAGCTAGAAAGCACATAGTGACTTGAGAATATTTTTTGTTAGAGGCCAAAAATTATTAAAATGTAAATTAATTCTTGGGGCAGCTCGGTGGTACAGTAGATAGATTTCAGGGCCTAGAATCAAAAAGACCTGAGTTCAAATGTGACCTCAGACACTTACTAGCTCTGTGACCCTGGGCAAGTAACTTAACCCTATTTGCCTTGTTTCCTTAAATGAGCTACAGAAGGAAATGGCAAACCATTCCAGTATCTCTGCCAAGAAAATCCCAACGGAGGTCATGAATAGTCAGACATGATTGAAAACGCCTAAACAACAACAAATTAATTCTGCCTCCCCCTCCTAGGACAAAAAAAAATGAGCACGAAAATATGAAGTGTCATAGTCCTAAAGGCCCTTTGTCTCTCAGGCCTGCTTGCTCTTTCCAGTTTTCTTAAGCACCTGGCTAACAAGGAAGAATAAATTAGGTCCAACTTACATCACATATTAAGATAACAGTATTTTGAAAGGGAAAAAAGGTAGGAAAGACCATAAACAAGTGCTACAAGTAAATATTGAAAAGTACACCCAGCCTCTTCCCTCAAAAGAGATTTTAAAACAAAAGAAGCTGATAGCTACCATGTCTCTTCAAGGGAAGCATGGTTTTGGGAACCATCTTTGAGATAGGTCTAATCTGAACTGGAGGACCTGATGTACACAGGGGAAGTTTGCCCTCAACAGGAACCAGCATCAAGTTAGGGCAAAAGGAGACAGTAATGCAAAATAGGTCTATTAACAAATTGTCCAATGCTCCCAATAGAGGAATGAATCAGGAAAGTGAGTCTAGGAACAGCAAGAAGAGGATTCCTTTCTTTACTTTATTTTTTGATTAATTAAATGTTGTTCAATTATCAAGTATTTTTTCCTCTCCCATCTCTACCTCTCCCACCATCACCTCTTGGGGATAAAATCCTTATGATAAATAAGCATAGTCATGCAAAATAGATTCCCACATTGGTTACATCCAAAAAAAATTGTCTCATTCTGCATATTAGAATCCATTCTCTCTTTGCCAGAAGATGGGCAACAGCATTTTACATCCTCAGTCACCCGGTGTCATGGGAAGATCTTTGCATTGATCAGAGTTCTTAAAGCTCAAAAAAGTTTTTATTATAATGATGTTACAGTTTAAACTGCTCTGCTTCTGCTCACTTCACTTTGCAACAGTTCATATAAGTCTTCCCAGGTTTCTCTGAAACCATCTTTCTTCGTTTCTTACAGAATAGCATTCCATTACATTCCTATCCCAATTGATAAGCACTCCCTTAGTTTCTAGTTCTTTGCCACCATAAGAAGAGCTGCAATGATTTTTAAAATTTTTTTTTACAGATAAGACCTTTTCCTCTATCTTTGATCTATTTGGAGTATAGCCTTATTTTATTTATCTATTGCTGGGCCAAAAAGCATGCACAGTTGAGCAACTTTGGGGGCACAGTTCCAAACTGTTTTCTAGAATGGCTGGATCAATTCATTCATAGCTACGCCAATCGATGTGCTTGCTCCCCCACAGCCCCTCCAACATTGTCATTTTCCTTTTTTGTCAACTTTATCTTCCTTTAAATTCAGTTTCTTTTGCATCTTTTTTAAGCAATAAATGAATCACTTTGTCTAAAGACGTAGATTATAGATGGAATTCTATGGAATTTCTTTTCAAAAGATTTTGCAATTTAGGATATATAATCATCTATTTGGAATTAAGGTTAGGCGTAGTTAAGTAAAACATGAGCCAATGTATGGACATGTCTCACTGGATGCCTCATACATGCCATGCAAGTGTGGCCTCTTAATTTTCTTTCCTCCTCCTGGAATGCCCTCCTCAAGAGTTTGATGCCTCTCAGATCTGTTTAACTGTCTCTGGAAATGAGTAGAAAAGGAAACCAGATACATAGATCTTCTAGAAAGAGAGAGGGTAACCTGGAAATAGGAGAAAGAGAATTGAGGCAGGGTGGGGGCGGAGTGGGGTGTGAAGCCGTCTCACACAGAGCTCAGAACAGCCCCAATGAGAGAATGAGAGAGAAGCGGCTTAGCGCAAGGAACTATCTTATCACACTTTTCCAAAACATAAGGCAACAGCATACAAAACAAGCCTCCCACTATGGGAGTGGGGAGGTGGGAAGGAGTGAAGAAGAAGTATTAAATGACCCTCCCGGGGGAAAAAAAAAAAAGGGAGGGGGGACTTTGATTAGCGATGAAACTGGTCTGGCCTCAAGGTTTAAGAACTCTTAGCATTCCAATAAAACATGCCCTATCTCCATATGATAATCATATTTGCACATTTCTAGAAGCAATTTTGTCTAGAGATCAAATTGTGGACTAACTGAAAGCCAATCAGTCCTATAAGACTATGCTTCCAAGTTTAAGACAAATGGAAAATCAAAGCCAGGGGTAGAGAACCTTTGGCCTTGAAGCCACGTATGGCCCTCCAGGTCCTCAAGTGTAGATTTAGTCAAAGGGCTTCACTTGAGGGCCCAGAGGGCCACGTGGCCTCAAAGCCACAGGTTCCCCACCCTTGATCCAAAACCATATGCTACTATTTCTCTTCTTGGGTTTCAAGTAATGTGCAGAACAGTTCTTGATATTGCTGCAGAATATTTCACGTGAGGGGAGTGACAAATTTTGCAAACCCTATTTGTCACTGGATCCTATAAGGTCAGCACTGCCACCCACATTTTAGAAAAGAGAAACCAGCTCCGGAAGAGGGACTTGTCTTAAGCCAGACAGTTGAGTCAGTGTCAGGGCTGGAAATAGAACAGTAAAGTCCACACTAGTATACAAATCAGTATAAATAGAAAATTCAAGAGAATCAGACCTTTACTACTGAGGAGGCAGCCCAATGATAGTTTGAAATGGGAGGAACTAAAGATTCTACAAATCACACAATAGGAACCACCTTCTTGCCCATTTTTGTCTCCTTCTTTCTTTAGAACTTAATCATTAAGGATTAAGGAGTACTTTTCAAGTATATTTCTATTCCTTCTTGAGGGATTTAAATAGAAAACAGATGTTTCAGGATGGCAAAGTATTTCTTTAGGCAGTCAGTAAGAAATACTCTTTCCTTGGCTAAGTCTTTTAGATGTGAACAAACAGCAATTGCTGCTCAATGAGCACATTTTAAAAACTGACAGTAATTGTCACTAAAAGTAAGAATAATTAGATACTCTTTGTGTGCATTTGTAACTTTGAATCAAAAACTCATGTACCAAGCTCACAGTAGCTAGCATTTTACATAGCGCTTCAAGGTTTGCAAAGCATTTTGCCAACATTATATCATTTAATCTTCACTACAACCCTGGAAGGGAGGTACAATTATTTTCTCCAGTTTACATGTGAGGAAACTGAGGCAGAAAAAGGATAAGTGACTTGCTCAGGGTCATATAGCTATTAAGTATCTGAGGCAGGATTTTAATCCAGGGCTGACTCCAGCCCAATATTCTATTTATTGTATCACTTGGCCTCTGTGGTAGGGTTCCCAAACTTGTTGATATATTAATTTTTTTTTGAGGCAATCAAGGTTGAGCGACTTGCCCAGAGTTACACAGCTAGTAAGTGTCTGAGGCTGGATTTGAACTCAGGTCTTCCTGACTCCAGGACCTAGGCTCCTCCGCTATATTATTTCTTGATCAGATTTTAAGTTAAGGAAAACTGAAAAGATAAAATGAGACAAGATGGATTGTCATCACCTTTTGCTTGCTGCTCTGAGCTGCAGGTTTTTTCTAGATTGAAGTTATGGAAAAATCCATAATTCTTATTTACATAATTTTAAATTTTTATTTGAATAAAAAACCAAACCTGATCTTAATTATGTTTCATTAAATTCTTAAATGGGGAGCCTTGGAGATTCATTAAATTCTTAGATGGGGAGAAACCGACCTTGGAGATGAGCTAGTCAGACCATCGCTTTTTTACAATGAGGAAACTAAGCACCAGAGTTGTTAAATGTATCTGAAGTTATTAGGCCAGTTAGTGGCAGAGCCACTAACATCCAGGCTTCCTGACTTCCAGTCCAGAGTTCTTTTCACCATTCCACAATGCCCTCTAATCATAATTTCAACAGTATACAAGTCAGGTTGGATTAAGTTGGATAGCTATAGAATTATGTTGAAGATACTTGAAAGACTTAAAGAAAGACATACCAGCATGACTATATTTATATATGAGAGAAATGATTATTTCTTGTAGGTAATTCAATCAGTCTCTTAAGGACATTGCTGATTACCCAAATCCTCTGGGTACATGCTTCTCGATCTTGGGTGGGACCCCACCCAACTAGAAGACCTTAACAAACCAGTCTAGGTGAGATCTTGCCCTTGGGAAATAATCCCCTCTCCTAGGAACCTTCCATTAGAACTTACTATGACCCAGTTTATAAAAAGGAAAACCAGCCAGAGTAGTCTCAGTAGAGGATTCTTTTGTCCAGATTGCTGGAGGTAGCTGAGTCTCATGATAAGGTCACTCTCAGGAGGAGGAGCTGAAGACTTTTTGCCCACCTCCTCATTAACATGTCCACCCCTTCACTGATTATTAACCAATCAGGGTTGATTTCCACCTTCAGGAACACTCTCTTTTCCAAAGATTTTTTTAAGCATTTAATATTGGGGGGAGGGGGCACTGGGAGGCTAGTCACTGATTTCTATTAATTATTTGCTAGCCATAATTAATACATTGATTATTAATTACCCAGAAATTATGCCTCTCTGACTTTACATTCTCACCTGAGAAATAATCAGTGGCTCATTAGATTTAAAGCTGGAAAGAACCTTAGAGACCAACTAGCCCAAGCCCCTCATTTTACAGGTGGATAGCTGAGGCCAAGAGAGATTAAGAGACCTGCCCAAAATCAGAGTTAGCATGCCAAGGGAGATTTGAAATGGGATTTTCCTGCCTCCAAGTCTAGCATTCTATCCATTTCATTTTATCCATTATATCATAACATGAGAAGAAATACAGAATAGTGAACAAGAAACTAGACCAGGAGTCAGGAGACCTAGGTCCAGGTTCAGCCACCTAATAGCTCTTTGATGTTGAAGAGGCTACTTAACCTGAATTTCAGCATCTTAATTCATGAAATGGAGATAATGATGCATGTACTGTTAGTCAGTCAGCCCATCAACTAGCATTTATTAAGTGCCTACTATATGCCAAGTGCTGTGCTAAACCTTGGGAATACAAAAAAAGGCAAAAAATGAAAAACAGTCTGTCTCAAGGACAACAGTCCAATGAGAAATATAATATACAAATAACTATATACAAACAAGATATATACAGAATAGATTGGAGCTAGTCTCAGAGGGAAGGCATTAAGATTATAGGAGGATTGAGAAAGCCTTCTTGTAGAAGATAAGATATTAACTGAGATTTCAAGGAAGCCAGAGAAGCTATGAGGCAGAAATCAGGCTGGAGAGCATTCCAGACATGGGAGACAGCCAGTGAGAATGCTCAGGGTCAGGAGAGAGAACATCATGTGCAAAACTAGCCAGCACGTACTAAGTGCCAATTATGTGGCAGGCAAGGTACTAAACACTGTAGATATTAAGGCAAAAATGAAATAGTCCCTTCCCTCAAGAAGTCTGCATTCTAATGGAAAAGGCAGCATGTATACATATGAGCCTATAAAAAAATGTGAATACAAGGTAGTTTGGGTCAAGAAGACTTAGTATCTGCAAGGAACTTGCAATGACAAAGAAAAGTCAGTCATCAGAGGTCTTATAAGAAAAGTACTTTGTTTAAAAAAAAAAAGCACTCTATAAGTATGAGCTATTACTTGGTAAATCAAATTTTTAATTCTAAAAGACACTTTGCCTTGCATTCAAGGCCTTCTATGATCTGACACCTCCCACTCTATCTTACTACCTATTTCTCATGTTGTTGTAGCCCGGTCAATGGAGACAGCTTTCTATAGTCTGTGCCTTTGTGCCCATGTGTCTTTATTGATGTTACTCCTTATTCCTGGAATAGCCTCTTTTCTTCTTGCCTATTCAATTCCAATTCATTATTAATGCCCAATTCAAATGGCACCTCCATGAAGTCTTCTTTGATCTCCCTTGAACCTCAACAGTGTGATCCTTTGCAATATGTGTGTATATATATATATATGTATATATATATATGTGTATATATATATATATATATATATATACACATATATATATATATATATATATATCTGTTTTTTGTCTTTCCTTACTCCTCATGGTGCTTAGACATAGGAGCTTAAGAAATGTTTGCTGAATTTGGTAAATCTGTGACCCCCTACTAGACAGTATCAGAGTCTTACCTGGAGGTTCATGAACTAGTTTATATATAGTTTGGATAACTATATTTCAGTATAATTGGTTTCCTATGAAATCTCATGTATTTGTTTTATGCATTTAAAAAACATCATTCTTCTAAGACAATTCTGAAGGATTTGTGAGGAAAAACGCTATCCCCCTCCAGAAAAAGAACTGAAAATAGACTGAAGCTTATTTTTTTTAACTTTATTTTTGTTATTTTGGTCTGTGTTTTCTTCTGCAACATGGCTAACGTGGATATCACGTATAATCTGTATTAAACTGCTTGCCTTCTCAAGGACAGAGGTAGAAAGGGAAAGAAAGAATTTGGAACTCAATTTTTTTTAAAATGAACATTAAAATTTGTTTTTATATGTAATTGGGAAAAAAATAAAAAGTAAATTTTTAAAATTCTAAATAAAAACATTCAGAGAAAGGGTCTATCAGTTTTACCATGCTACCAAAAGGGTCCATGACATTAAAAAAATGGTAGGAATCCCCAGACTAGATGTTTCATGGGAGCATAGAGGATATCTTACCTAAACTTTGTATTTCTCCCAATGGCTGGTGTGAGGCTCCGTATATGCACACTTCTCTGAATGAACTACAACTAGGAAAAACCTGTAGTAACTTCACTTTTTAAATCTCAATAACCAAGTAAATCATATTTCCAAGTCAGAGGAATAACTATTCAGAAAGCCTGTGTTTCTAAACAAAGGAGAGTGAATAAGGATAAGTGGATAAGCTTAAACATGCTTATTCCCATGTAAAACACATTAGCATTATTCAATCAACAAGCATTTGTAAAGTATTTACTATTCTGTCTCCCAGTTTCAAGCACTTTTACTGGTCTTCCCCCATACCTGGAGCTCTCCTCCTCATCTCCATCTTCCTGGCTTCCTTCAAGTCTCAATTAAATTTTACCTTCTGCAAGCTTTTCCTCTCCCACTTTGTGGATGATCTCCAATTTCTACCATGTGTTGTTTGGACTTAAATGTCTGTGAGTTGTCTTCCCTGGTCAACTGTGAGTTCCTGTCTTTTGCCTCTTCTTGTATCACATCAGTAACCTCATGGAGCCACTGAAGTACTGAGATGCAAGTGTAGCATTGTGGAAAGACTATTATTAAGGTCAGAATCATAAGCCATATTCCAATCCCAGCTCTAACACAAACTATGTGCCCTTAGGCAAGGGAAAGGGCCAAAGGGAATAAGAATTTCCAAAAGGAAAGAGCATTTATGTAGATCCTACTATGTGTCAGGACATGCAGTGTTTAGACTGGTGGGCCTGGAGTCTAGAAGACTCATGTTCCTGACTTCCAATCTGGGCTCAGACACTTATTAGTTGTGTGACCTTGGGCAAGTCACTTAACCCAGTTTCCTCATCTGTAAAATGAGCTGGAGAAGGAAATGGCAAACCATTCCAGTATCTTTGCCAAGTAAAACACAAATGGAGTCACGAAGTCACAACTGAACAGTACAGTGTATACCAGGAACTATGCTAAACCCCTTACAAATATTATCCCATTTGATCCTCACCACAACTCTGTGAGAAAGGTGCTGTTATTATCTCCATTTTACAGCTGAAGCAACTGAGGCAAACGGTTAAATGATGTGTCAGAGTCTCACAGCTAGTAAGTATCTGAAGGTATTTCACCTCCCTAGTTCTCAATTTCCTCTTCTTTAAAACGAGGAGGAACTAAAGAATGATCTCTAAGGTGCTTCTAACTAGGAAGTGTTAAGATTACCTCCCACTCTACCGGCCACATGTGAGCATCTCAGCATGACTAGTGTAAGCTAACTAACCAGCCTTTGAATATCAGCTTCCTCACCTCTACAAATCAAACTGGGAAATATTCCCATAGAAAAGAATAAAAACAAGGTTACCCAAGATGCTCCGATTACAAAGATTCCATCACAGAAAAAGTGACAGCTTCTCTGGCCCAGTTTGCTGCTCTACTTGTCAATTTGAATAGCTGTTAGTCCATACAAATATACTTGATAAAGGGAGGAAAAACTCTAGCTCACTCTACCTTGCAGCAGAAAGCATTTAACTGCTAAGGTTATTCTAGGAAATGCCAGAATATATCAACTCTAGAGGAAAGTAAAGAAATTGGGATGCCCCTTCACATTATACCCTGCCATCAGCATGACTTTCCACCTCCTGAGTTCAGCAGTTTGTACAATATTTCCATAGCTTAGAAAGCCCTCAAGAACACTGCTAGGAATTATATATCCCACCAAGAACAAGGCATGATTCAAATACAAGTTGATTTTTTTCTTTTAAATCTATATACTTGTAGGGTCCTATAAGTTGTTAAGAGTTACAGCTAGCCTGTATATTAATAATTATCCTGTGTATTTGAAAACGATGCTATTTGGGAGATGACCTTTTCACTGGAGGCTGTGGATGTTACTGATAAAGGTTGAGACTGCAATACTCTCTCTTGTTCTTGAGAAATAGAGTATGAAGTAGTGGAAAGAATGCTAGAAGAAATCAAGAGATCCAGTCATAGACTTTAGTTGGTTGGTTGTCATCCTTCATTCTTGAAGAGGACCAAAATGACATCACTACGTTGGGGTCTATAACAATGTTACCTATAGCCTCTGTGGGGGTGTAAGACCAATAACACTAGGACATAGGAGGGCTGCTAGCACAGGTTCATTGATCTGATTTTCTAAAGGAAAGCAACTTTAAAAAGGTCAACAATCTTACTTTAATCAAACACACACACACACACACATATATCATTCACTTAGTTCAGGGGAAAAGTCAGCACCCTGAACTTGAGTCTCATCTGGCTATATCACATAAACACTCTTCCCATGAGTGAGCCCCAAGAGCAAAATGCTAACCTTGGAGTATATACATACTTCTTCAGTGTCAGAGGGCATCACAACCCGCGTAACCCAGGCTCATGTGACTCAGGCTTCTGAAACGGTAAGGTAATAATCACAATGTAGATGATAATTGTGAATATGCCTATATGGTTCTGTATCACAAACTATATGAGACTCTCCACATAGAAGAAGTAAACCATTTATTCAGACACCAGAGAACCGTATTCCACGAGCCATTTATCCAGTCTATCACAGCAGTAAAACATTCCACACACACAACATCCTGGAGACTCATCATCCCAAAACCTCTCCAAACCCCTGCTGGGGTCTCCACAAAGAAAAACTCACAGTCCAGCTAAGTCACTCTGTTCTTAGTTCTCTAACAATCATGAGGGCGGCCATTAGCAGCCATAACATCTCTCTCTCTCTCTGTCTCTCTGTCTCTCTCTCTCCCCTCTCAGCATTTCCTGTGACTTTCTTTTCCCAGCTCCTCCCACCACATGTAACTTAGGCTTCCCGTGATATAAGCAGGTCACATGGCCTATTAATGGGTGGGAAAGCTCTTCAAATCCAAATTGCTATTACAGCTTCCATATTACTTAAGCAGATCACAAGGGCCTATTAATGGATGGGAAAGATCTTCCTATTAAGCAAAAATACATTAACAATACAGGATCATGGCACAGTGTATCTAGCTGTGGCTGATCAGACCAATGAGCTAGGAAGGCTCTACTACAGGTCAGGCACAAATGGTCCAGAACATTTGGAGTGGAACACTTCAGTACGAGCTTGGGCAGAGCAGTAACCACTGGGAACTCAGTTTTCTCTGTAAAACAGGGATAGTAATGTCTCACAAGATGGTTGTGAATCTTGACTGATGACTTACATGAAACTGCTTTTACATTTCTATTTTTCTCTATATATTGGTGCTTCTTCCAATGACTGAGCAGTAGATTGATCTAATTCTGTAGCCCTCTAGCAGTGTGGTATCATAATGGACTGAAACTCATCTCCCTCATTTAGAAATATTAAGAAAATGTTCAAATACTACAGCAGACTGAAGTCTTTAGACAGCTATATCAGCTTTTCTTTAATCAATTCTAAAACAAACAATGTCAGGCTCCCAGTTCCCAATCAACTCAGGAAAAGATTCCTCCCTAAAGTAATTAGGGCAAGAACCATTCAAGGGCAGGCCTGAGATTAATCTTGACCTTGACATGATAATGGTAATGAATAGAAGATAAGATAATGTTCACACTAAGAAAAGTAAGAAGTTTCTTTCACTTCCTTAGTAAATATCTGGAAATTATTTCTCATAAGATGGAAAGGGGAATAATACTTAAAGGGAAGGGTCAAAAGGGGAATAAATGGTTTTGGGGAAAAGATTCTACAATGGTATTCTGAAAATTGAGTTTGAGGAAACAGATTGTTCACCGAAGTTTTACCTTATCCTGAACTCTGTAACTCTATTTTGTAACGGTATGAAATTTTCATGGTTGAGAAATACTATAAAGTGTAACCTCAAAAATGAGTTATCAGAGATAGGATTTCAAAGTCATGTAGTGGCTCAGTCCCTCTTTTGTTTCTTTTTCTAAGTAAAAATCCTTAGATTAAAATAATCTAAATTAATGTTTTAAAAACTGTTTCTGGCAGGGCTTGTACATAAAATGCAGAGTACAGGATTTTCTTCCAAAGTATCATTGCTTGAGGTTATAGTGTATCAGGCTTTATTCACCATTCCTTATTTCAGTAAAATTCCATTTTCACAAATATTATAATTTTGTTGTTGTTCAGTCATGTCCAACTCTTTGTGACCCCATTTGGGGTTTTCTTGGCAAAGATACTAGAATCGTTTACCATTTCCTTCTCCAGCTCATTTTACACACGAAGAAACCGAGGTAAACAGCATTAAGTGACTTGTCCAGGGTCACACTGCCAGTAAGTATCTGAGGGCAGATTTGATCCCAGGAAGATGAGTCTTCCAAGCCCATTTCTCTCTATGTGTTGTGCCACCTAGTTGCCCCTCCTCTTAATATCATGAAGCATTTCTATTAGCCCCCTCCTCTCACCCATGAATTGCTAGGTGGATATGGCCATCAATTCTATCACTGAAAAAAAAAACCTATAGCAGTAATCTCTTCACAAATCCAATTAGTTTATTATTCAACATGTCCTTGAAGGATATTTAAGTGCAGAATTGAACATGCTAAACACAGCTTTTTTAAAATAACTATGACATGCTTTCTGAAATGTGTTAGTACAGCAGCAGATCTTTAAAAGTTTTAAATTTTAATTAAAAAGTTACTTTCCTAGAATGTGGCAAGCAAGATGTTGGCTGTTGTCTATGCTTTGTATTTACTTGTCTAGGCATATGTCATATCTCCTCATATAGAGAGGGTCTTTTCCTGGGGTCCACAGATTGTAGATGTAGATAAATTTCAGGGGGGCCATGAATATGGGGAGGGGGAAAATTGCATCTCTATTTTCATTAACCTCTACCAGAAATTTATTTCCTTCGATGCTTTAAAGACATTATCTTGAAGTCACTAGGCTACCAAAGGATTTCATGACACACACAAAAAAAGTTAAGTACCCCTGACTCAACAAGTATTAGGTTATGATGCCTGAAGATTTACTGCAGAGACATAATTAATGGTGGAGACCATCAAAGACACCAAACATCCCAGGCCATCATCAGTTGTCCTGACTTTTGTGCTACCACTGGACTTTGATGATGCTGGGAAAAAATAGTGAGGCTGATGACTGTGCAACTCTGCCTCACTTAAATCCAATGCATGCATAAGTCAAGACATTACCCTGCAATGTTACTGGTCCTCTTTGAAAGCAAGGACAAACAATAGTAAAGCATTGAACACTGTGAACCTTTGCTCTGTTTCTGATATTGACTATGACACTGGGCAAGTTACTTGGCTCATCAGTCCCTCAGTTTTCTCATTCATAACATAAGAGAGTTGGATTAGTCATTATCCAGATTTTCCAAGGTCCCTTCCAGCTCTAACATTTTATCCCTTACTCTCAACATCATAGTTCAGCAGAAAGGACATTGGTTTTGGAACCAGAAGCCCTGGGTTCAATTCTACTTCACAGATTCAGTGAATTTTGAGCACTGGAATGGACTTCAGTGGTCACCCAGTCCAACCCAAACCAGAAATGATCCCCATCGTAATACGCCTCTGCTTGAAGACCTCCAAGGAGGGAAAATTCACCACCTCTTAAGGCGGCCACCCATTACGCTTTAGGCCGACTCAAATTCTTAGAAAGTTTTTCCTAACATGAAGTTTAAATTAACATCTCTGAAATTTCTACCCAGTGCTCCTGGTTCTGCCCTCTAGGGTCAAACGGTCTAATCCTTCCTTCATATGACAGCCTTTCAAAGCACTTAAAGAGAATTCTCATGCTTTTCCTAAACCAAACTATACCAAACTCAACATATTATTCCAGATGAAGTTTAACAGAGGTCAGTGATATTATCACTCCTGCATTTCTGGAAGCCATGCCCTTGTTAATGAAGCCCAACATCACATTAGGGCTTTTCTTTTCTTTCTCCTCTTTTTTTTTTTTGGCTGCCACATTGCATTACTGATTCACATCAAGCCTACAGGCCACTTAAACCTCCAGATCTTTTTTGGAAAATTTGTTGACTAACCATGCCTCCCTATATTGTACAGATGAAATTGTTTTTTGTACCCAACTGTAAGATTTTACATTTATGCCTATCAAATTTCATCTTATTAAGATTTGGTCCAGTGTTTTAACCTCTCAAGCTCCTTTTAAATCTTTCCTCTTTGAATCTATGCCTTCCAGCTTTGTGCCACCTGCAGATTTCATGAGCATGCCACCGTCTTTGCCTTTATCCAAGTATTTCATTAAAACATTAGCCCACACAGGGCCAAGAACACATCCCTAGGGTAATCCACTGGGAAGACCTCTTGCTACATTGAGGATTTCTGCCTAGGTGACTTTGGCAAAATCACATGACCTCCTTACCCATCAGTATCTGCATTGTTAAGTGAGAGGATTGGACTAGTTGACCTGAGGTCCCTTCCAGCTCAAATGCTTTGTGATACCATGAAAACAAATCAGACTAAGATAGATGAGTAAGTACTGAAGTGGTTAGTGGGCAAACTTCAAAAGCTTGGGCAACTGATGTAGAGGTAGAGCGGTATCTCTTGGGATTTCAGGATAGATGAACAAGGAAGTTTTTAAAAGTTTAAGGGAAGAGAGAAAAACCACACACCTCATCAAAAAGCTGGGGCTTATATTCTTAATGAACTATCGGATCTGAGGTGAATAGAACTAACTAGTTAATAACAACTTAGAATCCAGTTTTTTTTCAATCACATTTTTTTCTACCATACCACAAAACAGGGGTCTGGCTAGATAAGTAGGTGGAGAATAGTCTCTGCTCTGAAGCTAGCACGCATATTTACAATGTATTGCCTACAAAGTAATAACCCTATTTGATGCCCAATTACTCCACTGTAATAATATGCAACTAATGGAAACCAAATGTTCTCAATATTATACTGTTGCAATTAAGAAAGCGATAGCAGAGGTATGTAGCTAAAGAGGTCAAGGGCAGAAAGGTCAGTTCTATACATATTCAAATAGTTTTAAGTAACACTTTTTGTGGAAGCAAAGAATTAGAGACAAAGTAGATGTTCAGAGAGGGGGGAAAAGCTAAACAAAATGTGGCACCTGAATGGAATTGAATTCCATTACACTCTAAGAAATGACAACCATAAGGAATATACAGGGTGTCCCTAAAGTCTGGACACATAGGAAAATTGATGGCAATGGAGTTATTGCATCAAGTTCACGTGAATCTTGCAAAGCACATTAGCCTTTGCATCACAAATTATGGAAATCATATTGAAGATGTTATTTGTTAATACTCCAATTACACAAAATGTGGTCGAAAATTTCATTCATTTCATTTCTTGAAAATATGCATACATGTATATGTAAAAAACAAAAGGCATGGATTGAAGTTTAAAAAAGAAAATTAAATTAAATTTTAAATTAAAATTAAATTAAAATTAAATTTTAAATTAAAGTTTAAAAAAGAAAAGAAAGGGGCTACAGGTAACCTTACAATGGAACATCATTTAGGCTCTGGAATTGTTAAAGAAAAACTTTTGGTTGCAACTCTTAAAATACTATATAGACATCATCTTTAGACAGGAAAAAAAACTATATCTGAATATATATATACATACATACATGACAGAAAAAAATGCATCTAATCTGAAAAAAATGGGGTAGGGCATTTTATAGTATCTTAGAAAACAACTTATATTCTACACTAAGAGATTGAAGGGCTTGGAATTCGATATTCCGGAGGTCAATGCAGCTAGGATTAAAACCAAGAATCACCTACCCAGCAAAACTGAGTATCATGCTCCAAGGCAAAATATGGATTTTCAATAAAATAGAGGACTTTCAAGCTTTCTCAGTGAAAAG
>CM053624.1:87739923-87804685 GCA_028646595.1 Phalanger gymnotis
ATATATACATATATATATATATATATGATCCTTTTTGAGATCATAAATTCGGCCTTCCTACTACAGAGCTAACTACATCAAGAGAAAGAACTATGGATTCTGAATGCAGATTGAGGCACGCTTTATGCTCACCTTTTTTTTCACTTGTTTTCTCTTTTTTTTGGGGGGGGGGTTGTTTCTTCTTTTTCATGATTCATTTCATTGGTCATAATTCTTCTTTACAACTTATGGGATTCCATGCCATCTTGGGGAGGGAGGGGGTGTAGGGGTGGGAAGAAAATCTGGAACTCAAAATTATGTGGAACCGAGTGTCGTAAACTAAAAATTAAAAATCTAAAAAAAATTTAAAAATAAATAAAATCTGGCAAAAAAAAAAAAGTTACATCTTGTATAGACTGCCAGGCCTGTACTCAGGAGAACCTGAGTTCAAATTTGGACTCAGATATTTAATAGGTAGATGATCCTGGGCAAGACACTTAACCTGTGTTTGCTTCAGTTTCCTCTTTTGTAAAATGGTGATAATAATAGCACCTACACCCGAGTAGTGAGGATCAAATGAGATAGCAATTGTAAAGTGCTTTGCATGGTGCCTGGGACATAGTAAACACTCTAGAAATGTTAGTGATTATTATCATTGTATTGTCTTCCTCTTTTGAATGCGAGATCACTGGGGGCAAGGACATCATTTTGTGTCTTTGTATCATCATCACTTAGAACAATGCTTGACACATAGGGAACGCTTATTTTACCAATGTTCATTGACTGATGTACTGACTTTCACCAATCCCCTCAGTTAAAAAGCCTCTCTACCTCCTTAAAATTCACTTTGTAGATTATTTACACACACACACACACACACACACACATACATATATACATATACAGACAGAGGGCAAAGGTTGAGTTGAACTTGAAGGGATGAGATCTAAAAAATAAAATTACGGGGTGAGAGGAATATATTGGGAGAAGGAGAAAGGGAGAGATAGAATGGGCTAAATTATCTCACATAAAAGAGGCAAGAAAAAGCTTTTATAAAGGAGGGGAAGAAGGGGGAGGTGAGATGGAATGAGTGAACCTTACTCTCATCAGATCTGGCTTAAGGAGGAAATAACATACACACTCAATTGGGTATCCTACCCTACAGGAAAGTAAAGGGGAAGGTGATGGGAGGGAGGAGAATGATAGAAAGAAGGGCAGATTAGGGGATGGGATAGTCAGAAACAAACACTTTTGAAAAGGGACAGGGTCAAAGGAGAGAATAGAATGGCAGGGGTGGGGGGAGGGGTAAGACAGGATGGAGAGAAATATAGTTAGTCTTCCACAACATGACTATTATGGAAGTGTTTTGCGTAACTACACATGTATAACCTATATTGAATTGCTTGCCTTCTCAGTGAGGGTGGGTGCGGAGGGAAGAAGGGTGAGAATCTGGAACTCAAAGTTTTAAAAACAAATGTTAAAAATTGTTTTTACATGCAACTGGGAAATAAGATATATAGGCAATGGGGTATAGAAATCTCTCTTGTCCTACAAGAAAGTAGGAGGGAAGGGAATGAGAGTTGAGGGAGGTGAGAGAAGGGACGGCAGACTGGGAGAAGGGATAATCAGAATCCATGCCATCTTGGGGTGAGGGGAAGGGGAGAGATGGGGAGAAAATTCGTAAGTCAAAATCTTGTGGAAATGAATGTTCAAAACTAAAAGTAAATTAACCAAAAAACAAATTTGCTTTGCCCATACCTTGTATTGTATGTATACATGGCGTACTTCCCCCAAGTAGGCTGTAGGGTCTTTGAGGGCAGGTTCTGAGTCTTTTTTCATCTTTGCATTATCAGAATGTGACACACAGTAAAAGCTTTATAAATGTTTATTGATTTGAATTCAGTTGAAATACTACATTCAAACTTTGATGGCTTATAGTCATTAAATTAGACATATCCAATTAATGATCTATTTGTCAATAAATCTTCTATCAGAATGCTTCGAAACTACCCTGTCCATAGAAACAAGAAAGGAAGTAAAGAAAAAGAGGGGCACTTGGCTCAAATAAAAGCAAAGAACTCATGAATCACTTGAAATGCAGATTTTTGTGCTACTCCAATTTCAATTAGGCTAGCCAGTCAATTAGCGTAGCTAATCTAAATGGTTTGCTCAATTTACTTTATGTGCAACTTTGAAAGCTGATTTCCTTCCCTATGTTTTTCTGGTCTACTAAAATTCTCAGGTGGAAGTGGTGGTATAGGGTTAAATAATTTGTTTTCATTTATTTATTTAGGTGAGGCAACCAGGATTAAGTGACTTGCTCAGGGTCACACAGCTAATAATTGTCAATATCTGAGGCCACATTTGAACTCAGGTCCTCCTGACTCCCAAGGCTGGTGCTTTATCCACTGAGCTACCTCACTGCCCCCGTTTTTATTTATTTTTAAAACCACTGCAAAAAGTACAGATTTTCTAAGATCATCTTCTCCATGTTTTCCACTCACTGCGTGCTTTACTATTTCCTGGCCTTTTGAGCAATACCAACATGGGCTTTCTGGAATGGGCCTTTTTTTATGGAAGAAGCCTGGTAAAATAGTACCCTTTTAAATTTTTAACCTGAATGCATTATACTCTTCAGTAGCTGTGCCAAAGGGAAATCTATAGATTTTATTGAAATGTAACAAGCCAAGCCGGGACAGCATACTTTTTGTTTAAATTCATATATATGAATTTGAAAAACTTATAAGTTTTCACCCTAAAAGTTTGATGATTTCTCGCTATATATTAGACATTTGGAGAATACAAAGAAATATGAGGCATGAGCCTCAAGAAGCTTACAGTCTTGTAAATTATTGATTGCATTTCTCAACACATACATGGTTAAATACTCCATATAAGTGCAAGGACATTTTTGGCACAAAGTTGTGAGTCAACTTAAACTTTCAGTGAAAACTTGGCTTTTAATGGTGTCCCTTTCTCTGAATTCATAACTGCAAAAGAGGTGAACAATTGTTTGGTGTTCTTGGATAACATTCTCTTTTGTATACAAAGATGATGAGTGAACAGAGTGGTAGCTTTCAAACCATCCATGATCTTTCCCTATCTCCTCTGTGACCACTGGCACATATATGAATTTTTGTTTTGAAATAATTTAACCTGTATGGTGGTTTCAAATGGCAGCCAAAAAGGTAAGACAGAAATTGTGCTTTTCTTCATGAATAATCATATGTAATTACAGGGTTCCTCTGAGCTACACATTTCCTCTCCTTTACTGCTTGCCTTCTGCAATATACAAAAATAGAAACTTGCAAATGAAAAAAAAAAATCCATTCAGTTCAAAATTTTAAAATATTTTCATACCTCTGGGATTTGTACCTTAGAAGAAAAGGAGGATAGCAAGTGCATGTGAAGTTTGGAATCACACCAGCCATAATAATTATAATGGTTTTCAAAATTGGTTTTGTGGCTTTCATAGATGTTTCTAATCCTTTTTCCTTCCACTGATTTTTATTAGTTGAAATGTAAGGTAAGTGTAGGCACTCATACTCTTTCCCCAAAGTAAATTCTTTGAGGACAAACACACCATCTCTCCTACCTCTCCCTTAGTCTCACCAGCACCAAGCACAGTGCCCTAAACAGAGTATACACTCAGTAAATGCATGCCGATTACTGTGGTAGCAGCTATGTTTCCTGTCAAAACAAATAATCCCCTGGGTACCTCTTAAGTCCCCATATAAGCAACTGAGAGAGCTCCACCTCAAAGCTGGCCTAAGAGCAGATGCTTCTGTGGTGCTTTAAAGCTCTTCACATACATTATCAATTTCATCTACAGCAGCCCTTACACAGTCTAATGAGAACCTTGGAGCCCTTTAGCTTCCCACACTTGGCACTCCTCATGAATTATGGCTCATGAACTTACTACCTTCAATTCCTCTGATCCTGTAGACTTAGAAGTTCCTTTAGCCTGGGGAAAATTCCCTTTCTCTTGCTACCTTTCCCCAAAGTCTAATCCCTAACTAGCTCAACCTTAATCCATTGGAGTACCCATCCTGCCTCCTCTGCTACTTCTGGTCCAACAGGCCCTCTGGAACTCTTCTCAACAAGAAACAAATCTCTTCACCCTAGGTCTCTTCCTCTGACATTCCCTCCATATTTTATAATGTAAGCTCCTTAAGAGTAGGGATTGTTTCATTCTTTGTATTTTTATCTCTAGTCTGACACAGTACCTGGCACACATGAGGCACTTAAATATTTGCTTATTGATTAATTTTAAGTCACTGAATGAAATCTACCTTTCTCCTAAAGAAACCACATCTCTTGGCACACTTCTTATCTCATATTCCCTGCTACACTGAGACAGGGAGAGGAAGTAGAGTACTCTTTGATCCCCAATGGCTCCAGCATTCAGGAACCACCATATCTCCCATCCTTTTACTCCCATCTTTTTTTTTAAATATATGTTTTACTTTTCCCCTTAATTATATGTGAAAACAATTTTTTAACATTCTTCTTAAGTTTTGAGTTTCAAATTCTATCCTTCCCTTCCCTCACTGAAACAGTAAGTGATCAGACATAGGTTATACATGTGCGATCATGAAAAAAATTCCATATTGGTCATTTTGTATAGGAAGACTCAAAAGAATGGAAGAAATGAAAAAATTGCATGTTTCAGTCTATATTCAAACAATATCAGTCCTTTCTCTGGAGGAAGATAGGTCATTTACTATAATGTAATTTGTACCTCATCTATTCAGCTGATCCACCCCTCTATTTCTTAGCCAGTACCAGATTGTCCTGGTAATTACCACTTTATAATACAGTTTGAGATCTGGTATGGCTAGACCTCCTTCCTTGATCTTTTTTTTTTTATTGATGCCCTTGATATCTTTAAGCTTTTGTTCTTCCAAACGTATTTTCGTTATTATTTTTTCTAGCTCTATAAAATAATTTTTTCATAGTTTGATTGGTATGGCACTGAATAGATAGATTAATTTAGGTACAATTGTCATTTTTATCATATTGGCTTGGCCCTTCCTACTTATGAGCAATCAATATTTTTTCCAATTGCCTAGATCTGACTTTGTGTGAAAAGCAGATTGTAGTAGTGTTCATATAGTAACTGTATTTGTCTTGGCAGGCAGACTGCCAAGTATTTTATATTGTAAACAGAATTTCTCTATGTCTTGCTGCTGGACTTTGTTGTTAATATATAGAAATGGGTTTATTTTGTAGACTGCACCTTTGCTAAAGTTGTTAATAATTTCAAGTAGTTTTTTAGTTGATAGTCTAGTATTCCCTAAGTATAACATCTCCAAAAAGAGATAGTTTTATTTCCTCATTACCTATTCTAATTCCTTCAATTTCTTTTTTCCTTCTCTTATTACTATAGCTAACATTTCTAGTACAATATTGAATAATAGAGGTGATAATGGGCATCCTTGCTTCACTCATGATTGTACTGGGAAGGCTTCTAGCTTATCCCCATTACAGATAATGCTTGCTAATGGTTTTAGATAAATATTACTTATCATTTTAAGGTAAGCTCCATTTATTTCTATGCTCTCTAGTGTTTTTAAAAGGAATGGGTGCTATATTTTGTCAAAGGCTTTTTCTGTATCTACTGAGATAATCACACAATTTTTGTTGGTTTTGTTATTGACATGGTCAATTATGCTGATACTTTTCCTAATATTCAACAAGCCCTGCATTCCTGGTATAAATTCCACCTGGTCATGGCGTATGATCCTTATGATACATTGCTGTAATCTCTTTGCTAGTACTTAAAATTTTTGCAACAATATTTATTAGGGAAACTGGTTTATAATTTTCTTTCTCTGTTTTGGCTCTTCCTGATTTAAGTATGGTTTAAGACACCATATTTGTGTCATAAAATGAATTTTCTCCTTCACCTATTTTTCTAAATAGTTTATATAGTATTGGGATTAAATGTTCTTTAAATGTTTGGTAGAAATTGTTTGTGAATCCATCTGGCCCTGGGGGTTTTTTCTTGGGGAGTTCACTGATGGCTTGTTCAATGTCTTTTCCTAAAACTGGGTTAAGTATTTTATTTCTTTTGCTGTTAATCTGGGTAATTTATATTTTTGTGAATATTCAACCTCTTCGTTTAAATTGTCAAATTTATTGACATATAATTGGGCAAAATAACTCCTAATGATTGTCTTAATTTCCTCTTCACTGGTGGTGAATTCATCCTTTCCATTTTTTGACAGTAGTAATTTGGTTTTCTTTCGTTTTTTTTTTAATCAAATTAATCAATGATTTATCTTTTATTGGCTTTTCATAAAACCAGCTTCTAGTTTTATTTGTTGGTTCAGTTGTTCTCTTTCAATTTTATTAATCTCTTCTTTGATTTTCAAGATTTCCAATTTGTGTTTAATTGGGGGGTTTTATTCTTTTTCTAGTTTTTTTAGTTGCATGCCCAATTCATTGATCTGCTTTCTCTCTATTTTATTGATGTAAGCAATTAGAGATAGAAATTTTCTCCAAAAGTACTGCTTTGGCTGATTTAGTTTCTAATTAATATTTATCTTTCCACTGCCCATTATTAAAATATAATTTTTATTGCATTATGATCTGAAAAGGATGCATTAACTACTTCTGCTTTTCTGCATTTGATTGTGAGGTTTTTATGTCCTAATACATGGTCAAGTTTTATGTAGCTGCCATGCAATACTGAGAAAAAGGCAAATTACTTTCTATTCCAATTCAGTTTTCTCCAGAGATCTATCATATCTAACTTTTCCAGAATTTTATTCACCTATTTAACTTCTTTCTTATTTTTTGGTTAGATTTATCTAGTTCTAAGAGGGGGAAACTGAGGTCCCCCACTAGTATACTTTTATTGTCTATTTCTTCCTGTAACTCATTCAATTTCTCCTTCAAAAATTTAAATGCTATACCACTTGGTGCCTATGTTTAGTACCGATATGATTTCATTATCTATGCTACCTTTCAACAAGATATAGTTTCCTTCTTCATCCCTTTTAGTTAGATCTATTTTTGCTTTGTCTGAGATCATAATTGCTACTCCTGCTTTTTCTGCTTTGGCTGAAGCATAATAAATTCTGCTCCAGCCCCTCACCTTTACCCTGTGTGGGTCTCTTTATTTCAAATGTGTCTTTAGTAAACAACATATTGTAGGGTTCTAGTTTTTGATCCATTCTGCTATATGCTTCTGCTTTATGGGTGAGTTCATCCCATTCACACTTACAGTTAAGATAACTGTGCATTTTCATCCATGCTATTTCCCCTTGTTTACCCCTCTCATACCCCCTTGTGCCTCCTAACAAGTCTTTTACTTCTGATTACTCTCTCCCCCAATCTGTCCTCCGTTTTATTTGTCTTCCCCCCTTCTTTTATTCTTCTCCCTTTTTACTTTCATATAGAGTAAGAAAAATTTGTTTCCAACTGAGTGTGTATGTTACTCCCTCTTTGAGCCAATTCTGATGAGAGTAAGGTTTAAGCTTTGCCCCCCCCACACCCATCTTCCCTTCCATTATAGCTCTTTTATGCCTCCTTTATCTCATTCTATCTCCCCTCCCCTCCTTTTTCTTCCAGTGCAATATTCTTTCTCACCCCTTTATTTTTTTAATGTATCATCCCATCAAAGTCACCTTATATCTATATCTTCTATCTACTCCTTCTAATTGCCCTTACAGTAAAAAGTTTCTTAAGTTACAAATATTATCTTGCTACATAGAAAGTTATAGAAGTTTAACATTATTGAATTTCTTGTTTTCTCTTTCTTGGTATTTTTTTTTAACCTTTTTATGTTTCCCTTGAGTCTTATATTTGGAGGTCAAATTTTTTATTCAGCTTTGGTCTTTTAATTAGGAATGTTTGGAAGTCCTCTATTTTGTTAAATATCCATTCCCCACCCCCCAAAAGATTATATTCATTTTTGCTGAGTAGATGATTCTTGGTCATAAACCTAACTCCTTTGCCTTCTGGCATATCATATTCCAAACCCTGTGGTTCTGTAATGTCAAATCCTATGTTTGATATTTGAATTATTCCTTTTTGGCTGCTTACAGTACTTTCTCCTTGAACTGTGAGCTCTGGAATTTGGCTATGATGTTTCTGAGAGTTTTCATTTTGGGATCTCTATTTTGCCCTCTGGTTCTAATATATTAGAGCAGTTTCTTTTGGTAATTTCTTGAAAGCTGTTGTCCAAGTTTTTTGTTCTGTTTTTTTTTTTTTAAATCATTGCTTTTGGGTAGTCTAATAATTCTTAAACTATCTTTCCTGGCTCTATTGTTTAGGTAAGTTGTTTTTCCAATGAAAATTTCACATTTTCTTCTATTTTTTTTTACTTTTTTTATTTTGTTTTATTGTATCTTGATATCTCATGGAATCATTAATGTCTCCTTGCTCAATTCTAATTTTTGAGCAGTTATTTTCTTCAGTGAAGTTTTGTATATCTTTCCATGCTATTGATTCTTTTTTTTTCCATGATTCTCTTCCAATGCTTTTATTTCCTTTCCCAATTTTTCTTCTACTTCCCTAATTTGCTTTTTAAAATCCTTTTTAAGTGCTTCCAGAAGTTCTTTTTGGGCCTCAGACCAAATTACATTTTTCTTTGAAGATTCACCTGTAGCCATTTTAACACTGTTGTCCTCTTCTAAGTTTGTGCCTTGATCCTGTCATCATAGTACCTTTCTATAGTCAAGTTCTTTTTTTGTTTTTGCTCATTTTTTTCTGTGTATTTAGTGACTTGGTGTTTTTATGTGAGAGTTGGACTTTGGTCCTGCAGTGTCCCAAGCTTTTTGTTCTGGCACTCAAGGTCTTGCTTCTGGCTTTCATTGGGATTCAGGAACTAAGTGCTTACTTGCACTATAGGGCATGTTTTCCCCCCTTCAAGCTTATATTAAGGAGTAGGGCTACCTGTTGACCTTCCCTGGGTGTGGGGTTTCTCTGCTAGCCCCAAAGGCAGGGTCTTACCATTGGGTTGTTATAGAAATGGTTCTTCTGCTGGTTGTCTCTAAGGGAGGGATCTATTTGCTGGTCTGCCATGGTGGGGGAGGCCCTGGTGTTGGGTTGCTATGGAAACAAGGCCTCTGTGGGAGAGGGCCTCAGGGGTGGGGTCTTGCTGTTGACTAGTCCTGGGGTAGAACCTCACTACTGGTCAGCAAAGGGGTGAAGGCCTTGCTAGTGGCTTGTGCTGAGGGGTGGGGCCTTGCTATTCTGCAGAGACTGCTGGCTCACCTAGGGGGGTTGATGATTTGCATGAGGGTGCCCCCCCCCCCGAATTGCCTCAGGCTTGGAGCCCTGCCATAGGCCCCCTACTGCTGCTACACCCAGACAATACTCCCCTTCCACCCCAGTGAGACAGACCTTTCCTCCTGTGCTGGTAAGCTGCTTCACTGCTCCTAAATCAATTCTGAGCTGGTTTTCAAGTTGTTTGGAGGGGAATTTGAAAGGGCTTCAGAGGGTTCCTTTCTTACTCCTCCATCTTTGCAACAGAAGTCCCACTCCCATCCTTTCTAGATCCTTGTTGCTATCAAATCTATGGACCTCCAGGGCACTCTTCCTTTTCCCCAATAAAATCAGTGTGTCTCAAAGTTATCTTCTCCATTCCAACTTCTGCCCTTTTTAAGCATCCTGTTCTCTCATGTTCTTGACCTTCCAGAGCACTTAGTACATTGTCTGGCACATAGTAGACACTTAGGAAATGCTTGTTAACTTGACTTCTCAATTCCTAAGATTTTTATTCCCAGTCTCCCTCACCTATGCACAGAAATATTCATACTTTAGTCCTGCTCCACTTTTCCCCGGGTACTAGATTCCTAGTTATGGTTCTGTGCTTGATACAAGCAGGAAAGATGTAGGGTGACCCAGACCCCTAAAAAAAAATAAGTTTTTGATCATTTGCAGCCAAATTAGCTTCAAGTTATCTTTCAAAATTTTTCATTCCATGGAGGACATCAGCTCAATGAGGGCCTGATTGATTGATTCCCTTAGGTGTGTGTTAGCTTCCCAACTTAAAGGATTCTTCTAAGACTTCAAATGAAGGAAAAGAAAAGGTATATTTAAATAGCAGTAATTTCCTATTGGGCTTTCTACCTCCTAACATTTCCCTCCTGCCTCACTGTTTCTCTGTTAACTAGAAGCTCTCTGAGCACTATGGCCTTCTGAACGCTGTTCTCCAGTCACCACCTGCACAATCTTGGTGACAGACAGAGTAAGACATGTAACTCTAGCCTCCAAAAGACCTGCTTGAAATTCTCCTTGCCCACACAGGGTTGTCATCGGTGGCTTTATATCTCCTTGTCACTTTTCTGGGATTTTCCCTAACACTGTGTCTGCTAAGTCCCTCCTGTAATCCCAGTTTCCCAGCCACTTCCAATAGTGTCTGTTTGCCTTAACGCTAGTAGTATTTACTAAAAAGTGTTTAATGTGACAGAAGGTGAAGCAAAAGAGGAAACTTAAATAATTATAGCACTCCAAATTTCTTTTAATTTCAAGAGTTCCCTGGGGTTGAATCTATGAGAGAAGACAGAAGGATCATGGGAATTTAATTTCAAAGAAAAAGTAAGGCTAAAAATGCACCAATTTTAAAAGAATGGCTGAGAAATAATATGAAGAATAAGATACATAGCTAGAAAGTAATGATATTCTAACACCTATAGCTGGAGGCAGAATAGCATCATAGATGGAAAAGCAGGTTTAGAATCAAGAAAACCTCATACTAGTTGTGTGACCGTGGGAATTCACTTGACCTCTTAGAGCCCAAGACCACTCTAAGATTATAACTTGACAATCTACATCAGTGGAGGAACTATCTATTCTACAGGTTCCCTATACCAAAGAAATCACAAATCTAGGCAAAAACAAGAGCTTGCGCATCCCAATGACTCATATTCCCTCAAAGTCGTATCCTTCAGAGACTTTACGCTTACTTCAAGAATGCTGCCAGTGCTCAAAACATTCATGGAACTACTCATTCAGAATTATCTTCAAAGATGGAGTTTTTTAAATGTGGTGCCAAATTTCTGTCCTTTGAGGGTAGATCTTAGTTTCTTAAAGAGTCTGAAATGATTCAAAAGGAAACCAAGCAGTGGACAAAACTGGGGAATATGGGTTTTATCCAAAACAATTCCTTAGAAAATATAATGTCAGCCAGGGCATTATCATGATGTAAAAGCTAATCATTGTGGGGCAGCTTGGTGGCGCACTGGGTAGAGCACTGGCCCTGGAGTCAGGAGGACCTGAGTTCAAATCTGACCTCAGACACTTGCCACACTAGTTTGTGTGACCTTGGCCAAGTTACTTAACCTCAATTGTCCTGCCTTCCCCTCACTCCCCCTCCCAAAAAAAAAGCTAATCATTGTGCCATAATTCACAATTTTTATATCAGACCATCTCAAATGCTTCAAAATTTCCCCAGAAACCTAACTTACTGGATCAAAGTTGAGTTCTGAATGAATATTGGCACTAATGTCAGAGAATCGAATCAATCTTTTATTCATTTGTGATTGTGATCAGCAGTGCTTTCTTGGAGTCTCAGAAATGTTGGTTTCAAAGTCCGGGCCTTAGGCTCTTCTGCTAGAACCCTAATCCCAGGCTTTGAGGAGGAGTTAGAATTTTCTCAGAATCAAAACTGAAGAGCAGAAAGTAAAGGCCTTGGGAAGGAGGCTCTGCCAAACCGAGAAAGAACTACTGCGCCCTGCACCAAACACATGATGATACAGTGTAGCACTAATGAGAGAGACAAAGACACACACACACACACACACACACACACACACACACACACACACACACAGAAATGGAAAGGGGGGAGGTAGGAGGGAGTGTGGGGAAGTGGGGAGAGAGAATCAGCTTTTGATACATGTGTAGGAGGCAGATATAATATAACGGTCTGAACACTCTTAAGATTGAGAAGGCACAAGGCCTCAGGCATAGAAGCAGGGAAGCAGGTGGACCTAGAGTGCATATTTACTTTTGTCAGACAAGCTTCCAAAGGCAGATAATAGACTGATGAGAGCATGGGACATTGAAATCAGAAAGAGGACCAGCCATATGACCATGAACAAATCCCTTACACCTATCTGAAGCTTCTCTTCCCAGGATAACAATTGAAAATATTAACCTTTTACCACCACCTTACCTGTATCCCAAAGAGATTTTTTAAAAAAAAGGAAAAGGACCTATATGTACAAAAATATTTATAGCAGCTCTTTGAGTGATGGCAAAGAATTGGAAATTGAGGGGATATCCATGAATTGGGGAACAGCTGAACAACTTGTTATATATGATTGTGATGAAATACTATTATGCTATAAGAAATGAGCAAGCAGATTTCAGAAAAACCTTGAAAGACTTATTATATGAACTGATGCAAAGTGAAATGAGCAGAACCAGGAGAACATTGTACACAGTAACAGCAATAATGTATGAAGAATATCTTAGCTATTCTCAATAATACAATGACCCAAGACAATTTTGAAGGACTTATGATGAAAAGTGCTCTTCATCTCCAGAGAAACAACTGGTAGAGCCTGAATGCAGATTGAGGATACTTTTTCTTTACTTCTCTTAGGTTTTTTTTGTCTGTTTCACAGCTTGACTTACATGGAAATGTGTTTTGTATGACTACACATGTGTAACCTATATCAAATCGCTTACCTTCTGAATGAAAGGGGAAGGGGAGGGAGGGAAAGAATTTGGAACTCAAAATTTGAAAAAAATGCTAAAAATATTTTTTTACATATAATTGGGGGTTAATGAAATTTTAAAAAGAAAATACTAACCTCTTGGTGTTGTTTTAAGGAAAAGTAGCCTGTAAAATAAGTAAACAAATGGGAGCCATAATTATCGTTCCTTTGAAGCCATCTATAAGGACTGACCTCAGAAAGGGGCTTTCAGCCTATTTATCAACTGGCAGACACAAATCAAGCCTTAATCACCTGTCCATTGACCTATCATCTGTACTTACTGACACAAGACTGACTGACCTTTAAGATTCCTGACTATGTAAAACACGCCCATAGTCTAAGCCCTGTTGGTAACCACAACCTACACCTGTAAGCACCTGCCAAACCACACCTTCAACTAAACCCAACCAGTGTTTCAGCCCTGCTGAGATTCAAGGCCAATGACCTAGAACCCACACTGGGTACCTTTAGTTGGAGCTAAAAGTCTGTAGCCACAGAGAACAGTGCAGACTTTAAAGTTTTGTTTCCAGCTCATACTAGAAATACTGTTTCATCACTAGTTACCATTTTCCTTAAAAAAGTGTTAACTTTGTCCACTTTCCCTAAAAAGAATATAACAAATGTCAAGTCTTCAAAGTTTCTGTTCCCCCCAACCCCTCAGCGTGGGAGGCACAATCTTTACAGAAATTTTCCTCATGTTAGTTTTCTGGCAGAATGAGCCTGCTTCTTTATGAAAATTTAAATCTTCAGCCTTAGTTTTCCAAGTTAATCACCTATTTGAGTGCATCAAATCTCTGACCTTTTTACCATCTCCCCTGGCCCATTAATAATGGCTGATATTTATGAAGAGATTTAAGGTTCTGCTAAGTTCTTTACATAAACTGTCTCATGGGAGGCTCGCAACATTGTGAAGTAGGAGTTGTTATTATCCCCATTTTACAGATGAGAAAACTAAAGTGAGAGAAGATCAATAACTTGCCCTAGATTGTAGAACAAGTATGTACAAGGCAGAATTAGAATCCAGGTCTTCCTGATTCAGTCCAGATTTTCTAGCCATTGTCATGTTGCCTCTCAACTGGGCAACCACTTAACACATCATCATGGATATCTTCCCCACTTCTTTCAACTTTGTGTGCCAAAGTCTTGCTCCTGATAGCCACATAAGTTTCTTTTTAATGTATCTTATACTGGAAGATTGCTTTTAACTTCACAAAAATTTAAAATGCATCATTTGGTTTAAACAATGGCAACTGATTTTTATGCAGGCCTGGAATTATGCCTATTTCTATTCACCACAGCTAACAGAAGACTGGCTGACCTTTAAAGTCGTACTGCTCCAAGATGTTGCAAACATGTCACTGGTAGGATCATGCTTCCTTCTGAAATCATAAGAGCTGGAACTAGCCCCAGTCCCTCTGTGCCCCAGATGCTAAGTCAGGGGAATGTAATTCCTCCCCCAGGAGAATGTGTTTCCTCCTGGCCGAACCTGGTCTGTCACACTGCAGGGTCCTGGGACCGGAAGCCCCTCTCCTAGGTTGCCCTCTCACAAGGGTGGAGGAAGGTAGCCTACCCTCCTCCTTTGAGGTGACTGTCCTGAAGAGCTAGTCTATCTAGGACTCCTGAGACCAGCAGCAAAGCAGGGAGAGGAGGCATATTCAGCATTGGCCATTGCTGGCCCTTTCCATTCTCAGTGCCCTTAGTAGACTCAGCCTCAGGAATTGCTAGTACCGATCCTCTTCTGCTCTTTACAGTTATCCCTTCCACATCATGCAATTAGGTTTGTAGCACCCCTGCAATCTGGGAAATCTGTGTAAAACTTTTGGGCCCTCCTTTCGTACCAGAAAAGAAGTCTGAATTTGTTTCTTTTTCTTTTATGGGATGTTTAACAAGTACCTCGCTGTAAAATTCGTGTTAATATTCTGTAATACTATATATATTTCATGTATTTCTGAGTTTCTAAACTTTTTCTGTGTCATCTGTTGGCCTTCTCCTGTTGTCTGCAGCTTCCACAAAACTGCCCAAAATTCCCATTTAATTTCTTTTTTCTTTTTGGGTTTTTTTTGAGGGGGGAAGGCAGAGCAATTGGGGTTAAGTGACTTGCCCAAGGTCACATAGCTAGTAAGTGTGTCAAGTGTCTGAGGCCAGATTTGAACTCAGGTCCTCCTAACTCCAGGGACAGTGCTCTACTCACTGCGCCACCTAGCTGCCCCACCCCATTTAATTTCTTATGCCAACCTGTCACATAATTGAAATTGCTATGGGGAAAGTCACAATGTCGAAGGGATAACTGTATTTCCATTCCATCATTTGGACCCCTTCCCTTTATTGAGGTGCTCTCTGCAGTTAGAATTAGATGATGAGTTCGAATTTCACCTCTACCATTTACTTAAGTGACCTTGCTGTTGTTCAGTCATATCCATCTCTTTGTAACCCCATTTGAGGTTTTCTTGGCAAAGACACTGGAATGGTTTGCCATTTCCTTCTCCAGATCATTTTACAGATGAGAAAACTGAGGCAAACAGGATTAAGTGACTTGCTCAGGGTCAAACTGCTAGTCAAGGCCTGAGGCTGGATTTGAACTCAGGAAGATGAGTCTTCCTGATTCCAGGCCCAGAAGTCTAACCAGTGCACCACCTAGTTGCCCTATGTCACCTTAGAAAAGTCAATTTGCCTCTCTTGGCCTCAGTTTCCTCAGCTATAAAATGAGGGGTTTGGACTACATGGCCTTTAAAGTCCCTTCCAGATCAAAATTTATGATCCTATGGTCCTTGATCTGTCCTCCTAAGATGTCTTCCTCCTTCTGGTCTGAAACCCAACTTTCTCCTGAATATGCCACATCTCTTTGTATCCTCACCAAGACTGGTAATATCATCTTTCATACCCTTGATACACAGGACTAGGAGGATGAGTTGACATACTCTGCTATACAGTGCCACTTTCAATGAGTGAATGAAAAATATTTATTAAAGTGCTCACTGTGTGCCAGGCACTTTCCCCTACTCCACTATCACCAAACTATCACTTAAAAGTTCTATCTTGTTATTGTCATCTACATACCTGTGTTTAACATTTTTTCTTTCTAAATAAATTCAAGGTCTAATTCACAGTCCATTTCTCCACCCCAACCCTCGTCTTCTTATATACTCAACCCTCCCATTTATTCAGCTTCCTCAACCCCTATGGCCTCTATCTGTAGGGTAACCTCAAACATGGCACAAAAACAGTCTTACCTTATACCTTAAGATGCTCTGCCCTACCCTGCTTGATTGCTCCAACACTGAATCTGCCTCCATTGTTAGAATTCCTACTTATGGCTTTGGCTTCCACAAACGATACATGGAAACCAATGTTTTATATATATCAAAATGGAAATGGAGGCAGCTAGGTGGCACAGATGATAGAGCACTGGGCTCAAATATTTATTAGCTGTGTGACCCTAGGCGAGTCACTTAACCCTCTTTGCCTCCATTCCTAATCTATAAAATGAGCTGGAACAAGAAATGGCAAATCACTCCACCATCTTTGCCAAGAAAAACCCCAAAATGAGGTCACAAAGAGTCAGACAGACTGAAACAACTCAACAACAACAACATGGAAATAGGATTATTTACTCTACATCCCTAGATTTGGAGGGTACCACAGAGGTAAAAAAAAAAAAATGGCTTCAACCTTCTTCCTATTATAACCTCTGTTCATAATAGATGGAACAGAAGTATAAATTAATGAATTGATAAAATATTTGTAGTTTTATCTTAAACTTTAAACTTTTATCTATTGTCTTAACAATCCTTAAAATTGGAAATTATTTTGTAATCTTTAACTTTATTACCAGAACACATGCATTTCAAAGTTCAAGTAGAGAATAATCTTTCTCAAATCAAAAGTATAATATGAGGACACCTCATGCAGGTTGTATCAGGTCACAGAGGAACCTTTTATCCAGGGGGAAAAGCCTGTGTGATAGATCTTTGCTTTATAAAATGAAAAGTTTAAAAATAAATTTCAGGCATTTGAACTAGCATAAAAATAAGCAGGGTGGTTTTTTTTTTTTAAAGAAATCTAGGATTGCTCCATTTTTTTTTAAAGTAGAAAGGTTTGCCAGCTGTGACCACATGGAATCAGTTCTTCCACAAGAAAGATTAGCCATTGTCCACAGTTTTCACTATGTATAGAATGATTTGGATAACTCCCCAAAGGCTAAAGCAGGTGGTATACAACTGAGAGGAGAATCTTCAGCACCTGGCTCCATCACCCTAAACTACCCTAATGACTCCTTTTTCATCCTCAGACCTTCCCCAACATTCAGGTTATCAATAGGTAGGCTCAGATTCTCCAAATATGACGTAAATGTGCTATGGAGAAGCCTGACCCAGGAAAGTGGTGAGCTGGAAGACCCTAGTATCCCGTAAATTAAAACTGGAAGCCCTCAAGGAGCCAAGCATGCCCATATAAAGCTCTGATTGGATTGCTTCCTGTTAGCATGTGGTAAATTAACATTAATATGTCATTTACCAAAGAACATTGAAACCTGACTGCAAAAGAAATGTTAAGAAGGCATTTAGCTATTATGAAAAAACACTGATAATGCTCTATTAAAATTCCTTTTTTATACTATTCTGGAGATGGTAGGAAAGCTGCAAATACAATAAAGTATAAAATGAGAGAAATTCAAGAAGAAATTATGCTATCAGATGCAATGGTGCCTGAAAATTACTATACCACCTGAAATTCTTAACTCAAAACTTCAGGAAGCCCAAAAGCTTCCAAATAGCATAAAAGAATTTAGGGAAAAATACATTTAAAAATTTAAAGTCCTTCAAAAATGACAACAAACTTAGGAGTCAAACAATCGACAAATATTAAATTGATTACGTTGGGTTTTTTAAACATATGTAAAGCATTACAGTCATGTTTTCATTACTGTTCTTTCTCCTACTTCTCTAACCTCTTGACCTTCTAGCTAGCTCTCCTCCTGAATCTTTTACACATTTATAGGCTTTGACAGAACAGTTCTGCCACTCTTGCTGGAGTTGTCAATGTCTTCTCTATCCTATCTAATATCCTATCTAATCTAAGAATTAATAGATTCTTTAGCCTTAGCTTGCTAAATAGAATACCCAAAAGCCTCTTCCAGCCATCCTGGCCCCTTTTCTCCTCATTCCATCCTCCCAATGTAAATTCAGCTTTTCAACTAATTTGAAGCTTGTTTCAAATTTCCTTTTTCTTTTTCATATTAAATTTTTCTTTTTAATTAACAAAAGTATTTTTTCCTCTCCTTCACCCTACCCAAAAAGAAAAGAAAAAAGCATCATCCATGTAACAAATACGCATACTCAAGCAAAACAAATTGGTATTTGAATTACCCATTCCTGTTGGCTTTATCCAACTTAATTATAAGGGTCCCTTAGCCCACAGTCCCTTGGTTAGGTCATTGTCCTTATCCTTTGTGGAACAGACTTTCATAATTAAGCCACCTCCCCTCATATGTTTCTTCTGAGGTCTCATCTCTGTTCCCTTCTATTTTTCTACAAAGCCTCACATAATACAAAACAAAGTAGCTACATCTACTTTCTTTCCTTTTTCCTTCTTCCATGCTTCCCCTCTTCCACTATCCTACCTGAATCCTTCACCTTCTTTCTGCCTTCCATTTGCAGCTGACATGTGGCTAAAATCAGGGGGAAAACACTCAGGGCCTGCTATGCTATCATGCATTCCCTGTTCCCAGTCCCTATCCCCCAGGTCTATGCTGCTGGTGTTGATCTTGTGGCTCCTTTCTCCACCATATTCTTCATCACCTGTGATCACAGTATACATACAATCTTCTTTCTGCCTCAGATTGCTGGAGTTGCAATAGTTCTGAGATGATATTAAAGGAGACAGGTAGGGCCCAGAATTCACCTACTCTCAAGTCCCAAGTCCAAAAATCAGGCTGAATTGGAAGGAAGAAAGGGAGGAAGGGAGGGAGGGAGGATGGATGATCAGTGTTCAAAGGTTCAGGATGCACATAAGAGGAAAAAAAAAAGGCATAAAGGCTGGAAGGAAGCATACTCCAGACAAGGAGGTTGGGAACATCCTTCAAAAGTTCTAGGATGGGCAAACAAATGCATGAGAGGCACAAGAAAGTTAGAATGATGGTTGACTAAGGTCAGACTCTATCAACCCTGGTCTTGTGTGTTCTGCTTGCTCTAAGAAGAAATAGATTGAGGCAAGTGGAACCTACGGCAAGCCTTACCTCTCAGGTTTCCTGATTATGCCTAGGCTGACACAAGAGGCAGGTATCACTGCCCTCATTGCAAGGAAAGAACCCTGGGTTCTCAAAGGCTTTGCAAATTGGAAAGAGCATTGGGGCAGATCCTATCAAGCTGGAAAGGTTTCCAGCAAAGCCTCAGCAATGGGCTGAGGGTCATCCAGAGACTTAACCTAGCCAAATTTAAAGAGATTGTTTACCAGATGGTTGATCACAAGACTGTTTTGTTGTTCTTTTTCTGCAATTCCAGGGCCTCCACCCCTGAGCTATTCTAACTCATGCAGACCATCTACAAAGTGAGAGAAGGAATGCTATCTAAGTAGTGGATGGAAGTCTCCAAAGGTGAAATCAAGGATCTTTTCAAGTATTTACAAATAACCAGGAGGCTCAGAGAGGTTAAGTAATTAGTAATTAAATAGAGAATTGTGTAGTGGCTGAGTAAAACTAGGTAAGGAGGAAGAATTATCTGAAGATTGAAAGAAAGAACTTGGTATAATATCTACAAAAGAAATCTCTGCAGCAGAATATTCTAGAAGTCTCAAAGGACAAGTTTCTTACTATAGTTTACATTAATTTGAGAATAAGGGAATTGTAGTGGTTTTTTTTTCCTTATGCTTATCACGGAAACAGACATAAGAGATTTTGTGAAAGGCAGTGTGGAAATCATAAGAAACCAGGCCTCCCATCTCCTGGCCAATGGGCTTTTCACTACAGCATGCTACAGTCTATCAGTCATGGAGATTTGGTTTCAATCAAATCATTTTAGAGTTTTTATCAGAAACACTTGATTTAACGAATCTTCCTTTTAAAATTACATTCTCAAAAAAAAAATTACATTCTCGATACGTAAATACGAAGTCTTGATATGTTAATACATCTTTAGTCCAAACCAGAGCTGACTGCAGATTTGAGTTTTAGAAAGTATTGATTCACTTCAATTTAATCAGATTCATTTTGCAGATATCTTAAAAACTTAATGCTTTGGCCTGTTTGAGCATGTTTCATTTATCATTTTCAAAATAACTTCTGGGATATCAACCAGACCTTACATTTCTTGGTTATGTTGTTCTCACATTGTATATGCATTCATTCACAGGCAAGTGAACTCGGCTAAAATATTTGCAGGATCAGATCATCATAGATTTAAAGTATTGAAAGGACTTTAGAAACTATCAAGTCCAACCCCATCACTGCATAGATATGGAAACTGACAGGTACAGAGTATCACAGGATCACATAGTTACTAAGAATTGGGGCCAGAATTTGAAATCAGGACTTGGCACTAAGTCCAGACCTCTAAACACTATAGCACATTGCCTTTCACAGTATCTATCTAACGTCTTGTTTCCATGATAGGCATGAGGAAAAATATCTATAATTTCCTTGTTAGCTTTCAAATTAATGGAAATTATAGTAACAAATGTGTCCTTCAAGACTTCTAGAATCTTCCATTCAAGAAATTTCTCTTGTGAATATTATCCTGTTTTTGCATTCAATCTTCGGACCCTTCCTCCTTGCCTAGTTCTATTCAGAAACTACAATATTCTCTGATTTCTCAAAATTTTATTCAAGGTTAAGCATAGGAACAGAGGACCACCCAACTCCAAATCCAGTGTTCTTTTCCACTATACCAAGTTAAAAGTGATATTCTGATTTTACAGAGGAGAAAATGAAGGTCCACTGAGACTGAGACTTGGTAAAGCCATGATTAGTACTTACGTCTCTAACTCTTGGTCATAGAATGACAGAATTAGAAATGACTTCCAAGGTTGTTTAGTCTAACCCTTATCTGAAGGAAAATCCTTCCTAGCCCCCCCCCCCCCCCCCCCCCCCCCCCCCCCCCCCCCCCCCCCCGCAAAAAATGGCCATCAATACCTTCACCTGTAACACTACAGTGAAGGTGAATACACTATCTCCATCAGGCAACCCATACCACTTTTGAATAGCTATGACTGATTACTAATAGTCATAACAGAAAAACTTACTAGTTTTTCAGTACTTAGGTCAACACTATATCAGTTCTATGTAATCACCACCTGTTGGTCATAGAGCTATCCTCTACCGCCAAGCAGAAAAAAAGTCTATTCTCTCAAAGAAACCCATTTAAGAACCCTCTAAGAAGGAAAATAGGAGAGTAAAAAGAACATTGAATTTGGAACTGAGCTCATAGTTTATTCTCTTATATCTGTGAAATCTTAGGCAAGTCATACCACTTGCACCTCAGTATCTTCATCTGTAAAATGAGGGGATCATTTTGAATGAACAGAATCCTATGATCAGAAAGTCTAGGGAAAGGATAGAGAGAGTTAGGGATACATGACTGGAGATACATACAATTACTAAGAGATGGGATCAGAAGCATCAGAAGTTAGTATCTCAGCAGTTGCCTTTTGAAATGTGAGTTAATGCTTTCTGCATTGTGGAATTTGTTTGCTACTTTTCACATTTCCAAATTCATTTTGAAATATGTGTTTATTTTCTCTTGGAATTGTCAAGGTTTTTCCAGACTGAGAAGGGATAACTTAAGTTTTAGAGGTGTGTTTGGGAAACTTAGAGGTGTTACTGAACCATATCCATAGATATCAGCCACAATTATGTTTAATCTTTGTTCTTTGAGAGATTGGGGTCATCCCATCCCAGAAGCAATCTTAGTCCACCCCCAATACTTTCCTAGAATCAGGTAAAATAAAGATGTCCTTCTCTCTTCCCACAAACACAGTATTGATGCCACATAATTTAGGTATTGGCAAATCATATTTTTCTCTTTTGGAGGGGGTGGGGGGTGTGAAGGATTATTGATGCCCTTCATTTTTACATCACATTCATTTCAGAATATGTCTCTCTTTAGTTTCTTACCTAATTAGCCTTACCTTGTAACAAAAATTCCAAAAAATGTTTAAATAATTTAGCAAAGCCAAGTACATCTACTGCATCTGAGTATCTATGAAACGTTCCACAACCTTGGTCCCTTTTCTCTCCTGTGAAAGGAACTGCAGAAAAACATTCCTTTTGCTGCACAATCTTCCATCACCTCTCCCTCTCCTTATAATACAATATACATAGTTGTTTTACATAACAAAAAAGCGCTTTCCTCTTTTAAAAATTGTATACAATTATTATACAATGTAACTATTGATGTTCAAAGCTTGTTAGAGCAGTATTTTCCTATCTTTATTCAAACATTTCCTATCTACATTGGAACCCAAAAGAAATTCAGTGACTCAAATTCGATCTCAAACTTCAAAATATTTGCCTTTGGGAAGCAATGCCAATGTGGAAAACACACATGTGCGCACACGCATGCACGCACACGCACATACACCCCAAATGAAACGGGAAAAACTCAGTTATTAAGTCAACTCCCAAACTTCCTTTAGCAGTACACATTACTTATCAGGCAGCACAGAACATGCTGTCCCCTGAATTGTGTAAATGTCTTGGGGTTGACTAGACTGTCACAATTTTATTTTTAATACCACTGTTTCTGTAAAGACTGCTTTAGCTTTATAAGTAACAAGAATAAACACAAGACCAAAATTCCCTTGGGGTTTTCCCATTTTTGCAAGCCCCACTCCTAGCTAATAAGTAGTAGAGCTCTTAGCCCAAGTTATCCAACTCTAAAACCAGGCTTATGAGAAGGTGTGAAAAGAAGCATCTCTTTCAGCTCAAAGAAATGTTAGCATGTTACCCTTGATCCTTTGGCTTAAACACAATGGTATCTTAGAATCCGGAGACAGTGAAGTATTTTTTTTTTTTAAGCTACTGTTCTAATGTGAACAACAAGCAGGATAGATCTTTGGGTTGAAAAGGTTATCAGTACATTATCTGGTCCAGCCTCTAGCCTCCAAAGCATATGCATAATTTATTATAATTTATTATCCCCATTTTATAAGTGAGGCACCTGGGGGTGCAGAGAGGTTAAGTGCTGTGTGATAAGTAGAAACAGCATTGAATATGGAATCAGGAAGACCTGAGTTCAAATTTGGCCTTGGACACTTACTACCTGTATGATCCTGGGAAAATCACTTAACCACAGTTCCCTCGACTGTAAAATAAGGATCAATAAGATATTTGTAAAGCACTTGGCACAGTGTATGACACATAGTAGGCGTTATATAAATGCTAGCTATTATTATCATCCCTATTTTATATATAGGGCACTTGGGGGCCCATTGAGGTTAAGATGGAGAAGAAAGGGAATTGAATATGGGACTGAAAGATCCAAGTTCAAATCCTGTTTCTGCCACTTACTATGTGTGGCCTGGATAAGTCATAACTTCTGTGGGCCTCAGTTTCCTCACCTATAAAATGAGGTAGTTGGATTTATTAAAGCTATTATACTCCTCACCTAGCTGCATGAGATCTGCAAAACTCTGGAGTGCCCAGGAACCAGACTGACATGTAATTGGGAAATGTTTAACAAAATAAACAAAAATTCAATGCAACATAGATAATGTTAGTTTGTGGTTTACTAAGTTAATGTGGCCTGTAGTGATTTGTTTCCATCTGACTTTAATACCACTGGACTAGATGACCTCTAATATCCCTTCCAGACTTCAAATGATAATCCTGATTACCCCCAATTTTAACACTCCTTCAAGACTATACTCAGGTCTCCTGAAACCCAGAGTAGGGCTCTTTCCACTATTCCACAGTGCCACATGATTAAGTCATCCTCTTCCTTGGATCTGGGAAGACAGAGGCTCGCCAAGAAATTGCTTTTGCACTTTCATTTTCATTCATTCTCAGCATAACAATGCTTGCCATGTACATGGATTTGTTCCTGTGCTACTAAGGGACTCCCTTGGATGCCAAAAGAAGCTTTCTTCTTTCTCTTCTTTTTGTTTATTTTGTTTTTTGATAGAATCAGCTACCAGGCGGTATAGAAATTGAGATAGATTTCTCCACTGTCAGTACAGGATATGTAGAATAGTGTCAAACATATTTGTCCCAGCCCCACTATGCTGTCTACTTCCTAAAAAAGGAAGAACTATAAGAAAGAGATCTTTGGAGGATCTTGATACTTAGCAGTGTAAAGAATGAGAGAAAGGGGATTATATACTAAGAAGACTCCTGGGGAAGAATATATTTGTCATAGTTATAGAGTACAAGGTTATTTTTAACCACAAAAAGAGTAGAAGATATCCCTGGAGCCAAAATTGCTGGGATTAATTATACAAAGACAAAAGGATTTTGCATAGCAAAAAGCAGTATCTCCAAAATTAAAAGGAAAACAGATTGGGGGAAAAAAGGATTTATAGTAAATATGTGAAACAAAGGTCTGACACTTGGAATCTACAAGGAACTGAAGTGCCTAAGATAAATACAGTGGTCAAATGAATGAAGCAACTGTCAAAGGAGAAAATACAAACCACATAGGAAAAAAAAAATCCTCAAACTCCCTAATAATCAAAGAAATGAAAGCCAAGACAACTTTAAGAGTCATATACCAAAATGGCCAAAAAAAAGAGCAAAAAACTATAAAAATTTGTAGTTGGTGGTGTTGTATGAAAAAAGACACTTGGATAAATTCCCGTTGAAAGTACAGATAAACACAAACATTTTGGAAAGCCATATGGTGATATACAAGTCACAAAACAGAACACACTCTTAGATCCAGAGATTTCACTGGTAGGACTCTATACCAGAAACATTATAAAAAGGACCTATGTGTACAAAAACCTTTTATATCTACTCTAAGAGCAACAAGGAAAAAATAAGAAAACAGCCTACTGTTGAGTCATTTTTTTAGTCTTGTCCAATCCTTCATGTCTCCATTTCGAGTTTTCTTAGCAAAGACACTGGAGTGGTTTGCCATTTCCTTCTCCAGCTCATTTTACAGATAAGGAGACTGAGGCATACAGTATTAAGTGACTTGCCCAGGGTCACACACCTAGTTAGTATCTGAAGCCAGATATGAATTTAGATGTTCCTGACTCCAGACTCAACTCTACCCATGATACTACCTAGCTGTTCCTATATGGCTAACAATTAGAGAATGCTTGAATAAATTTGTTTTCTTAACATAGTGAAATATTATACTATTAAAATTACAAATATGAAATACACAAAAGGAATATGGAAAGATCTATACAGCATAATAGCAAATCAAATTAGTAAATCACAAGGGTATATTAACTAACAATATTTAAAGAAAGAAACAGAAGAAAACATGGCCTCAGGCAGTAGAAATTCATGCAGGCCTGAAAGGGAGCAAGAGAACAAAAGCATTTCCCTTGTTTGTTTTCTACTTGGCAAAGCATTTTGTTTGGCCATGTTAAAGCTTAAATGTGTAGGGTAAGATTTTTGCCCTTTATTTTTTCATGTTTACTAGATTATTTTTGTTTCTAGTTATTAAGTTTATAATAATTTTTTGAAGTACTAGAAGTAGTACACACACACATCTGAAGCCTTTAACAAAGGTCATGTCCCCAAAGCGGTCATTTGTGACCCAAGCGATAATGTGATCCTTAACGTTTTTGTGAATAACAAGCTAACTTGTGAAATTCTCTGTATGATGCTACTCTAGATGACTTCATGAAAAGACTTACTCTGCCAGAAAGAGGGTAAGAGGGTAGTTTTCTTGGCTTTCCTTCTTGGATTTTTCTGGAGGTTCCTCAAAGTGCAAAGATCAATGCCAAAGTAGTTATTAGGATATAGGACAGAACTGAACTGAAGACACGGCCATTTCATTTCGGCAGTCAGGTGAGAAGAAAACAAAAGCACACCAAAAAATCTACAAGACTGGTATTAAAGAATGGATAGATGCAAACCCAAGTGGAAATTTTCATTCAATTATTAATTCTTCCTTTTCTTATTTTAATCCTACTTCCAAGTTGACGCCTATTTCTCCAAACGCTTTAAGGAAGATATTTTAAACAATATTAACTTTCCAGCAGTCCGATTAGCCTTTAGCAAGTAGCTGAATGTATAATTTAGAATGCTAAAGAGTATTACCAGTTTCCATGTCTCATGTTGTGATTCATGTTGTATTCAATTTCATTATTTCAGAATATGATACACTGCTTCACTTATGCAATGATCTTAGAACAATTAAAATTAATAAAAGCCAAGCAGTGCTCGTTTTTAAGGTTCTATCCTTGAAGCAGCCACATGGAGGTTCCATTTCATTCAGGCTGTGTGGTTCCACTTGAAATTGTTTTTAGATGATTACTTCCCAGGGAAAATCGTTGGTGAAATTTGTTGGCTGGAAAAAGAGGAACTGGAAAACCAAAACGTGATAATCAGATCATGCTCTGCTGCTGAGGTTCTCATTTAAACTTAGTAGATCTGATTCTGTTGCTGAGAAAGAAATAAACTCATTCACTATGCAAGTTACACTGATAATTACTATTCTAGTAAAGCAAATGGGGGCAAGGATTGCAATCTCTACCTTTTTGTGGTTGTTCAGTTGTGTCCAATTCTTTGTGACACCATTTGGGATTTTCTTGGCAAAGACACTGTAGTGGTTTGCCATTTCCTTCTCCAGTTCATTTTACAGATGGGGAAACTGAGGCAAACAAGGTTAAGTGACTTGCCCAGTGTCATACAGCTAGAAGTTTCTGAAGTCAGATTTGAACTCAGGAAGATGAGTCTTTTTGACCTGAGGCCTGGCACTCTATCCACTGTGCCACCTACCTGCCCACTCTCTACCTTACACATGAGGAAACTGGAGTCCATGGTAAAACAACTTGACCAAAGTCACAATCTAGCAGAGCTGGTATTCTCTGTTCTCCTAGTGCTCCCGTGGCTCAAAGCAATCCTCTTTCCACTAGATTTCAAGAAATTGTGCATAATTGGTACCATAGGGGTTTAGATAACAATAAAAATATGCAGTGAGGGAAGAAGAATCTTATTTCTATCACATCCCCAGGAAACACAAACAGGACCACTATGGTCTCTGCTATAGTCAAGGGCACCAACACCCTTCGAGTAACCCAGGTTCAAAACTTTGGTGTCATCCCCAACTTTTCACTCTCATCCACCCCACATAGCCAATTGTTTACCAAATCTTGTTTCTATCTCCACCGTACTTCTTGCATAGTAAGTCCCCTCCTCTAAGTTCTCACTCATCACTGCTTCTCACCTGAGCTACAGTAATAGCATTCTAATTGGTCTCCAGAATCAAGTCTCTCCCTATTCCAATCCATCCTCTACTCATCTGCCAAGGAAATTTTCCTAGGGGGCACAGGTCTGCCCATGTTATTAAAATTCTAGGGGTGTCCACTTATCTCTAGAATCAAATATAAACTCCTCTACTTGGCATTTATAGCACTTTACAACCTGGCCCCTTCCTACCTCTCCTTTCTTACTCTCCTCCTCAGATACTTGCTGGTCCAACCATATTGTTCTTGCTGTTACATACACACACACACACACACACCTCTCCCCCATGCCTGGAATGCATACTCTCATTGCCTCTGCTTCTTAGAATCCTGGATTTCCTTTAAGAAATCAGCTCAAGCATCACTCTCTACAGAAGGACTTTCTTGATCACTCACCCAACTGCTAGTGCCTTCTCATCCAAGGTTACCTTATATCTGTTTCATATGTGTCTGATACATGCATTTGTCTCCAACAGCAGAAAGAAAACTCCTTGAGGAGAGAAACTATTTAGCTTTTGTCTTTGGACCCCCTGTACTTTTTATTTTTTTTTTAATAATTTCTGGAATAAAACAAGCATTTCCATAACACAGTATAATAAAAGACTGCACATGAAACTGCAAATCTATTATGTACAACTTACTATTTCTTTTAAATATATAATAAAGCTGCCATGTAAATTTTTTTCTTCCCTCCCCCATACTCTACAGATGGCTACCATTAACACAAGTCTGTGTGTGTGTGTGTGTGTGTGTGTGTGTGTACATGCAGGCACACGTGTGTAAAATTCTATACATACTTCTAATTTATCAGTTCTTTCTCTGGATGCAGACAGTATCTTCCTTCATAGGTCCTTTGTAGTTAATTTGGGTATAATAGTCAAAATGACTTATTTGCTCAAAGTTGTTCTTAAAACAATATTACTGTTACTGCCTACAACATTCTCTTGGTTGGATTCCCAGTACTTAACACAGTGCCTGACTTTTAAAATGTTTGTTACTTGATTAATTTTACAGAGGAATAAACTGAGGCAAAAGTAAAAGTGACTGGTCTCATAGAGATGAAACTTTGTATCTTCCCTTGAGTGGGGAACATCTCTCCTAACTTCTAATGCAAAGCTTGTTTCACTAGGCTCAAATGATGATCCATTTATACTTGGACATCCCCTATCCTTAATCCCACATCCTACTCTGCTCAAGAAAACTCAGTTGCCAGGTTTCTAAAACAGACAGAACTTCAGACCTCAATATTCCAGTAGGGATTTCTTTAATTCCAGAGAGACATTTCTACTCAGTAGTCTTCCCTAAGGAGGACCGTAACCTGAAAATATCTGAAGTTGTTTATTCTTCGAGTAAGGAAATCTATGAGGACAGTCAAGACAATCCTTTACCAATGCAAGTCTACTAATAGTAAAACCACTCACTAGAGATGACTGACCGACCGACAGACAGACCGACCGACAGACAGACACACAGACACACACACACACACACCCCAGAGGAAAAATAGTAAACAGAATGATCCATAATTCTCCTCTAGTAAAGTATCATTAATCCCCCAATCATGTAAGTACTCTACTTGCAAAAGATCTTTATGTATGATTGGGGAGGGGTGGGGGGAGAGGAACAGAGAGAAAAGAGAATATCTTTGTTCAAGGCATGCTAACTGTCATTTATTCTCCAATTCAGATGCCAGAATGACCAACAGAGGAAGCACTTTATGAAATAAATTCTTTACTAAGCATATATTATTTTGCCATAATAATATCTCCAAGTGCTTTGACATAGGTTCTCCTAGTTGACCTCACAACTACTTTATGAGGTAGGTATTATCATCCCCATTTTATATATAAATAGGCTCTTGTGCAACTGATCAACACTGATAGTAAAACAGAAAAAGTAGTGAGTATGATGTAGTATACAGAGCAATGTACTTGGAGATCAAGTCCAAAATTTCGGTCCCTTAAACTTCTCTGAGTCTCAGTTTCACATTTGTAAAATGGGTAATAATTGTACTAACAGTTTCACAGGGTTTTATGAGGAAAGTGCTGTGCAAAGCTATATAAATGGGAAGTATTACTATTACAAATTCCCATAACTTATTAAACTAATGTTTCATTCATACCTAACATCAAATTAACATGGGCACATAAAAATAGAAGTCCTTTAAAAAACTTTCTTCCGTGACTAACACCAAAAGTTTATTACATGTCACAAGGTTCTTTCTATCAAGCCAAGAATAATTTGCCTCTAAAATAAGACATTCAGTTGATATACTGATTTGATAACTAATAATACAAACCAGTAGAATATCCATGTGACCTTGAAAAAGACATCAAAGCATCCCAGGTACATAGCATGACTCCATGCTGTGCCTATGGTCATGGTCCTCTTCAAGAACAAAGGATAAATACAATCTGTGAATAGCCTCTCCTCTCCTCTGGGTGCTCTGCCCAAAGGAAGGTACATTTCATGAGCCGAAAGCTGCCTCCTTAAATTTGGATTTCCTGGCTAGATTTCTTTCTCAAAAACCAAACCTCAAACCCAACTCAGCTCCTGCCCTCCTAGCACAGAGTGAATGTAAATATGAAATAGTAACTGTAGTTCTTTTGACCAGGAACCCTGAGGGTCTTCCCCTCCCAGTTTTGGGGTTTGTTTGGTTTTTTTGAGTTTCTGATTAAAGAGGCAATCCCTTGATTAAGTTCTTAAAGAGGCCTATTCACTGAATGGGCATTACCTCACTCAAAGAGAGAACTTGAAAAGATCTTAGCCTAAAAGGGCCAGGATCTCCCAATGCATCTTGGGCCATCTCCAGTTGTCCTGGTGAATATCAGACCACTGGACTCAGATGGCTCTGGAGGAGAAAGTGAGGTTGGTGACCTTGCACAGCCCTCCCTCACTCAAATCAAAGTCAACTGCAAGTCATGTCATCATTTCCCTGATGTCATGGTCCTCTTTGAGAACAAAGGACAAACACACAACCTGTTGCATCACAGCATCTATGGGGGAATACACAGAGTAGGGTTTTTGTTCCATCTCAATGTTTAATCAGTGCCAGAGGCATGTTTGATCGGCCCTCAAAATAAGGCAGTATGGCATAGTGGACTAGACTAGGAGTCTGGAAACCCAGGTTCAAAGATGGCCATTTACTGGCTATGTAATCAAGGGCATATATCATTTCACTCTCTGAGTTGCAGGTTTCTTAATTGTAATTTGAGGGGGTTAGAGTAGATGACCGCTAAGGATTAAATCTATAATCTTATGATACAATTATCCTTCTCCTCTAAAAACCTGGTGTCCTTTTTGGGTTGTGGTGTTGAATCTAATGTTCCTTCCTTTTCACTTTCACTTCCACAAAATAAATAAATAAATAAAAGAAGGAACAAGTAACAATTCTTACTATTTTTGCTTTGGCATCACCAAGAGGACTTGCAATTTTATACATTTTAAAGAAAGATTCCAAGAAGTTCTATCAGAGTGTTTACTGAAGCTACTAACTAAATCACATGGTCAAAAAAAACCAAAAACACAGGTCTACACAGATATATTTGAGGTATTCATATTTGAGCAGGTATGTATGACTTGTGGTTTGCATCTCTGGAGAAAAAAAGGTCAACGTCAATAAGAACACACAGATTCATTTGAGTAATTAAGTCAGACTTATGAAAGGATAGGTGGGTCATTCATCCCTGGTCACTACTGTGCAGTTTAATTTATTAGAAAGAAGGATAAAACTTTAAAAAATAAGCATAGACCTCAAATGAACAATTCATTAGACTTAATAATAGCTAACATTTACAGAGCACTTACTATGTGCCAAGCACTGTGCTATGTGCTTTATAAATATTTCATTTGATCCTTACAACAATCTGGGAAGGCAGGTGCTATTATTAGCCCCATTTTACAGATGAGGAAACTGTGGTAAATAGAGGGTAACTTATAGTCAATAAATATCTGAGGCAGGATTTGAACTCAGTTATTGCTGACTCCAGGCCCAGCAATCTATCCGCTACATCACCTAGCCCCCTGATAAGGCATTTAAAAATTTGGATATTGATAGTAAGCAAAACTGGGAACAAGTAGGACTTCAAATCCCACTTGACAGCACATGATGGTTATCTATAGTCACTATCTCTGCTCTTACTCTTGGCCTTCATTCTAATTCATTTTCTCTCTTAAAGGCAACAGAATCTATTTGCCACAAGCAGGTAAGGAACTCAGAGAATTCATTATCCTAATTTGGTGGCACAGAACTCATCACCCAGCCACTGGCAGGAAACAAAGGGACTCTAAAATGATTTGGACAAATCTATGAATGATAGTCACAAACGGTTACTGATAGAAGCTGGTTTTTTCTTTCAGGTTGATGTCAGAAATGATGATCATGATATGTCCTTCGTGGCCACTGATAGCAACTGAAGACTCAGTTGGCTGAAATTTGTTTCAGATCTGCTCTAATATTAATACAGTTATTAGAGTATAGCAGATGCTTAATAGATTGGCCTAAAGCATGTCTGTGACCCTAGGCAAGTCGTTTAAATTTTCAGTTGTTGTTTAGTCAATTAGTTATGTCTGACTCTTCATGACCTCATTTGAGGTTTTCTTGGAAAAGATACTGGAGTGGTTTGCCAATTCCTTCACCAGCTCATTTTACAGATGAAAAAACTGAAGCAAATAGGGGTAAGTGACTTGCCCTGAGTCACACAGCTAGTGACTGAGGTTGCATTTAAACTCAGATCCTCCTATCTCCAGGTCGGGCAATCTATCCACTCCTCAGTGCCCCCAAACAACTCAAGATTTGCCGGGTGCAGAGCTGGTGCTGATCTGCAATTAGTTGAGGGAGTTTCCTCACTGGAAAGCCCCTGTGTTAATGAAACTACAGCCACCCTCCAAAAAAATGAAACCATGTAAGCTTTAAAGTAGCCATATCACACTCCTGTCTCATGGATAGTATAGATCTGCACTGCAAGACCTAGGAATTCAACAGGCAATTCCCCATCAACTGGGGACACTGGGTCCACCATTAAAAGGGTCCTGTCACCCTTCCCTGGGAGCCTGTTCCGCCGCTTAATTGTTTTTGCTGCTCATAATGTTTTTTTTAATAATGACCAGTCAAAGCTTTTTTTTGTACAGGGGGAAGAGAAGCAGGGGGACTCGTCTGAAGCCAGGTTCCCTTGTTTCTTAGAAGAATTATAGTCAGACTATCAAGCAGTATTATGAATAGAATTCTCCTTAGTTCTTTGACAACCATTCTAAGTGTGTTCCCCCACAAGCATATTTATATTCTAACAAACTAATTCCAAAATATAGTTTAAACAAATTCTATCTGCCAGAGTGATACGATATGACTAACAGTTCTGGAAGGTAAAGCTGCAGGAGACTTAATCATGCATTCAGCAGAATCTTCAACCCTAACAAACTTCCCACACAACACATACCCTGCTAAGAAATATACAACAGCTGGTTCAAAGCCCCAGTACTCACCTCCAAAACCTATAAATACAACTCAGTGGCACAGGTTATAGTTTCCAGGTAATGAACATTTAGACAATAAGCTGTACTTAAAGTACAAGAAAATTAGATTTTAATATACTTGAGACTCAATTTTCCCAAACTGTTACTTCCTGTTGAGAGAACTGGGGAGAATTAACAAGACAGGAAGGAAGACTTGAAGAGGGGAGGAGGAAGGAGAGAGATATAAAAACTGTCTTAAAATATCTGAAAAATTAAAGCATATAATCAAGATATATAAAGAGAGCACTTGACTGGCACTAAAATTTCTGTAATCTGGAAAATATCTTTTGGATAAATGTTTTTCTTCATTACATTAATACTGCTTAGTGTAGTTCACTTCATGTTTTATATGCCAAGTATAAGGTACTGAAAATGAAATCTCCTTTTCAAATTATAAAAAGTTTACATTTGAAAAAAAAATTTGAATTTTTGTGAAATTCAGTTTACAAATTTGTAGATCCTCATCCAGACTACAGGAATAATTAATTAGATGAAGAAAAGAAATAAAGACACAAATCCCATCTCTGCTTTAAAATCAAAACAGTGAGAATGACTTCCCTTTTGTCTCCTTCTATATATACTGCTTAGAATTTTCCTCCCTCCCCTTCACTGAGGAAATTCACTTTTTTTCTTTCTTAGACTAAGAAAAGTGTCACACTTGAGTACCTCAGGAAATGCCTTTGGGCCTGGTTTGCCTCCTCTGAAACATTAATAGAGAGCTTTCTGTTTGTAAAGTGCTTTATCATCTATATTCACTACTGTTTTAACTTGTATAATGTTCTGTTTTTTGTCCTGATAGTTTTAATCAAATAGGAAGAAACAATTTGGGCATCTGAGACCTAGTTTACCACCATCATTAATCTTTGACACTACCCACCCTGCTCCCCATTTACTAAGTGACATCTAGAATGATAAAGCAGTAAGTGGTATAATTGTGAGCTAGAACTTCTAAGACTTCTTTTCCACTGTAATATCTCAATGCTTAGGATGAATTACTATGATTGATTAGGATAAAAATACAAATACCATGTTGGTTATAATACTGTCTATATTTTTCCAATGAATTCCAAAATTAATATTATTTTCAAGCATATCTCTATGTGCATTTTTTATCCTATTAAAGGGATCTCCATTTTAGGACTGCCTCCTATATTCAACCCAATATAATAACTAAAGATGACTTTTACATCTGGGACCTCTTTTTCTTCTGAATTTCTCATTTCAGTCTTAAGATCTTCTAATTCAGAGAAAGGACCAGACAACTGGTACAATCCAAGCTTGATGTTGAGATTTCCTAGCATTTCTCATCCCAATCTCCTTCAGCCATCTCCAAGAAAGAGCTACTGACAGTCCCATATCGCTACCAACAGTCCCATATCCCCACCAACAGTCCCATATCCCCAGACTACAGCAGAAAGGCTCTAAGATGGAGATGGAAAAAAGAGGCAAATGAATATTAGTAATTATTATATAGTTCCACCCCTCCAAACAACCCACAATAGGATGTAACATTTCTAACTGCTAATACCTGGCAATTTTACTCCACAAAAGACTTCCTTTCACAACAATTAAACACAAAATAATAGATTCATAGATGGGGGAGGAAGGGGGGAAAGCACATTAGTGAGGTCATCTAAGGCCAGTCTCCTAATCAAACAGGTGCCACCTCCTAGAACATCCCTGACATGACTTTTCATAACTTCTAAGTCTAGAAAGACCTTTTATGGTTTAATATCATAAAAGGGGCATTTTCAAAATGGCTTTTACTATTAGCTTTTTTTATAAATGAAAGAAATTTGACAATTTTTTCAAGATTTACCCATATTTTTCAACTAGAGATTATAGCTTTTCAAAGGAGGACATTATTCAGTTGGCTAAAATAGGGACTGGCAACCCTTCAGAAATGGGGTGCCAAACTGCTGATTCCTGTTCTTCTGGCATGTCAGGAATGGGAGGAGGCAGCTATAGACAAGGAGCATGAGAAAGCTCCTAGCTCAAAAACATGTCTTCCACACAAGCTACCAAAGATTCATTTAAATCAACCTCCTTTTAAAATTTAAATACCTCCCTGCCCCACCTACTCAAGGATGGGTGGCTTTTAATCACTGTATTTCAGTGTAAATGATTTTAATCAGATTTTTACCCTTTCTAAAATCTAGTAGAGGTAATAGGAATTTGGTTGTAGGAGGGAGAAAAGAGAGATTATTTTGGAACATGGGATATTTCTGGGAAACGTAAGTTTAAATGGTACAACTCAGTTGAGGGCTTTGGATGACTGGAGAGCGATAACTATAAGGACACTGCACATCTGAGAAACAGGTGAATACTTTGATCTTTACCCAAAGATTTACCATTGGATTCCTTTAAAGATGGAGCTTCTTTAATGCATATGAAATATAAGTGGTTATATACACATAGTCCACTCTCTCAACCAGCCCCCCTGCCACCCACCCAACCAATCTGTTGTCAAGGCCTGTCAATTTTATCTTTATAACATCTCTTGAATATACCTTGGACAATATGACCACTCTGCTTTGGGCTGGCTCTTATTACTTCATACCCAGACTACTGCAATAGTCTGCTGATTAGTCTCCCTGCCATAAGTCTCTCCCCACTCCAGATGATTCTCTATTCAGCCCTCCGAGGGATCTTGCTAAACTTGGACATGTCATCACCCTACTCAGTAAACTCCAGTGGTTTCCTATCACTTCCAAGATCAAATATAAATGCTTCTATTTGGCATTCAAAACCCTTTACCCCAGCTATCTAGTCTTCTTATACGCTACGCTTCTTACCCCATCACATGGCTCTGTGACACTAGGCTCCTTACTGTCCCTCTAACAAGACACTCCATCTACCAATTTTGTCAATTTTCACTGTCAATGGCTATCCCCCATACCTGAAATGTTCTTCCTCCTTTTCTCCACTTCCTGGCTTCCTTCAAGTCCCAGCCAAAATTCCACCTTCTACAGCAAGTCTTTCCCAATCCCTCTTAATTCTAGAGCCTTCCCTGGGTTACTTCCAATCTAACCTGTATACTGTTTGAAATAGTTATTTGCAGGCTGTCTCTCACATTAGATTGTGAGTTCCCTGAGAGCAAAGACTCTTTTCCCTTTCCTTGAACGCCCAGCAGTTAGCACAGTACCTGGCACATAGGAATCACTTAGTAAATGTTTATTGACTGATTTGGCACAAACTTAATGTACACAGAACTCTCCAGGACTATTACATTAAGCAGAGTATTCTTGCATTCTTCATTCTTTTATAACCTGTGATGATGAAGGGAAGAAACATAACTAATATTTACTAAAAAGCTATGGATAAAGAAACACTGTTTCCTAATCACAGGGAATAGAAAACTGAGTATTCTTGAACAATGGCAACAACAAAGAAATAAAAATCACTTTATTATGTTCTTTGAAAATTACCCAAAGACGTTGTGTCTAGCGTTTTATTAAGTGAATATAATCATTTTAAAAAATGATGATAGCGTACCTCACACGTTTGGATGGAGGAAAGAATGGAAAGTGAAAGGGTAGGTAGCAATGTTCATTAAAGGAAAGTTAATAGGTAAAGTATCACATTACTGAAAAGGAAGCCCATAGTTTCAGATAACCAAGATTATGTCGTCTTTAACTTGCAATGCTATCTGTGGTAAACTCCCCACTCCCAAAAAAATGTGTATATAAAGAATATACAAATACAATAGATCTTGTTCATAAAAATTAACAAAATGGACTTGACTAAATCAGAACAGCAGATAAACTTTTTAACAAAATTTTCTGTTGCAGAGCAAAAAGAATATATAAATATATTAGTCAGGATCTTGCCAATAGTCTTCAAAGAATTCCAAGACCACAATGAAAACTCTAAGTCTGACTGTAACATTAAAAGAAAATTGCATCCAAACACTATTTCATTGTGTGTTTTGGCTTCCTTTGAGGTTGCTTCTTTAGCAAACTGTTTAAAAAGTACCAAGCAGCCTGGGTGGCTATTGCAGTTTCCAAGCTAGCATTAACATCACTACTGTGTTAATAATAGTTAAAAAAAAATTTCTTAGGGACTTTTCAAAGGATAATCTACCTAAAGCTTTAAATGGAGTAACTTTGGTGGAGATAAGTGGAAAATATGCAAAACCTAGAAATCTGAATATACCATATTAAACGAGGTATTTTTAAAAGTTAAACTATTTTCACAAAATCTTTATGTCACACAAGATGAAAAATATAAAAAGTTACAACTTTTTCTCAAGATGTCCATTTTTTTTTCCATTTCTCCCTTCCAACTACTTGAATTCTCTGTAAGAATTAGCTAAGTCCATTTGACCTTGAAATATGGCCAACCCATCAGCTTCCAATCTCCCCACCTGTCTACTGGCCCAACCAGAAGAGGGAGGTGGCAAGTAGAAGAATTTTTAAAAAAACAACTCTTTACCTATGTAACTAAGTAATGGGTAATGTCTGATCTCTGACGTTAAAATATAGGGAATTAAACTGTGCCTCAAAAAATTGCCCAAGGCAAAATTTTATTTTAAATTTGCAAGTAATTCAAATACACAAAGAGGAGTTATTGACATTTTCCTTAGGTTTATTGGTGAACATCTTAATTGCTATACAGCTCTTTTCTTTCCACTCTTAAGAACTTTAATGTTTGAGGGGGTGAGATGAAGAATTGAAGAAAAGGTTTAGGTACTACAGGGTGTTGTTCCTAAAGTCTGGACACATAGACAATTGATGGCAATGTGGAGTTATTGCATTGAGTTCACCTGAATCTTGCAAAGCACATCAACTTTTGCATCACAAATGATGGGAATCATATTGAAGATGTTATTAGTTAATATTCCAATTAAACAAAAATTTCATTCATTTCATTTCTTGAAAATATATATTTTTGCCTATGTGTCCAGACTTTAGGAACACCCTGTAGATTTCAGCTAACTTTACAGTATTTGAAGATTAATTTTCCACTTTCTTCTTCCCCAAACACCTAAAAACAATTCTAGAATCTAAGATCCTATAAAGTTCTCTGATACTCTATATAAACTAGACTACAAACTTTATATATAGCATATGGCAATTTTCTATCAAGGGCCTACTGAGAATTACCCAAATTACCCAAATGCACAAAGGCATTTTGTTCAACTGCATTGTGTAGAAACAATGGATAGGCCATATAACCTAAACACAGTACTGATTTACTCTGTGCTTTCCTGACTAAAGTAGTGACAAGTACCAAAATTTATTTATCATATATGCAAAACACCACCAATGAGATAAACAAACTGCTTATCAACCTGTAAGAATATCTGGGTCACTCAGTCTTCATGATATCTGATGTTAAAATATAGGGAATTAAACTATGCCTCAAAAAATTGCCCTCATAAAATAATCCCTTTCCCTTCAAACTCCACTCAAAAAAAAACCAAAAAAAAAAAACCAAAATCTTCCCTTCCCTAAGAAGCTTTCCTAATAAATTCTACCTCAGGTCACTCAAACACCCCAGCAATCTTTATCACAACAATCCTCATTTGACAGTCTATTTTATGAAATTTAAAAGAAAAAGAAGAATATTATAGATCCTCTAAACACCATGCATGTATTGTTTCTATGGGAAAATGCACTGAGTTCCAACTTGGGACTAGAGTAATACACATGCTACTGGAGGAAACACTGATTGTAAAAAGAGACTACCCCATGGGGGAAAAAAAGAGGTCCCTATAAAGAACAAAATTGCCTTATGGACTATCTCCTGAAAGTCTGGTGTGTGTGTGTGTAATATGTGTATATGTATGTATGTAATATGTGTGCGCGTATGTATATATGTATTTGTATGCATACATAAATATATACAATATACATGTGTGTACATGTTTTATAGATTTTTACCTATATTGTTGTATATGGGGGGGTGTCAATTTTTCTCCTGCATTTGCTCTATCTTTCCCAATACACAAAGGAGAAAGAAATTGATCTATTTTAACTCCTATTTTAACATCGAGCTACCCACATTTTCTAAACAGAGAACCCAGGATATAGTGCAAAAAGCACTGGGCTAAGAGTCACAGAACCTGGATTTCCAATCATCCTCACTCCACTGCTTGCTAGCACTGTGATCTTGGGAGATGCCTTTTCACTACTCCGAGTCTCGGTTTCCTCATCTAGAAAATGGGGATAATAGCAGCTGCCCTGCCTACCACAGAGAGTTATTCTAAGGATCAGAGGAGATAGTACATGAAGTAGCTGTGTAAGCTAATTGCTGCATAAATGGAAGGTATTCGTCGTAGTAGTGTAGTGCTTTGTAGTCAGTGCTGACTGACTGTGTGTGACTCATGGCTCTTACCCAGACACACCAAATAGGAGCTGAAAATAAATACAGGTTTTTTAAATTAGTTTGTATACGCAGACTGATTAGTCAATTCAACATCAAAGTACCCCAGCGACACCTGTGAAATCAATCTTACTTAATCTGCCATTCAAAGCTAAATCTGCAGAACTCTTTGAATCTCCATCCTTAATGAACTCCGAGTAGAAGCAAAGTAGTTCGAGTCGTATTTGGGGGTGGGGGAAGGGGGTAAGTGGGGGGAGTTTGGAGTGTTGTGCTTATGAATGCGGAGGGTGCTTTTTCTCGGAGACAAATGTCTGAACACTGATTGCAACAAAATCAATCACAGAAATTATAGCAACAAAACTCTTTACACTCTCCTTCGTTAAACACCACAGCACCTGTGCTTGAATTTGACCAGACTGTGACTCCAGAAGATCGAAGAATTGACAGCGTTTCCCCACTTAACTTTCCAGTTGTGCGCACCGTGGCGCCGACACCCTCCGGCCCCATCCAGTCAATGCCCCAGCAGCCCAGCCCGCTCCACATCATCATCACCTAGCCAGTTTTGTGGCGCTCGATATGTCAGAAAAGAGAAGAAGAAAACCCACCCAGTTTTCCCATGTGTCCAGATCCAAAGCTGTGGCTGCCTAGCAATGCCTCACTCATCAAGCGGACGCTACAGTAACAGCTCCACCCCCACCCCATCCCCCTTTCCCAGTTCCTGAGAGGCCCTGGGCGGAGGGCACCCAGGTTCCGCAGACTTCGATTCTCTGCCCCCCTCTCTCGGCCCCCAGCAAGTCTCGCTCTTGGCTCCCCTTCCCAGTTCAGTCGAGCTCAGTCCAGAGCTCCGCAGCACCCACTCAAGAAAGCCGGACGGGCGGGACTGGATGAAGCAACTGGGGTGAATAGATCGATAAAGGGGCAAAGGGATGGGTCAGGAACCTTCCCCCAAGAGGGCGATCCGAGCCGAAGAACCAACAGCGCTCCTCAGCCTCGGGCTGCCCGGCGAGCTCCAAGCGGAGAAGAGCGGTGTGCCACTATGAGAAGCACTGGGGAGAGTAGAAGGCGAGAGTCCCGAAACAGGGAGACAGAAAGAGGCAAGAGTCGATGAAGAAGGAAGGAGAGAAGAGGGAAAAGTGAGAAGTATATGGAGAAAGGACGCTTGGGGTGGGGGAAAAAGAAAGGGACAGGGACAAGAGAGGAGGGAAGAAGGCAGAGAGCAAGAGGCAGAGGGGTGGTGAGGAGCCGGCGCCGCACTCACCCCATCTTTGCAGGCTTGCCTGGCCGCCCACTCCGACGGGACTCTCTGGCATTCGCTTCTTGCAGAAGAGCTTCTCCAGCCGCTTCCGAACTTGGCACATGCGGCTCGTAGTCTGCGCCCCACTCAATCCCGGCGCGGCTCCATTCGGCTGGGCTGTGGGGCCGCCGCCTGGCAAGGGCGGGGGCGGGGCGGCAGGGAGCTCCGACGGCGAGCCCTCCCTCCGCCTCCGCCTCCGCCTCCTCCCTCTTTTTGCCTCCTCCCTCTCTCCCTCCCGCCGCTCCTTACATAACCTTAAGTCCCCCGCGGCAGTGGCGGTGCGCATGGGCTCCCAGAGTCTATACTCCCTGGGCCCAGCTGGGGACCAGCCCCAGCCCCAGCCCCAGCTCCAGCACCATACCTTACATCCCGGGCAGCTGCCGAGTGGAGGGAGAAAGAAAGGAGAGAGGAGTTTCCATGCTGGGCTAAACACACTCGTCCCTCCTCCACCCGCCGAACCCCAACCCGCACCAGGTTTCATTCACAGCTGTCTTCAGCGGAATGACTCTAGATTCACTCTAGGGCGATCCATACACCTGGATTACTGGGCATCCCCGCCTCTGCCTATTAGTCTGGAATACTTAGACCCACGGAACTTAAGAACTGGGAAAAACCTTAAATATCATCAGAACAGAGGTTCTTAACCTAAGGTCTACAAACCTCCACGTGGTGCTTGGATAAATTTCAGAGGGCCTTTGAACTTGGATGGGAAAAATAATGTGTCTTTATTTTCAACAATCTCTAAATGAAATTTACCATCTTCCATTAGGAATGTAGGCAATAAAACAGTGTCCTGAGAAGAGGTCCGTGACACCAAAAAAGGTTAAGAACACCCGATCTAGACTAATTCATGATTTTTTTAACAAAGGAAGAAAATGAGGCCCTCAAAAAATTGAGACATGCCCAATTAAGTTAGTGATCTAGGGAGAACTAGAGAGATCCAAGGTTTCCTGATGCACTGATGCTCCTTCTAGTGACCTTTCTACTGTACCAACTTCAACAAGTATTTATTAAGCATCTTTATTAAGCCTTACGCTGCCCCCACATGGCGTGGAAACGATCCTGGGTTCCTAAAGGTTATGTGCAAGATCTGTTACCTACTAAGAAGCTGGAAAGAAAAGACATCAGAGTACTGCTGGTAATGAACTGTAACTCATCACGAGCAGGTTGGCTATCAAGTCAAGACCTTTGTTTTCTTTCTTTCTTTCCTTGCTTCCATCTTTCTTGGTTGCTTCCTTGCTTCTCTTTTCTTGCTTGCTTCCTTGCTTTCTTTCTTACTTGTGACAGCAATTTACGACACCATCTACTAAGGAATGAAGGGCATGGTCATCTGCTGTAGTGCCTGACATATGCACACGGATGAAATCAAAGTACTCTTTTTTTTCTAGATCAAGATATCCTGAATCTCTTTAGTCTGAAGTTTTCCCATTGTTGTTGTTTGTCCTTTGTTCTTGAACAGGACCATGACTACAGGGAGGTGACATGCAAGTGAATTGGATTAAAGTGAGGGAGGGCTGCGCAAAGTCACCAGCCTTACTTTCTCCTCCAGAGCCATCTGGGTCCAGTGGCAAGATATAGATCAGGATGCTTGAAGATGGCCTGGGATGTGATGGGAGACCTTGGCCTTTTTTAGCTAAGGTCTTTAGCAGGTCTCAGTTTGACTCAGGCAACACCCAGTTGATTCAGGCTAGGTAAGAAATGAGGCAGAGAATGGCTTCTTTACCTAGTCAAAAAAAAAAAAATCATCCTGGGAGGGAAAGGCCCTCAGGGTTTCTGGCCAAAACAGAAACAATTGCTATTTACATTCACTCTAAGCCAATCAGAACTCAACTAATGATCAAGTAGGGCTTCCCCAGGGACCTATTGTTGGCCAATCAATGAGAGCCAGAGAGAGTGGGCACAGGTGTGCACAAGTGAGTGGGGAATTGTGTTGTGTTGCCCAACTGGCCAGTTCCAGTTGGGTCCCCAGTGGGCCAGCTCCTATCTTCCACTCATAGAAGTTGTTTGTCCTTCATTCTGGAAGGACATCAGGGAGGTGATGCCATGACTTGTAAGTGAATTGGATTTAAATGAGGGAAGGCCGTACAAAGTCACCAGTCTCACTTTCTCCTCTGGAGACATCTAGGTCCAGTGGTGAAATATAGATCAGGATGACTGGAGATGGTTTTCCCCTAGTGTTTCTTTGAAATTACAGGTTGTTCAGGAAGATGCACCCGAGGAAAGAATCCTAAAAATGTCAATGATGTAAGGATTTCAGAGCTTACTTATGGCTCTTTTCTTCAATGCTTACAGAGAATAGCCAATCATTTCTCCATGTACCTCACCAGAAAAGGCACCAGGAGCAAAGCTGTAAGAGATCATGCCTAGTATAGTGTGGTCACCTGGACACTTCAAACAACTAGAAGTAACTGGCCAGATTTCTATCATGGGAACAGTCACTATTAGCAGTGCTCATATCTGTTAGCCACAAGAGATAAAGTTTTTACACTGTAGTTGATCTAAGAGCTTGGACATTTCCCCAACAGTGGCAGCTGGGTAGACAGCCAGTTAAGTTGGTCCAGAGTAAATATCTCTCACATAGTCACTGAAGATGGCACTGGGTCTAGAACTAAATAGGAGATTGTACTACATCAGACTGGAGAAATTGTATGATATTTTCAATTATCTCAAGTTCTTCTCTGCTACCAAATCACATCTTTTTAAAATCAGAATTCTCCCAATGATGTTATGCCTGTGATCCATGGATTCTTCCAAAAGAATCAAAATTGCAGATAACCTAGAAGATATTTGGTAGGTTACAAGTAGGCTACAATATGTTACTAACAATGACTTGTGCAATGTGGCATAAAAGACACCAAGGACATATATGACTTGAAAAGGATATAGGCCAGCTATATTTGTTACAAGGGAAGACTTCTGTTTGGTGGGGTCAGAGTGTTTGTGGGATGTGACAGAGATTTAAAAAAAAAAAAAAAAGGAAAGGAGCCTCAATTAAGCAAAAAATACAAGGAAGAAAACATGGCAATATTGTTGAACCTAATAAACTCTTAAGTTGCATAACAGTTTATGATCTCACATACAATTCTCTTTTGCCCTTCTTTTATATTGGAATGTTTGTGTTAATGATTGTAATTTAAAAAAAGAATTAAAGAAAAATTTAAGAGTGACATGACAAATGAACAGCTCTATTATGGTACTCTATCCACAAAATATTAGAAGACTCAGAGGCTTTCAGCAACCTGGGTAGATCTTCTGTAAAGGAATCATGGAAGGACATGGACAGGAATTACACAGGAGGAGAAACTGAGACTTGGGAGAAATAGAGAAGATAGGTGACTCATCCATGGTCACCAAGGTTAATAAACTGAAATATGTAAAATTTCCAGGCTGAGGATAAGCTGTGCCAAATTGTCTAAACTAATATAGTCATTTAACACTTTGGGGGGTGAGATAGACAGATAGACATAGACAGACAGACAGACAGATAGATAGATAGATATTAAAATATCTCTTTATGTGTATGTGTGTATATATATATATATATATATATATACATATATATGGGAAAAAAAAGAAAGTGACAGAGAGAAATAGAGAAAGGGGAGAGGGGGGGAGGGAGAGGGAGAGAGAGAGGGAGAGAGAGAGAGAGAGAGAGAGAGAGAGAGAGAGAGAGAGAGAACCCTTAAGTGCAGGTCTGAGGTATCTAGGGATATGCAAATTAGATTGTTAGAGGAGAGCAAGTTGGAAATGAGGTGTGGCTCCCTCCCATCCAAGCTCTGAAAGGTTTTCATCATATAGGATTTAGACAAGGGTACTAGCACAGGATCCACATGTATACAGTTAAGCAAAGTTGACAAGAGGCCAACTTAAAACAAGATAGATTGAAATAGATATAAGTAACTGTAAATCAAATAAAATAAATAAAATGTAAGTTAAACTTAAATAAAATTTGGGTGAAGCCAAAACACAAGAGAACCCAAAATACAAGCTTGGGTGGACCCATCCAAAGTCCTGGGTGTGGTAACACAAAACAAGAATACTTTAAGTGAATCTAGGACCTAGGAGAACTCAAAATATAGCCATCTCCAGTATTCCTAGAGAATTATGGGGTCAGGTGGCATATGGACAACCTTTAATCACATAAGATCAGATTAAAATAGTATATTAACTTTTCCCAAACAACATAAAGTATATTCCCCACAACCTCCAATCTTTTAGACCTCTTGAGCTGGTTGTCGAGCAGACATTTTAAACTCAATATGTCCAAAATGGAACTTACTATTGTTCCCACTAAATCCTCCTTGCCTTCTCTGTTGCGACAGAGAGCAACCATTCTCCCACTTCTTCAGGCTTGAAACCTGGAAGTCATCCTGGCTTCTTTACTGTCTCTTATGGCCCTAACCAAGTTACTTCAAAGTGTGGCCAATTTCACTAATTTTAACGTCTCTCTAACATGCCCCCTTCTCTCCTCTAACAATGCCATCAGCTTTAGTGTAGGTCTTCAGCACCTCACACTTGAACTGTTGCAATCACCTTCGGGTAGTTCTGCTTGTCTCAAGTCTCTCCCCACTCCAATCTATCCTCCAATCAGCCACTAAAGTGATTTTTCTACTCTCCTACTTAATAAACTCCAGTGGTTTCTTATTGCCTCCAGGAACAAATACAAAATGCTATCTGGTATTCAAAATCCTTCCTAACCTAGCTCCCTCTTACTTTTGCAGTCTTCTTACATCTTACTCCCCAATGGCTACACTTTGATCCACTGACACTAGCCTCCTTGCTGTCCCAGGAACAAAACACTCCATCTCTTGGCTCCTGGCATTTTCTCTTGCTCTCTCCCATGCCTAGGACTCTTTGCATCCTCCATTCTGACTACTGACCTCCCTGGCTTCCTTTAAATCTTCCATCTTCTACAGGAAGCCTTTGTTATCTCTTCTTAATTCCAGTACCTTCTCTCTGTTAATTATTTTATGTTTATCTTGTATCTAATTGTTTTCTATGTATTTATTTGTGTATTGCCTTCCCTATTAGATCCCAAGTTCCTTGAGGGCAGGAACTGTCTTTTGCCTCTTTTTGTATCCCCAGTACTTAGCACATGGTACGTACTCAACCAAGAAAATATTGATTGATAGTCCATACTTTGTGTTACTAAATATTTTCTAATTGCTAATTGCTCCCTACACACACACACACACACACACACACACACACACACACACACACACACCCCTAAATTAAGCCTCTACTCCCCAAAACCGCTTCAAGAATAGCCCTAGGTAACATCATGGGATTAAAGGTGAATTTTAAGTCACAAAACAGAAAAACACAGACAGAATTGAAATGAAAAGAATGTTGTCCTTAGAGTCACAGGTCCTGGATTTGAACCCCACTTCTGCTACTTACCATTTATGTGACCTTAGACAGATCATTTGCCCTTTCTTGTCCTCATTCTCTTATAAAATGGAGTTAGACAAAATATATTCTAAGGTCCCTTCTAGCACTAGATTCATGAACCTATGAGCCTAAAACTAAAGGAAGGATGAGAAGAGGAAAAAGCTGGCAGGCAGCAGATACTGTAATAGTGGCTACCTTGAATGCTGAGCCTTCAGGGCCTTCCCGAAAGACAGCTAATTCAGGGATTGTCTAAGAACTATGGGAATGGACTGCTTGAGGTTCTTACAAGGCATTTGGGGGATCATTAAGAATTAGTGCCACATGGACTTTGTTGAGATTCTTAGTGCAAGGCACTGAGGGAGGCACTTGGAAATGATTTTCTCATGGAGTGCTGAGCCTGCACCCTGGCCATTTCCAGGCAGCCAAGTGTACTAACTTAGTCCTGAAGGACTTAGTGTTTTGGGATGACAGAGAATTCCTTGGTCTCTGTGATGGTAGCAGGAGGGAGTGACTACTTCAGAGAAGATTGGCCACTAAGCCAGGAAGAGATACTCTTTCAGTAAAGAAGACGAACCCACCCTCTGGACCCTCTCTTCCTATCTGCCAAGCATGTCAGGACTTTTTGAGTCTCTCGCTAAACCTCCTTTGAGGCATGAGATAGAGAGCTCCTCCCTCCAAATATATCAGCATGTTCACACAGCAGTCAGAATGTGTGTTGGCCTAAGTGAGATTGAGACTGAATCTCAAAGCCCTAGCTGCCCCTTCTGTTTTATGTTTCTTTCTCTGAGTATAGATAACCAAACAGCAATCATTGAATTGATATTTGCAACATTGGAGACAATCTCATGAGTTCAAAAGATCAAAAACTCTTAGGTCCCTTAGTCGGTCCCTTAGCTGTACTATGGGAAATACCCCCTATAGCTACTATAATGCTTCTCAGAAGAGAGGACTACCTCTGAAAGGAAGAAGAGCCCAAAACCTGGCCTGTTTGCTAGATGAGATAGTCTTTGCAGGAGACAGTGCAAATGCTGTAAATATAAAACACCTACTCAGCAGTCAATGCTTTGTGCTTTAATGTTTTAAATATCAACTTTCTGGAAGAATATAATGCTGCTTGCCTAAGTCTTTGTCAGTATATACTTGTGAGTCTTCTGCGTTAAGCATTTCTTTTGTGTAAAGGAAAGAAATAGCTGTCCTATACCTGATTTACAGTTTACACTCACTCCTTTTTACTCCTCATTTTTTTGGGAAAGACCCTAGACATGAATCAAATCTAAAGTTAAATGATTTTCCTCAAAGCTCTAGGTTGAAGGTTATGAAGAGTCAAAGGGTGGGGGTGGTGGGAAGGGCCCTGTCTTTGGGGGCCAGGCTCCCCAGATTTGAACTCCACTTCTAGGGAACTGGAGCAAGGACCCCTTGAGAGGGAAAGTGAGAGTGCTCTAGACCCCCTGGACCCAGCAGTAATTTCACATATTGTTATACTTTTCTTCCCCAAATACTTACTAGTTTCTAACCTTTATCTCAGTCTCCAAAGTGAACAGACTGCATTACATTCAAATTTCAGTTTGAGGACTGGATAAGTGGCAAGGGTTAATCAGGGAAAGTTTCCTAGAGAAAGTTTGTTATGCACTAAGTTTTAAAGAGATGGAGGGATGTGGGACTGCAGAAGAAGAATGGCAACTATAGGGTCACAGTCAGAGTAAAAGAGTAAAGTGAGGACAATAGTGAGTAAGAAATGGCAAGTTTGCTTGCTCAGTGAGAAGTCTTCCTTTAGGATTCCTCAGTGTGAGTTTCAGCATATCAGAAGACGAATAGGGATGCGAAAAGTCCTGTAGGTTTGTTGTTTTGGTGTTGGATTTTTTGTTTTGTTTTCAATACCTGATCCAATAACTGGGAACCCTAGAGGTATCTGAGGATTGTTGTAATGACATTAAATAGTTGCACTCTATAACTCTTGCTACTCAATCTAGAACAGCCTGAAATGAAGGGAAAGCTTGAGTAGAGGAAATTGGGTTGGTTGCTGTCCTTCGTCTCAAAGAGGACCAAAATGACATCACTATGCTAGAGTCAAGTTTCAATTTGTCCAACTGTGGCTGAGCAGACCAATAGGAGCTCCGAGTGCTGTACCACACAATGGCCGTGTGAACATTCGTGTGGGGGGACCGATATTCTAAATTTTGCATCCTGCATTTCCTTTGAGCTGTTTCAATTCTGCTTTGCTCGTAGAGCACAGCACCTTCTCTGGTGTGGGAACACCATGCTGAGCAGTCCTGTGCCAGTGTCTCCCATATTACACAATCAATTCCAAAGTTCTTGAGAAAGACCTTGAGAGTGTCCTTGTATTGCTTCTTGTGACCAGCATGTGAGAGCTTGCCCTGTGTGAGTTCTCCATAAAATAGTCTTTTTGGCAAGCATATGTTTTGCATTCAAACAACATGGCCAGCCCATTGGAGTTGCACTCTCTGAAGCAGAGTTTGAATGCTTGACAGTTTAATTCAAGTAAGGACCTCAGTGTCTGGTACCTTATCCTGCCAAGTGATGTTCAGAAGCTTCCTAAGACAAGTCAAATGGAAGCGATTCCATTTCCTGGTGTGGCGCTGGTAGACTGTCCAGGTTTCACAACAATGAGGTCAGCACAACAGCTCTGTAGACCTTCAGTTTGGTAGTCAGTCTAATACCTGTTCTCTCCCATACTTTCCTTCCGAGCCTCCAGAACACTGAGCTAGCTTTGGCAACGTGTGCGTAAACCTCATTATCAATGTGTACATCCCTGGAAAGTACATTGCCAAGGTAAGTGAACTTATCTATAACATTCAAAACTTCTCCATTTACTGGGTAGCGAAGTAGATAGAACCCTGGGTATGGAATTAGGAAGACCTGAGTTCAAATTCAGCCTCAGATACTTCCTAGCTATGTAACCCTAGGCAAAGCATTTAACCTCTGTTTCCTCATCTGTAAAATGGGGATAATAATGCTACCTATCCCAGTGGAGTTGTTGAGAATAAAGAAGACAATATTTGTAAAGTGCTTTGCACAATGCCTGACACATAGTAGTTGCTATATAAATGTTTATTCCCCTTTCCCCCCCAGTAATATTCCATTAGTTCAAATCTGGCCTCAGACACTACTAGCTGTGTGACTCTGGACAAGAAGTCACTTAACCCTGTTTGCCTCAGTTTCCTCATCTGGAAACTGAGATTGAGAAGGAAATGGCAAACCACTCCATTATCTTTGCCAAGAAAACCCTGAAGAGTCCGATACAACTGAAACAACTGAACAACAATATTCTTCTAATAAAATAACTGTCATATTTGCACAAGGGATTACACAGTGGGTATGAAGAGGAAGAAAGGGTGGATCCGGAAGGTGAAGTAAATGTTTCTACAGTATTTGGACATGGAACAGCCCTTCTCTTTCTCCCCTTGCTTGTTTCCTTCCTCCCTTGTATTATAGGTTTCTCTGGGAAGTACTCCAGGAGCTCCATGTCATTGCCAGTTTTTTTTTTCATGTTGCATTATCTCTTCATCGCCCTTCTTGAACCATCAATGTTATCCAATATTTCTTTCATCAGGTTTTCCCTCTGCCAGAGGGAATGACTGAGAAATGGAGATTACCAAGAGACCTTTATCTGTCTCCAGTTGTACTACAGGAGAAATAAGTCACAACATTTCTTAGCATATACTTCCTGCTTTGGAGTAGAATGTAAGCATCTTGGAAATAAGGACGGTGTCACTTTTGTGTTCATATCCACAATGCTTGTCTAATAGAATTGAGAAAATTTGTGTGATCTACATGGCTCAGAAGAGTAAAGCAAGAGCAAACATTACATTGTACAAGAAATGTTCTCCCTCGTCCATAGGAAAAGATAGAGAGCTGACCTAGGTTATTCCACATGACACAATCAGTGCTGTGTTATATCCCAAACATATGGAAGAATGGTTTAGCTAATCCAACCATTTGTAAATTGGGCTAGGTGGGCTTCTAAGATATATAGTTTCCTTTATAAAGGAAAAAGGGTTTTGGTTGGGGTAGGGATGAAGCCAATACCAATAAAGCGTTCCCTAAAATTAGATGGCTAGGATCCTCAGCCTCTGTACTCTTCTTTTACCCTCCATACAGCTTGCATACCAGTTATCAGATTCATGTTAAAATGCTGCTTTCTAATAAGAGCTGACATTTCTATAACATTTTGTATACAGAGAGCTGGTCTCAAAGCCAGGAAGAACTACATTCAAGTTCTATTTCTGATACACGCTGGCTGTGTAACCTTGGGCAAGTCACTTAACATCTTCATGATCTAGGAAGTTCTCTAAGACTATAAGTTATGGAAAAGGTGCTAACCTGCATTGGTAGAATGTATAAGGTATTTCCCTGTACCAGGAAAATCACAGGTTTAATGCTTATCCTTAAGTTTGTTCTTCACACCAACTCTGTGAAGGAGGCATGATAGGTATAATTATACCCATTTTAGGGATAAGGAAACTGAGGCTTAGAGGCATTAAGTAACTTAGCATGATTGTATAGTAAGTACCAGAAGCAGCTTTTGGACCTGTGCCTATTTTTAATCCAAGTCAAGCATTTTTTCCCTCCACCACACCACAATGACTCTACATATAGTATCATTCCCACTCCCAAATCCTTCTACAACACTTCATCGACACTGGATCTTGAGTGGACAAGGGGAAATTATTCCACTGACACCTCGCCTCCCACCTTGAAGCAGCTTCTGCTGTTAGGTGTTAGATAAGGCTTCCCAGGGACTGCTTTGTTTCCTACAGCTCTTATTGTCTTCCCAAGATTGGAAAGAAGCCTCTATTCACGTTTATCTTTTCCTCTTAAACTCAAAACTAAGCTTATAACACAATCATCATACATTTCTGATTGGAAGCAAACACATGAAAACAGTCATTATGCTTTATTTTCACCTTCTAATTGGATATAATAGGCATATAAAGGGTATTTTTCCCTGGATAAGTGCATATACTGACAATTTATTCCCAATAGTTTTATACTTGCCCTAGAGTTACATGTGGTATCCTAGCTTCCCATTTCCTAAAAGTAAGTGCGACTTCCATGTTTGGTACAGATATAGCTTTGTTCTCTCTGGATCCCAATTTGCTTTCCACCCTCATGTTCTAAAACTCATCAGGTGCTTCTGTCATCATTTGGTCAACCTAAGGCTCTAGGCACCTTCCTCAGGCTTCCTCACAACAATTACCCATTGGGATTAAATCCAAACTCCTTAGCTTGGCATTCACGGCCATCCAAAGTCAGGCCCCCAAGTTACCTTTCCAATCTTATCTCTCACTGTTACTGCAACATAAATTCTGTGTACCATCTAGTAGATCTGCATGCTATACCCACCTTCACACTGCTACTTATACAGTTCTTTTTATCTAAAATGCCCTCCATGGGGTAGTGAGGTGGCACAATGGATAGAGCACTGGCCCTGGAGTCAGGAGGAACTGAGTTCAAATGTGGCCTCAGATACTTATTATCTATATAACCCTGGGCAAGTCACTTAACCTCAATTGCCTCCAGAAATGAAATGAAATAAAATAAAATGCCCTGCATTACTTTTGTCCCTATCCTTCAAAATCCAGCTCAAGTTTTACCTACACCGTAGAAGGTTACTACTTACTGCTTTAGCAAAAAGCAATCATCAGCTTCTTTGAATTCCTATGGTGGTTCTTGTCTATTCCATCCATTCACTACCTCTGTAGAAACTCAGAGTTGGAAGGAAACTCTATATGACCTGTCTATTTTTCACTTGAAAACATCAAGAGAAGAGGAAGCCCACCACACTGCTGGGCACTTTGTTCTACTTTAGGAAAGCCTTCCAGTTACCATATGTTCTCTTAAAAAGATGTTATATACTTTTTCATGTGTGTCTTATCTCTCCAATTAAATAAGTTCCAGAAGGGCAAAGACGTTTTTTTATTTCATTCGTGGAACATAGCAGAATGCTATACACAACACAAGCTTAATACATATTTGCTGAAAGAATAGGAGATGAATGAAGCTCTTTTGCTCAGGTCTTAGAGCTTATTTGGAATTCAAGGAGAAAATGATGAAAGGAGATATTTCTGAAGGCTAAGTTATATACATGGGGCAGCTAGGTGGAGAGAGCACCAGGCCTGGAGTCAGGAAGACCCAAGTTCAAATCCAGCCTCAGACACTTTCTAGCTGTGTGACTCTGGGGAATTCACTTAACCCTTCTTTGCCTCAGTTCTTTTTCTGTAAAATGGGAACACACTGGAGAAGGAAATGTCAAAATACTCAATCATCTTTGCCAAGAAAACCCCGTGGACAAAGATAAAGTCTATGGGAGAATGTAGAGTTGGACATACTGAATGACAACGAGTTACACAAAGCTTATAACTTAATTATAATAGTGCCAAGATCACAGATATAAGTAATTAGGCCTTCCCTGTGGGGTCTAGCACCCCATGAAGCTAAAGAATCTAGGAAGAGAACAGAAGGCGGGTTTCTTACTACAATGCATACGGAATCATGAGGCAAGGTAGCAGGCCTACTCTGGGAAAGTAAATAATAATATTTGTCATATATTTACACAAGTTCAAAATTTTGGAAAAGGATATTAATTTCATCAGTATGGGTACTCCCTCTACTGATACAGGAGGCAATTCTTTAACTTAACAGACAGTCTTTGAAAGATTCCATAGTCAAAAAAAAAAAAAAGGCACCAACCCCCATGCTAGGTTGGCCTGCTTCACCAATCTAACGATGAATCTGCCCAAACTTTTTATGCAACACTCTAAGGAAAAAAAAGCTTTAAATATTCAACCCTTGGTAGTTGTACTAATGACTACATTCTGACATCTGCTATGTGCTAGTGTTGCAGATTGTGACTTTTACTATATTCAGGATGGTTCCGGTATCTAATGTCCACCAGAGAGGTAAGAGAGACTCTCCTTGAAATATGGGAGGCCACCGCCTGCAGGTAAACTTATAAGCATCCAGATCCATGAGTCAAGTTGTTTTCTGTTTTTCTGTGTGAGAAGCAGAAAGCTGCAGAGAATCTGATAGCCTGACTGGCAGAACTGCCCTCACTAACATTCCATGCTAAAACTGTGGTAGATTAGATAACTATAGGTAAGACATTCGATAACCATCTCCAAGCCTGAGAAACTGAACTATAAAGGAATGGCTGACCGACAGGACATTCTCTTCATTTTCATCACTTTTGTTGTTGCTTAGACATCTTTCAATTCTGTCCGACTCTTTGTGACCCCATTTGGGATTTTCTTGGCAAAGATGCTGGCGGGGTTTGCCACTACCTTCTCCAGCTCATTTTATAGATGAGGAAACTGAGGCAAACAGGGTTAAGTGATTTGCCCAGGGTCATGTAGCTAGTAAGTGTCTGAGACTGGATTTGAACTCAGGTCTTCCTGCCTCCAGGCTCAGCTCTCTATCCACTGTGACACCAAGCTGCCCCTTTATCATCATTAACACTTCTCTGGATATTTGAGAGATTATCATCATTAACATCTCTCAAATATCCAGAGCACGGAGGGTAGAACATACTCTCTTTTTAAAGGAGTTTATATCAATATGATAACCTTCCACAGATCTAAGGTCAGGCTATCCAAAAGCCTACCAAAAAAATAAAAGGATGCTCCTGTTTATCCATTCATGTAATTCCCTATTTAGCAATACCAGTAGTATTTTGTTATTTAATAAGATTAAAGAGTTTTCATATTTCTAAAAGGTAAACCAATACAATATTTCCTTTTCAGGAGCAGAGTAAGAATTACTAAGAAGAAGTTGAGTGTCATTATTACTATGCTCAGATTTCTGATATTGCTAATTTAGTATATTTTAAATTCTCTTCTAACCTTAAAAAATGCCAGTTCTCTCAATTTCCTTGTAAAATAAGCATTATTAAATTCATTTTCACAGACAAAGAGACTGAAGCTGAAAATATTTCATACAGAGTTCTAAAGGAACCAAAATAAACATATAAGCTATGAAGTTAGGCTCTCCAGCAGCTATGAGCCCGAAACCACATCCCAAGACTCTACAAATAATCTGCACTGTGTTTCTTTCCCTGAGAAAAGATGAGTGAATAGTAATCCTAAAATGGGTGTTAGCCTTGGTGAAAAACCTCCAGAGTTTGAGATTCTGGGTCTCCATGCTCATTGCCCATCAGGAGGTGACCTTCACAACAACTTCTTAGAGGAGAAAAGATAACCGTCATCATGAAGATATTGTAGAACAGGCATTTGTAACTTTTTTTTCTTTTTTTTGTCATGGACCCGTTTGTCTGATGAAGCCTCTGGGCCCCTTCTCAGGGTAATGTTTTAAATGAACGACGTACATAATATTGTAAAGGAAGCCAATTATATTGAAATACAGCTATCAAAAGTTTGTTTTGTTTTGTTTTTTAAATGTTCATGGACCCCTGGTTAAGAATCTCAGCTACAGATAAAAGGATTAAAAAAAGCCCATGGATTTCCATAAGATATGGCCCTTGACTGAGTTGCAATTGTGACTTTGTAAAGTTCTGCCTCACTTAAATCCAATTCATTTGTAAGTTATCAACCTCCTGATGTCACTAGTCCTCTTTGAGAAAGAAGGATGAACAACAACAATTGAATTGTGCACCCTAACTTCCCCTTCCCTAAAAGACTAAGCATGACTTCCCTGTTCGCTACTGCAATGGCTTTGTTCTGGCCGGGTCTCAATATGCTTCCACAGAATATTCTAAAATTCATCAAGTGTTCCCATTATAACTTGGCCAACTTCAGCCTCCAATAATCTACAAAGTGAAAACCAACCTGTTCATGAGTCCTACAAAACATTTCATGGTTTAATATTTTGAGTACCAATCTCCTGAGAGTATGATGAGAGTTCTAGGTTAATGTTTCATGCTCTAAATATTTGTCAATGTACATTTATGAGTCTTTTGTTTTCATTAGAAAGATATTTCTATAGCTACTGGTCACTTCCTTTATTCAAAGTCTTTCATGTAAAAGATTCTAGCAACCATTGTTGGCTAAATAAGTGGCCACTTGCCCTCTGCTCAAAAATGGCATTGTCTTCTCCTTCCTGGCTTGAAATTCCCACAATCTGAGTCATTTCTCTGGATTAAACACCATAAGGATTGTCTCCAGAAAATCATCATTTTCCCTCTAGCATATCTATTTCTTTCTAGTTATCTCCAATTACTACTAGATTTTTGCTCTATTCACTAGTTTTCACCTTGAAACTGATAATGACCCAGGCACTGAAGGGATACAATATAGAAAATATACATTTCAAGGGGGAGGAAAAGGCTGAAAGAATATACCAGTGAAAAACGTTGGGAGAAAGATAAGATTGATAAGGCATTTTGCCAAGTGGAAGTATGAAAACCCTAGGCTTAGGAGGACCTGAATAATAGAAACCAATATAAAAATGTAATGTGTTAAATAGAAAATTTTAATTATATGAAATTGAAAAGTTTCTGCACAAACAAAATTAATGCACATGGGATAAGAAGAGAAGCAGTTAATTTGAAAAAAAGTATCAAATTTCTCAGATGGAGATTTGATAACCAAGATATAGAGTTCGCTTATAGAAATATATAAGATACAGATAGATATTATATAATATAAATATATAATATATGTCATTCCCCAATAGATAAGTGGCAAAAGGAAATGAACAAAGAGTACTCAAAAAATTGCAAACTATCAATGACCATATATGAAAGAAGGCTCCAAATCATTAATACTAAGAGTAATACAAATCAAGCCAACTTTGAGGTTTTATGCTGTATCCACAAAATTGGCAAAAATGACGATAATGAGAGTAGTCAATATTAAAGGGGTTTAGGAAGATGGGCACACTAATAAATTGTTCATGGTGGTATGAATCAGTATGGCCATTTGTAGCAAGAATTTGGCTAGCAGTTGTTTTGGGACGTAAGACCCAATAAGACCAGCAACAAGAGCTGCCAGCACAGATTCGTTTGATCTGCTTTACTAAGGAAAGTAACTTTAAGGAGTTAACAGTCTCACTTTAATTAAACATACAAATATCATTCACTTAGTTCAGGAGGAAAATATCAGCCCTCTGAACTTCAAGGCAAATGCAAACAGAAATTACAAACACCAACAGACAGACCTTGTCTGATCAAATCACTATACATAGTTACCAGAGAAAAACCAATGGGTCTGGGTTAGCAAAGCCAGGGGGCCAGTTACAGCTTGCCCATAATCTCAACACTCCTTCCATTTGTGTGCCCCCAAAGTCAAATGCCAACCTTGGATCTTATATACCTGTCTCAGGACCCTGGGGCACTTGATTACCTCAGTGCTGAGAAGCACTCAAACAAAGAATGGTGAAAAATCCCATTTTGCTGGTCATTACATTTGAAAGGCAAGACTCATCAAAGGTACTTAATTACCTAAGAAGAAGACAACAAAAAGTCCTTCCCTGATTACCATTACATTGTCTTAGGGCTAAGAAACACTCCAAGACAAAAAGATCCCATTTTACCTGCCCCATTCAAACAAAGGGTTAAAGGCACTTAAGAGAAGAACAGCAAAAAGCACAGCCCTGTTTACCATTACACCATTTAGGAAAATAATTTGGAATTCTACAAATAAAGTGACTGAAATGTCTAGACCATTTGAATGACAGACTCTAATACTAGACGTATATGTCAAGGACATTATTGATAAAAAGAAAGGCCCCATATAAACCAAAATATTTATAGCAGCTATTCTTGTTGTAGGAAAGAACTAGAGACAAAGCAGATGCCCCTTGATTAGAGAACAACTAAACAAAATATGGTACATGAATCTATATTCATGCTGAAAGAAATGAAGAATACGATGAATGCAGAGAAACATGGAAAAATTTACATGAACTGATGCAAAATGAAGAAAGCAGAACCAGATATACAATATGTACAATGACTACAATAATGTAAATGGAAAGAACTAATGCAAAATAATTGAAAATGAGTGTTGCAAAATTAAAATTAAAAGCACAGCCCCAAAGAAGAGATATGAGATGAAAAAACACCTCTCTCCACTACTTTGTAGAGATTGAGAGGGAGGGGCTGGGCAGTCCTCGGATGTGGAACATTTCATATAATTTCTAATTTTTCAAGTTTTGTGATTATTTTTCTCTTCTTTTTTTCATTAAAAGATTTCTGTTGTATGGGACAATTCTCTGGGAGGATGGGAGAAGAAGAAATACGGAGAGAAATTTAGACAATGCTAAAACAAAAGATAGGAATATAAATTTATTTTTTAACATAGAGTACTGTAATTGTTATCAGCAATATATATTTAACCATATAACTGTGGGAGAAATAAGGATGACAAATTTAGGGGTTAAAAAGGGAAAGGCAAACTTTACCTGTTACCATCTAAGCCTAAAACAAATTTCAGTAATAATACTCCCTGCAACATCCTTGCAGGGAATCCCTTCCTCCTCCAACCCCCATGAGGTTTCCTGGTATATTGTATTAGAGTTTTCCAGGAACAGCTAGGAATCTAACTGTGCAAGATATAGGGATTATGAATCACTCAGAAATCCATAGGAAAAAGGAAAGATTTTTGTGTTCATTTGGCAAATTGGGACATATCTCTAATGAGAGATTTGGAGTAGATGATCTCAGAGTTTCCTTTTCAGAGGATCTAAAATTCTATTATCCTAATGAAGCCAAGACTGCAATAATCTTACTACCAACTCATGGATATTATCTAATACGACTGCATTTGACTGAATTAACTGTATTTTCAGTGGATTCCATTGGAAATGTGCAGAAACCACTTGCAATGTTATTTTAGAAATCTTAAAATTTTCAAACAGGGTAAGACTTTAGAGATATCAGATCCAACTCTCTCCTTTTAGAGATGGCAAAACTGAGGTCCAGGGAAGATGCATGTATTCCTCAAAGCTTTGTTACATTCTGTTTAACTATATTTTAAAAGTTCAGTACTGAAAAAATCAGTATGGCCACTGTAAAACTAGAAAGGATAGCAATTTGATCATGTTTAACATGTTAGTAAGATGCCATTTGATATAAATTCATCATAAGTATAAGTACTGACTTCAAAGGTCAAGAAGGATCTCTCTTTTGAGAAGGGGAAATTACTTTTAATTGGGTGGGAGGGAGTACAATCTCAACAGTGTCAATTTTGTTTCTGATTATGATTTTTTTTTCTCTACTGGTAAACCATGTGAAAGGGGAAACAGAGGTCTGCAGAGAAGGAAATGAAAATCTATTGATCAATTTCTTCAGGAATTAAGGAAGGGAGTTTTAGAAAGCAGACCTATTAAGTAGCCACTGTGTAATGGAAGTGACTGGAAGAGGCCTTTAACTCCTAGTGAAACTAGAACCCAACTATGGTCAAATTGTAGAGTTTCAGCATTGGATTAAATAGAAACCCAGCAGAGGAGCCAGAAAGAATGGAAAGGTCATCTATTTAATGACAGCATATGGAAATCACAGGAACCCAGAGGCTTTTACCAAGCTTTGGAACAGTACAATAAAGGGTCTGATTCTAGGAAAGATCGACAGTTAGTTACTTATACTCCAGCCTGCAGAAAATATGGTTTGATTAGTGATTAATAATGGTTAAAGATTAATAGGTATCTGTATTGCTAAATTATAAATCTCATTTTAAAAGAATAACACAAATGCTAATTGTTATGTTTAATAGATTTAATGAAGAAATTGAGTTCTGATGTTATAGAAAAAAAGTCATAATTGAATAAAAATAATAGCTAACACACAGCACTTGGTTTCAAACTTGATAATACACGTCAAAACAAAATTTATTTGGAGAAACAGAAGATCCAGAATATTAATAATGAAAAAAGGTAGGGATGAAGGGGAAATAGTATTTCTAGACCTTAAACCACTTTATAAAGCAGCAGTCATAAAAAGTCATTAGTTAAAAAAAAATAAGTAGATCTCTGGAACAGATTAGACAAAGGAGAATCAGAAACAACAAAAATAAATAACCTGGTGTCCAGTAAACCAGAAAATATAAATTAGTTAGAAAAGAATTTTCTCACTGATCAAAACTGTTGGGAAAACTGGAAAATAGTCTGGCAGAAATTAGACTTAGACCAATATATTATGCCATATTCCATAATAAATTCAAAATGAATATATGACCTTATTAAAGATGATACCATGGGGGGCAGAGCCAGGATGGCAGCTGGAAAGCAGGGACTTGCTTAAGCTCTCCCCCAAATCCCTCCAAACACCTGTAAAAAATGGCTCTGAACAAATTCTAGAGCTGCAGAACACACAAAATAGCAGAGGGAAACAGGTCTCCATCCCACGACAGCCTGGATGGTCGCCAGGAAGGGTCTATCACATGGTGCTGAGAGAGGAGGGCAGCCTGGCATGGGCCATGCCAGGACAGACTAGACCCAGAATCACCCATCTGGAACAGGCCTTGGGGCCATGAAACAATGAGCTGTGGCAGTTACCAGACTTCTCAACCCACAAACTCCAAAGAGCAGGTTTAGGGGAAACCGTGAAATTGAGTTCAAAGTGGTCTCATCACCAGCCCTGGGGGTGGCAGAGGTGATGCAGTGATGGCAGTGGCAGCAGCAGGAAACTCCTGAGGCTACTTCCAGAGCTACAGTGTCAGCTGCTTCCTGAGTCCCTGGCTCACACTGTGGGAGGATTCTAGCAGAAGATCAGAGCAGTAGTACAAGGAGTGCTTTGTGGGCACAAAGGCAGATTCTCTTGCTGTGCCCTTCTTGGATCTGTATTGTGGTCCTGGTTGGCAACTCTTGGGGGAGGAGGAGTGCTATGGTGACAGAGCCTGGGGTGACAGTGGGGTAGAAGTAGCTCTGAAAACAGCAGTGCTTGGACCCTAAAGCTTGGGACAAAGTACTCTCTACTCTACAAGCAGTCATATCCTGACAAAAAGCTCAGGGGTCAAGTAGTTGGCTGGAAACATGAACAGGCATGGAAAATGAACTCAGACTCAAATGCAGACTCAAATTCAAACTCTAGATTCTTTTTTTGGTAACAAAGAAGATCTAAACATAGAGTGAGAAGTCAACAAAGTCAAAGAGCCCACATCAAAAGACTCCAAGAAAAATATGAATTGGTCTCAGGCCATGGAAGAGCTCAAAAAGGATTTGAAAAGCAAGTAAGAGAAGTAGAGGAAAAATTTAGACAAGAAACATGGTGTTGCAAGAAAACCATGAAAAACAAGTCAACAACTTGCTAAAGGAGACCCAAAAAATACTGAAGAAAATAACACCTTAAAGAACAGACTAACTCAAATGTTAAAAGAACTCCAAAAAGCCAATGAGGAGAAGAATTCCTTGAAAGGCAGAATTAGCCAAATGGAAAAGATGGTCCAAGAGATCACTGAAGAAAATGCCACCTCAAAAATTAGATTGGAGCAAGTAGAAGCTGGTGACTTTATGAGAAATCAAGACATTATAAAACAGAACCAAAGGAATGAAAAAATGGAAGACAATGTGAAATATCTCATTGGAAAAAACCACTAAACTGGAGAATAGTTCCAGGAGTGATAATTTTAAAATTATTAGACTACCTGAAAGCCACGATCAAAAAAAGAGCCTAGACATCATCTTTCAAGAAATTATCAAGGAAAACATTCTAGAACCAGAGGGTAAAATAGAAATTGAAAGGATCCCCCAATCACTTCTTGAAAAAGATCCCAAAAAGAAAACTCCTAGGAATATTGTCACCAAATTCCAGAGTTTCCAGGTCAAGGAGAAAATAATACACGCAGCCAGAAAGAAACAATTTGAATATTGTGGAAACACAATCAGAATAACACGAGATCTAGCAGCTTCTACATTAAGGGATTGAAGGGCTTGGAATATGACATTCCAGAGGTCAAAGGAGTTAGGATTAAAATCAAGAATCACCTACCCAGCAAAACTGAGTATAATGCTCCAAGACACAATAGGGATTTTCAAGAAAATAAAGGAGTTTCAAGCTTTCTCAATGAAAAGACCAGAGCTCCATAGAAAATTTGACTTTCAAATACAAGAATCAAGAGAAGCATGAAAAGGTAAACAAGAAAGAGAATTCATAAGGGACTTATTAAAGTTCAACTGTTAGATTTACATTACTACATGGAAGGATAATGTGTGTAATTCATGAGATCTTTCTCAGTATTAGGGGAGTTGAAGGGAATATAGACAGAGTACACAGGATGAGTTGAATATGAAGGGATGATATCTAAAAAAATGAAATAAATTTAAGGAGTGAGAGAGTAATATATTGGGAGAAGGAGAAAGGGAGAGATAGAATGGGATAAATTATCTCACATGAAAGTGGCAAGAAAAAGCAGTTCTGTTGGAAGTGAAGAGGGGACAGGTGAGGGGGAATTAGTGAATCTTACTCTCATCAGATTCAACTTGAGGAGGGAATAACACACTCAACTGGGCATCTTACTCCATAGGAAAGTAAAGGGAAGGGGATAAAAAAAATGTGGGGAATGATAGAAGGGAGGGCAGAGTTGGGCAAGAGGTAATCAAAAACAAACACTTTTGAAAAGGGACAGGGTTAAGGGAGAAAATTGAATAAAGGGGGACAGAATAGAATGGAAGGAAATAAAGTTAGCCTTTCACAACATGAGCATTGTGGAAGTGTTTTACATAATGATACATGTGTGATCTATGTTGAATTGCTTGCCTTCCTAGGGAGGGTAGGTGGGAAGGGAAGAAGGGAGAGAATTTGGAACTGAAAGTTTTAAAAGCAGATGCTTAAAAAAAAAAGTTGTTTTTTGCATACAGCTGGGAAACAAGATATGTAGGGAATGGGGCATAGAAATCTATCTTGCCCTACAAGAAAGTAAGGGGAAAGGCGATGGGGGTGAAAAAAGGGAGGGCTGATTGGGGAACAAGGCAATCAGAATATATGACATCTTGGAATGGGGTGAGGGTAGAAATGGGGAGAAAATTTGTAACTCAAAATCTTGTGGAAATCACTGTTGAAAACTAAAATACTAAATAAAAATGATAAAATTTAAAAAAAAAAAGATCATACCATAAAAAGCTTATAAGAGAAGATCATATACCTATCTTTCACAGCTATGGGTATGAGGTGTATTTTTAATCAAACAAAGGAGAAAGGAGATTAGAAAAAATAAAACTGAAAAAATTATTTACCAGAAACAGAAAAGTTTCTACACAGTCAACAATCATTTATTAAGTTCTTACTATGTGCCAGGATATGTGCTAAGCCATGGGAGTATAAATACAAGCAAAAAGAAAAACAATCCATTCCTCCTAGGAGCTTATATTTTAATGAAGAAGACAATACATAAAAGGAAGCTGAGAAGATGGGGGAAAGATATTGGTCGAGAGATCATGCTGGAGAAGCCCAGAGGAGTGAACTGGTAGGAAATGAAAAGTTGGCTGGCCTGCACACCCTTCTTAAATGGAGGTTCTGGGGGGAGCTCTTCACACTCCAATCAAAAGGAGGGACCCCAATGGCAGAGGATACCTTATAAGGTGTGAGTTCCAGGCCTAAGTAATCTACTAGGATAAAGGAGTTGTAGTGATGAGGTTAAAGAAAAATGATGATGGTCGGGAACCACAGGTTTTTAGGGGTGCTTGAGACCCCAAAATACCAGCATGGCAGGTCCTGCCAAAAGAATTCAACTCAAGCCTTCTCAGCCAAGGTAAAAGACGAAGTTTATTGAGGATTCACCATAAGGGTTGTCTTAAGAAATCTTACCCTTTGTGATGCTTGTTTTTACAAGTGGGCCAGATTCAGTCTGAACTAGATTGAATCTGAGGGCCTTCATGGAGGCAAGATGAAACTTACATACAAGAAGACTGTAGGAGGGATCTAGGGTGGTCCTGGGGTGATGGGAGGAGGGGTTTAGGGAGGGTCTTGAGGAGGAGTCTAAGGAGGAGCTTGATGGGACTGGGATCAGGTCAGACTCCAGGAACCCTAAGAATGGGATTAAGGGTGGAAAGTAGCTGAAGGCATGGATATTGATAGTATCAAGGGTGGGAAGTAGCTGGACAATAAAGGGCAAGGCTAGGTAGAGATTGGGCCTAATGATAATGTAAGGCTTATGGCCTTCGGGGAAGGCCAGCTCTAATGGGAAGATTCAAGGAGAGTTCAAGGAGGCTTCTAGAGACTTGTATCCCATCAGGTTTGAGGGGGTTCCCAGAGACTGTACCCTCATCAGTGGGAAGACAGGCATATTAACAGACTCTTGGTGGAGCTGTGAATCAATACAACCATTTTGGAAAGCATCTGGAGCTTCTGTAAAATAAAGTGACTAAAAAGTCCAAACCTTCTGATCCAGAGATTCCAATACCCAGCATACCACCCCCAATGAGATAACTGATAAAAAAAATAAAGGCCTCATATATACTAAAATATTTATAGGAACACTTTTTTTGTATCAAAGAACTGCAAATTAAGTAGATACCCTTTAACTGGGAAATAGCTAAATAAACTGTGATACATGAAAGTAATGGAATATTGCTGTGCTGTAAGAAATGATGAATATGATAAATACAGAGAACTATGGGAAGAATTACATGATCTGATACAGACTGAAGTAAGCACAGACAAGAAAACAATATATACAATAACTACAACAATAAAAGTGGGAAGAACCAAAAAGTCAAAAGTGAATGTTGCAAAATTACAGCTAACAAGCATAGTTCTAAAGAATAAAATTGAAAAGACACTCCCACTTCAATCATTTGCAGAAGCAGAAATTCCACATACATTGTGGTACACTTCTAAACTTTTTTGACATTGGGGTTTTTTTTTTATTTTTATCTCTCCTTCCTTTTTTCTTTAAAAGATATTCTTTATCTTATGAGATGTTTTATGATACCTTCTCATAAAGGGGAGAGGTACTGGGAGAAATTCTGGTTATATAAAAACAAAATATGGATAAAATTTATTTTAAAAAGAGGTAGTTTATTTACATTTCAGTAAAACATGAAATAAAGTCTCTAATGTTACTCTTGTGGGGAAAAAATGAAGTGATGTGGGCTTGACAATAGTAAAATTGTGTGGAGTCAGAAGTGACTGAAAGATCAACATTAATTGGTCGACATCAATTTGGGAAAAGGTTTCTAGTAGTGTCCAAGGGATCTACATGTGCCTGGTCCTGTGCTATTTAACATTATCATTGGAGGCTTAAATTAAATCTTGGATGGCATACTTATCAAATTTGAAAGTCTCCATAGGCTGAATCAAATAAGAGGACATTCAATAGAGAGAAGTGTAAAGTCTTACACTTGAGTTAAAAATCACCTTCATGAGTACAAAATGGGGAAGGTATGACTACAAATCATTTCATCTTCTGAAAAAGATCTCGGAGGTTTTTAGTGGAGTATAGTAGTAGTCTGGTAGTTTTTATTTTAGGGTGGATCATTTCTATTTCCTCTTTGTCCTTTGGTTCTAAGAGATCTGGACAGTTTTCTTTTAAGAATTCTTGAAATACAATATCTGGAAGAAGTGCTTGTTGTGGGGGGCGAAGCCAAGATGGCGGCTGGAAAGCAGGGACTTGCGTGAGCTCCCTGCCAGATCCCTCCAAAAACCTATAAAAATGGCTCTGAACAAATTCTAGAACTGCAGAACCCACAAAATAGCAGAGGGAAGCAGGCATCCAGCCCAGGACAGCCTGGATGGTCACTGGATGAGGTTTATCATGCACAGAGCTGAAGGGAGTGGAGCCCAGCACCAGCAGTGGCAGGACCAACCAGACCAGGAGCTGGGCAGAACAAGCCCTAGTGCCCTGAATCAGTGAGCTGTGGCAGTTACCAGACTTCTCAACCCACAAACACCAAGGACAACAGAGAAGGTTAGTGTGAAAAGCTGAGTTTGTGGTTCGGCCACCACCGTGGGGGGAGCAGGGGGAGGTGCAGCTACAGAACTACAGCTGCAGTCACTTCCGGCCCCAGGCCACCTGGTGGGAGGAATTAAGTGGCAGATCAGAGGAGGAGTGCAGAGCCTGCTTAAGATTTTCATCAGGTCCGGGTTGGTGGTTCTTGAGGAAGGAGTGCTGGTGTGGCAGAGCTGGCTGTATAGAAATTGCTCTGAAATCAACAGTGCATCCCCTCAAACTTAGAACAAAGTACTCTTTATACTACAAACAGTCATACCCTGCTGAAAAACTCAAGGGTCAAGTAAGTTTGCTGGGAATATGGCCAGGCAGCGAAAACGCACTCAGATTCAGTCTCAGACCTTGGAATCTTTCTTTGGTGACAAAGAAGA
>CM053624.1:87805185-87840056 GCA_028646595.1 Phalanger gymnotis
TGAATTGCTTGCCTTCTTAGGGAGGGTGGGGGGGGGAGTGGGGAAGAGGGGAGAGAATTTGGAACCCAAAGTTTTAAAAACAGACGTTCAAAAACAACAACAAAAAAAGTTTTTGCATGCAACTAGGAAATAAGATACACAGATAATGGTGCATAGAAATTTATCTTGCCCTACAAGAGAAGAAGGGAAAGGGGGATGGGAGGGGAAGTGAGTGACAGAAGGGAGGGCTGACAGGGGAACGGGGCAACCAGAATATACGCCATCTTGGAGTGGAGGGGAGGGTAGAAATGGGGAGAAAATTTGTAATTCAAACTCTTGTGAAAATCAATGCTGAAAACTAAATATATTAAATAAATTAAATTTTAAAAAAATGACAAAAAAATACAATATCTAGGCTCTCTTTTTGGTCATAGAATTCAAGCAGTCCATTGACTCTTAATTTCTTTCTCTTTAATCTGTTCCTTAGTTCAGTTATTTTTGCTATGAGGTAGCAAGGTTGTGTTTTCCCTTACATCTCTTTCTGCCTTTTGATTTTGCGTGAATATTTTTTTGTCTCATGAAATCCTTGGCTCTTACTTGGTCCTTGTTGGTTTTCAAGGAGTTCATCACTTGGGCAAAGTTTTGTACTTCTTGTACCAAGCTGTTAATTCCTTCTCCAATTCTTTTTTCTGTGATTCTCATTTTTTTTCTATTTTTTCCCTCTAGCTCTCTCATTATTATTTTTCCTAATCATCTTTGGAAATAGATCTAGTAGTGGTATTGCTGGGTGAAAGGGTATAGGAAGTTTAATAACTCTTTGGGCATAATTCCAGATTGCTCTCCAAAATGGTTGGATCATTCTCTTCTTGTGGGTTTATTTCTTGATTGTCCTTGTCACCATAACAGCTTTTTTATAGTAGGATTCTTTTCTTAAATTTTTGCTTATAATCTAGCCTATTTCTGATTTTTGGACCTGGGCACTTCTGGAGTAAAGTCTGGGCTGCTCTCTTTGCTGTATTCTTTGGGTGTTTGAGTGTTGTATTATTTCAGACTCCTAGGGACCACTCAGGCTGGGTAGCTGAAAATTTATCAGTATTCCCAAAGTAGTTTGAGCCAGGGTCAAATTTGATCACTGTCCTCCCAGTCTGAGTTCTGCAAGTTCTTGACCTGAGATTGAGACTAAGCAACAGCAGACAATTGCTGGACTTAGCCACTATCAGCCAACTAGAAAGATTCAGAACCGTTGTGCTATTGTTCAGTCTTCTTCGGTGAGGTGGGTTTTCTTGGCAAAGATATTGTAGTGGTTTGCCATTTCCTTCTCCAGCTCATTTTATAGATGAGGAAATGGAGGCAAACAAGGTTAAGTGACTTGCCCAGGGTCACACAGTATCTAAGGCCTGATCTGAACTCAGGAAGATGAGTCTTTTTGACTTGAGGCCTAGTACTATACCCACCATGCCACCTAGCTGCCCTTAGTATCTGGGATTCCTGCTCTGGTTATTCCTCTTTGGACTTCAGACTGGGCTTAGAAGCTCAAACTGAGCCCCCGATCCATTTTTGGGGTCTGAGCCATATAACTGCTGCTTGCTTCTGAACTCCCTTCTGCTCAGGGTACACAAGCTAAGGCCTGCAAGTGCTCCTTACCTCTGGATGGGGGTCCCTTCCTCAGTCTACTTTGTGATTCAGAACTGGGGATTGGGGATGATGCTACCAGTTGGCATCAGTTCCCATACCCCGTACAAGGCTGCATTGCCCAGGTATGGGACTAGGATTTTGTCTTAGCCTTGGGTACAGTCCCTGGGCATAGCATAGCAATGCTATGAGTAATGTAGCTGGTCAGACCCATTCCCAATATCCACTGACCTCTTTCTCTCCCTACCTAACTCTATGCCAATCTGAGTTGGACAAATGACTCACTGTTGTTGTTGGTTTTTTTCCCTTGGATTCTTGATCAGGATTTGGGCTGATACATTTTCTAGATCTATTGGGAGCAGTTTGGGTAGGGAACTTGCTGTACTTCTTCCTGCTACTCTGCCTTCTTGGCTCCACTATTCATAATAACTTTTTTTGTTGTCATTTTGCAAAGTACTGAGTGCCTGTCATTCATTCATTTAGCAAATATTTATTGCATTCCTACAATATAAAATGAATTACATTTCCATGATTTGGACTTGAAGGCCTTTAAAATTCTTTCCAACACTGAAATATTGTGAATTTGAATTATCTGCAAATAAAATGGGCTTGGCTCTTTTTCCAGCTGAAATCATGGCGGGCATAGAAGAAAAGAAGAAGCTACCATCCATTCCAGAATCCCTTCTGAAAAAGCAAAAGGCTTTTGCAATGCTGAAGGCCAAACGCTTGAAAAAGAAGATGGCTATTAAAAAGCTCCATAAAATATGGAGAAAAGTTATCTATGAAAAAGCTAAAACCTACCATAAGGAGTACAGACAGATGTACAGGAGTGAAATCTGGCTGGCTAGAATGGCACGCAAAGCTGGCAACTACTATGTACCTGCTGAACCCAAGTTAGCTTTTGTGATCAGAATCAGAGGTATCAATGGTGTTAGCCCAAAGGTCTGAAAAGTATTGCAACTTCTTCGTCTTCGCCAAATCTTCAATGGCAACTTTTGTTAAACTTAACAAGGCTTCTATTAACATGCTGAGGATTGTGGGACCATACATTGCATGGGGTTACCCAAACCTGAAGTCTGTGAATGACTTGATTTACAAACGTGGTTATGGCAAGATCAAGAAACAGAGGATTGCCCTGACGGATAATACCCTTATTGCAAAAGCTCTTGGTAAATATGGAATTATCTGCATGGAGGACTTGATCCATGAGGTCTACACTGTTGGCAAGCACTTCAAAGCTGCCAACAACTTCCTGTGGCCCTTCAAATTATCTTCTCCATGAGGCAGAATGAAGAAAAAGACTACACATTTTGTAGAAGTTGGAGATGCTGGTAACAGGGAAGACCAGATCAACAGGCTTATTAGAAGAATGAACTAAAGGTCTCTACCATGATTATTTTTTTAATGGTCAGTTAATAAAAATGCCTGTGACCAAAAAAATAAAATAAAATAAAATAAAACGGGCTTGACTGAGATGGTAATATGTTCCCCATCACTGGAGGTCTTCAGGTAGCAGCTGGGACATTTGTTTGGTATGTTGATGAGGGAATACGTGTTCTGGTATGAATTGGGTTACCTCTAAAATTCCTTCCAGTTTTAATAGTCAATCAATCAACTAACCAACCAACAAGCACCTACTTTAATGTGACAGGAGGGACACATTTAAAAGAAAGGTTGTTGTTTGTCCTTCTTTCTCCAAAAGGACCATGACATGAGGGAGGTGATGCCATGACATGCAATTGAATTGGATTTAAGTGAGGGAGGGCTGTGCAAAGTCACCAGCCTCACTTTCTCCTCCAGAGCCATCTGGGTCCAATGGCAAGATATAGATCAGGACAACTGGAGATGGCCCTGGATGCAATGGGAGACCCTGGCCTTTTAAACTAAGGTCTTTAACATGTCTCAGTTTGACTGAGGCAACACCCAGTAGATTAAGGCTAGGTAAGAAATGAGGCAGAGAATGGACTCTTACCTAGTCAAAAAAAATCAGTCAATCTTGAAGGCCAAAACAGAAACAATTGCTATTTACATTCACTCTGAGCCATCAGTGCCCAAACAACGACCAAGTGGGGCTTGATCTGGGACCTCTTGTTGGCCAATCAATGAGAGCCGGAGTGATTTTCATTTAAGGCTTGGTCCTTAAGAAAGAAGTCTAGTCCATAAACTCTAAGATATTTTGCGAGGTTAGAGGAAAGGAACATGGCAGCAAAGGAGTAGCCTATGGTGTTGTAAGGGAAGAACATACCTAGGTGGCATGTCCAGTGCAGATTTGGGCAACTAAGAATCAAAGCGAGATTTTTAGTCAAGAGAGAGCTTTTGGAGCAGGGAACCAAGAGGAAAAATAATTTCTATAGTGTACGGGAGGGGAGGCATTGAAATAAGAAAAGGTACTAAAATGGGTTGTCGTTAAAGATGAATTCTGTCTTTTTCACAATTTGACCCAATGTCTCTTTTTCTGTGTTCTGTCAAGTGCCTATTATATGCTATACTTGTGAGCATTACACAAAAAATTGTCTATCTAAAAAGCTAGCAAGCAGCTGTCATTATAGTGCCAGCAGTACATGAAGGAGCAGTATGAAAAGGCATTATTTGTATAGTGAAAAGAGCACTTAACTGAAAGTCAAGAGATTTGGGTTCTAGCATCTAGAGGAGGGTGACCAGGATGTTGAAGAGCCTCTAGACCAACAGTTTCCAAACTTTTTTGGTCTCGTACTTCCACTCAGTTAAAAAAGAAAAAGAAAAAGTGAGTATGTACCTCCTATATATCTACTTATTTATAAATTACATACATGTACTAATAATCACATCCATTAGGAAACTCATATAACAAATTAAAAATTTTAAAGGAAGAGAGAAAGATAAAATATCTCATCGTAAAATCAATATGGGACCACTTGAGTTTACTGAGTAGTGGAGTGACATGGTCAGATCTTTGCTTTAGGAACATCAATTTGGCAACTGTGTTAAGATGGATTAAAGTGGGAGGATATTCAAGGCTGGGATAAGAATTAAGAGACTATTGGGGCAGCTAGGTGGTGCAGAGTAGAGCACCACACGGGCCCTGGAGTCAGGCAGACCTGAAGTTCAAATCTAGCCTCAGACACCTGACACACTTACTAGCTGTGTGACCTTGGGCAAGTCACTTAACCCCAATTGCCCTGCCTTGCCCCTCCAAAAAAAAAAAAAAAGAATTAGGCAAGTATAACAATAGTTGATCCAGTGAGGAAAAATGAGGGTCTGACAAGGGGTGGTAGTTGTCTGAGTGGAGAGAAAGGGATGATTTGAGAGATGTTTTGAATGTAGAATCAACAAGACTTAGCAGTTGCTTGGGGTGATGAAAAATCAAGGTTGTGAATCTGGGTGACTAGAAGGTGCCCTCAACAAAAACAGGGAAATAAAGAAGAGGGGTGCATTTTGGGGAAAAGATAAATAAGATCTGTGATGTTGATTGCAATCCACTGATGCCTGTTCATCCTGAGCAATTCATTCTGTCCCGCCAAAAACTAAAAAGGATAAACAGGTATCTTACTGGTCAGTGACTTAAAATGAAGAGTCTTCCAAAAGAAAACTGCTGAAGTGATGGGGAAGGCTAGGCGGGGGGGTGAGAAAGGAGAGAAAAAGGGAATTTTGTTTTGTGGCTGTTACTCTAGTGTCCGGGGAAGAGGTTCAGAATTTGTACAGTTAGGGGAAGCTAATGGTAGGAGGGGAAGAGTGAGGGAGTATTGGGTAATAACAGGTGAAAAGAAATTAAGATTGTGTTGGAAACAATTCTTGAAATTAGTTATCATAGGGAGGGTGTGATGTGGCCTACCTAATAACTCCAATTAGTTAACCCTTGAGGTCTGCCACAGGTCCTTTGGGATGATGCCATGACCAATATAGGGTGTGGGAAGATCACTATTCTAGGTCATGACATATAAAGATTGTTGAAGTAACTGAAGAGCTTTAGATTGGTGAAGGGAAGACTTAGGAGGATCATGAGAGCTGTCTTCAAATAGTTCCAAAGAAAAGTTGTTAGATGAAAGAAGGATTAGACTTGTCCTATTTGGCTTCAGAGGGTAGAGCTAGGAGGAATGGGCAGAAGTTGCAAAGAAGCAAATTTGGTTTTCAAGGAAGGAAAAAAACTTTTAAGGGTGAAATGTGCTGCTTTGAGAGTAGTACCTCCACCAACAAAGGTCTTTAGGCAAGGGCTAGATCACAACTCATCTACTATGCTATAAAGCAGATTCTTGGTCAGTTACTGGTTGGGTTGGATGGCATCTAAGGTACCTTTCAATTCTTAGATTCTGTGTGATTCCAGTCCTGACTCTACTTTTACCTTTCCGTATGACTTTTAGGAAGTCACTTAACCTTTCTTGCCCTCAGTTTCCTTTTCTGTCAAATGAAGGGGTTAGACCAGTACAATAATGACTTGCAGACATTGAGCACTTTAAGGTTTGTAAGATGCTTTACACGTCATCTCGTTTGATCCTTACAACCGCCGAGTGCTGTACATTTGTTTTCATGATACTGTTTTCTCTGGGTCCTTCTTATACCTATTTAAACATTCCTTCTCCATCTCCTATCCTGGTTCTTGGGTGTCCCCCCAGGGCTCTTTCCTGGGTTCATATTTGGTGATCTCATCAGCTCCCATGGATTCAATTATCATCTCTATGCATATGCTTCCCAATATATCCAGCCCTAGTTTCTATCCTGATCAACTGTAGTCCCATATCACTTGGATTTACAACCTCAGTGACAGTCTTGAATCCTCACTCTCACTCACCCAACGTATTTTATCCATTGCCAAATCTTGTCATGTTTACCTTCATAATATTTCTCATGTATTTCTCCTTTCCACTCCCACAGCTGCCACCTTAGATTAGGTCCTCATCATCTCTTACCTGGACTACTGAAATAACCTCCTGGTTGGTCTCCCTGCCATATGTCTTTCCCCACTCCAATCCATGCTCTACTCCAATGCCTGCTCATTTCTTACCTAGACTTAATCACTGAACGGGCATTGCCTCATCAAACTGAGACCTGTTAAAGATCTTAGCTTAGAAAGGCCAAGGTCTCCTACTGCATATGGGGCAATCTCCAGTCGTCCTGATCTATATCTTGTCACTAGACCCAGATGGCTCTGGAGGAGAAAATGAGGCTAGTGACTTTGCACAGCCCTCCCTCGCTTAAATCCAATTCAGTTGCATGTCATGGTATCGCCTCCTTGACGACATGGTCCTCTTTAAGAACGAAGGACAAACAACAATTCCAATGCCAAAGTGATTTTCCTAAAGCATAGGTCTCATCATGTCTCCTGCCTACTCAAAAAACTCCAAAAGTACCTGCTTACCTACCTGATCGAATATAAAGCCATTTGTTTGGCAGTTAAAGCTTTTTGCAATCTGTCCCCTTCCTACCTCTCTATTCATTCTGCATTTTACTTCTCTCCCCCTATTCTATAATCCAGCAACATTGACCTATTTGCTCCTCGAAGACAACATTCCCTATCTTGTCTCAGTTACTACTGTACCTTCGTACTGTCTCTCCCCCATACCTGGAATGTTCTCTCTTCACGTCTAGGCTCTTAATTTCCCTGGTTTCCTTCATAACTCAGCCCAGATCTCACCTTCTGTAGTAGGCTTTCCCTGGTCCCAAAGTTATTAGTGGCTTTCCTTCTCCCAATATACTCAGATATTTTCATGTTCATCTTCCACATTAGAAGGTGAGCTCTTTGAGAGTAGGACTGTTTGGGCCTTTCTATTCTCAATGCTTAACATAATGTCTAGCACATAGTAATCATGTAAGAAATGCTTTGCTGGAGTTTATGTTTTAAAGATGGGGGAAATCTCTTTTTATTTCCCTAAATTAGCCATATTCTCTAACTTAAGGAAACAAGAAATTTGAGGGTCCTGCAAATTCATGGTGAGTTTTTTTTGTAGATTTTGTGCTTGAGTTTTTTAAATATATAGAAGTAAGAGTGATGAAAGATTTCTTGAATTTTGATCAAATAACTTTTCTGATTTTTTTAGGGGGAGGACTTATCTAATAACATTTTATCTGACTGAAAGATTCATCTTGTTAAATGTGGAAATATGAAAATTGCTCATATTTAATTATCTTCAAGTTCAGAGTACTGAAAGTCCATTAGACTATTAAAATCATTGTCAGCACAGAATAGACTCAGGAGCTTTAAAAGCAACGAATTACTTCATCATTATCTAAATTAATTCTGCTACAGAATAAATGAACTAGACATTTATTGTTATGTTAATTAAACAAACAAAAACCCAAGAATCATATGAGACATCTAAGATGTCTGGTTTAGGAGCAGTTAAAAAATAGTTTTTGATATTTACAATTTAAACAAATTGCTTATTAAGTAGCCTGATAGGTTATTAACAAGGAGAGAAATTTCAATCAGTGCAGTAATCAGGGGAAAATCTCCAAGAGAGATTCGTGAACAAAGATAAAAGAATAACATCCAAAAAGGTCAATGGAGAAGGAAGTTACAACTTGGAAAAGGAAGCTCAACTTGAGTTGCTATGACAGAAGTTCTGGGGGATTCTTTGTGCATTGAGGCAACCCATGCTGACCTCCTTTGCTCTGACAAACATTCAGTTTCTCAGAGCTTAAGTGTTCTTAAAAACTAAGAACTTTAAATGTCTGCTTTAGAAGACAGATTTATATTGTATATACCTGTTGGAGGCCCTAACAGGGATCTACTAAGATAGGGCCTGATTTTGCTGGACTAGGGCTCCAGTGAGGGCATCATCAATTCTATTGTCTCCATAGGCAGGGGCTAGTACACAGGCTTCAAGCACTCTGACAAACAGAGAGGAAGTTTCCCCTACAAACAAGGCAGATTTTTTTGAAAAGTGACCTAATGAGGCAATTTGTAGCACAAGACAAGGCTAAATTGGATATCATTGATCCATAATTCTTTTTTTTTTTTAATTGTCCTCTCAATTGCAGGTCAATAAATGACAGAAGTTTTGTTCTCTTTACTGGGAGAATTTATTTCAGTGACAACTTGTGGATGGTTGGTAGTCCTATATACTACCATTATCTATGGTATAATGGAATTCTTTATAATATTTTATTAGAAGAGGAAAAGGAAAAATTAAATGCAGTCATACCTCCTTTGATGGAAATTCTTCCAATGAAGCACCTTTAAATTAAATCAAATGTATTTAAAAACAAACAACCCTTCATAGACCATGAAAGGGTTTCTTGATGATTCAAATGATTCCCTCCAAGTGTTCCCTCCAAACTGCTGTGCAAGGTAAAAATACCTCCCAACACAGGTCTTATTTTTCTGTAAACATTGGGGAGTAAACAAGGTTGACCCAAGTCAAAATATCAAGCTCATGAAGGTATAATGAAGAGAGTATTGTATTTAGAGATAGAGGAGCTAGGTTCAAATCTTTGTTGTTCTGTTTATTACCTGGTAGTCTTAGGCAAGTTATTAAACTTCTCTAGGCTTCAGTTTCCTCATCTGTAAAATGAGAGGGTTGGAGTAGATCAATCTATCTATCAAATACATTTATTCAGCCACACCATGTGATAGCCACTATGCTACATGCTGGGAATACAAACCCAATGAATGAAATAAGTTGTACTCTTATGGAGCTTCCGTTCTCTCATTCAGCTATAATATTTATGATTTGTAGATTGTTCTTGTTTGTACAGTCTCTCCTTTCAGTTGGTCTATCAGTGCATAAACGTTTATGAAGAGCCTACTCTGTGCCAGGTACAGTGCTAAGCAAGGGTGATATGAAGCCTGGCGAAAGACAATGCCTGTCCTCAAAGAGCTTACAATCTAATAGGGGAGTAACATGCAAACAACAATGTATTAAAAAGCTCTATACAGAATAAATTGGAGATAATCAATGGAGAGAAGGCACTAAAATTAAGGGAGATCAGGAAGTGCTTCCTGTAGAAGGTGTGATTTTAGCTGGGACTTGAAAGAAGTCAGGGAAGCCAGAAGGTGGAAATGAGGAGGGAGAGCATTCCAAGCATGAGGCACAGCCAAAGAAAATGCCAAGAATTGGGCGACGGAGTGTCTTGTGTGAGGAGCAGCAAAGAGGCTGCTGTCACTGGATTGCAGGGTACGTGGAGGAGGAAAAAAGAGGTGTAGGTATAACAAGAATGGAAAGGTATTGGGGCAGGGGTCAGTTTGAAAGGCTTTGAATGCCAGAGGATTTTTTTTTTTCCAGTATTGCTTTTTTAAAAATAGTATTTTGGGTTTTTTTTTTAACCAATTACATATCAAGAAAAAATTTAGCATTCATTTTTACAAGATTTTGAGCTCCAAATTTTTTGCCCTCCCTCCCTCCCCTCCACTCTCTTCCCCTCTTCTGAAAATAGTAGGCAGTTTGATATAGTTTTTACATGTATTATCATATAAAACATATTTCCATATTAGTCACAGTCGTGAAAAAAGAAACATATCAAAAAGGGGGAAAAACTACTAGAAAAAATAAAGTGAAAAAAAATATGCTTTGATCTGCATTCGGAGTCCATCATTTATATATCTTGATATGGATAGCATTTTCCTTTGCGAGTCCTTTGTACTTGTCTTGGATCACTGTGCTGCTGAGAAGAGCCAAATCATTCATAGTTGATCATCACATAATGTTGCTGATACTGTGTACAATGTTTTCTTTGTCCTGCTCACTTCACTTTGCATCAGTTTGCACAAGTCTTTTCAGGTTTTTCTGAAATCTGCCTGTTCATCATTTCTTATTGAACAATAGTATTACATTACATTTACATATCACAGCTTGTTTAGCCATTCTCCACGCCAGAGGATTTTATTTTTGATCCTGTAGGTGATAGGGAGCCACTGGACTTTAGTGAGTAGGGAAGGGTAAGCTTGATATGATTAGACCTGCACTTCAGGAAGATCACTTTGACAGCCAAATAGAGGGTGAACTTGTTAGGGGAGAGACCTATGGCAGGGGGAGGGAGGGAATAATGAATTCAGTTTTGGAAACGTTGAATTTAAAATGTCTACAAAATATCCAATTTGAGATGTTCAATAGGCAATCAGAGATGCAAGACGAGATCAGTATATTGTATACTCAACTCTTTCTGGGTTCTTTCCTATTCTCATTGGACTCTTCATTAAGACCTGTAGCATTCTTAGTCTTCCAATCAAAAAAGGAAAGGATTTCTTATAAGCATTTACATTTATTAATTGCTTATACTTTAATGTGACTGGATTTTAATTAGTCTGTTAGCTTCAAACAACATTTTTACTTTTGATCTTTTTGTCCTTAACAGTAGAATGAAAAGTTTGTCCTGGGGAACTCTTGTGACCAGGACATACACATGAAGACACAATTCATATCTCCTAAGCTTTAGGGCCACTAGTGTCTTGTGGTCATGTTATCATGCTTCTCCCACTGGATCTGCTCCCTACTGGTCTCATGAGGCATACTGTCTTGGGCAGGAATACAGTATGTGTCAACCTCATGGACATGGCATATTGTTTCAGCAAGGCATTGCTCCCAAAACCTAGCTCAGTTACTACATAGCATTGATTGTACCAAGCATTCAAAGTCAGTCAGTCAATCAAAAAAACATTTAAGTGCCTATTATGTGCCAGGCACTGTGCTAAGTGCTTGGTACACAAAGAAAGGTAAAAGACAGTTGTTGCTCTTGAAGACTTTGGAGACACCATCCAAATAGCTATGTACAAACAAGGTCTATATAGGACAAATTGGTAATAATCAATGAAAGGCACTAGATTAAAAGGGATCATGAAAGGCAAAGGCAGTATTGCTGCTGGGTGAATCCTTCCCCTGGACTTTAGTTCCAAAGGTCAGTTCCAAGATTACATCTATTAAAATAATCATGTGATTCTTTGTTTTAAATTAATTGATCTGCTATTTTTATAGTTCTCCTAAGGTTTAATAAATCTTAAATTCCTGGGTATAAATCTAAGCCTGTCATACTGTAAATCTTTTAAATATGTTGCTATGGCTTCTTTGCTAATATTTTGTTAAATATTTTTGTGTCAGTATTCATTAGGGATATTGTTTTCTTTGGATTTTAGGGACAATATTTGTCTCATAGGAGGAGTTTGGTAAGATGCCTTCTTTTTACAAACAATTTATACATGTAAAGTTTCCCCTTGCAGCTCACTAGCCCAGTACTCTACTATTGATAGGTTTGGTCCCCTGAGGGTTAGCTGTTAACTACTTCCAGAATTCTAAGGGTAACCCTGTGAGTGACTATTCTCTTAAAATTAGCTCAAGGGTCCCCACTGGTGTGCTTCCTTTTAATTAACCAGTATATAGATAGGGTTTTTAATGACAATTCTTTCCTGCTTCTCCTCCCTGTCTAACTATTCCTTTTCATTCTTCTTTGCAGAATCATCATCTTTGTCCTTTGCCTTAACTAAGGTTCATACAAGCCCTCTTTCCTGGGTCTTTTTCCTTCTCTCTACAATTTCTTTCTTGGTGACATCATCAGCTCCCATGAGTTCAAATACCGTCTCTATCCAGATATTTCCTAGAGAGATATATCTAGCTGTAAACTCACTCCTTAACTCAAGTTCCGTATCAACAACTGTCTCTTGGACTTCTCTAACTAGATATCATTGTTGGCATCTCAAATCAAAGTCCCAAATGGATCCTTTTAACTTTCACCCAATTTATCCCTTTTCCTAACTTCCCTATTTCCATCAAGGGAACCACCATCATTCTATTAGCAAAGTTCACAGCCTAGGAGTCATTCTCAACTCCTGTTTTACCCTACACTGAATAATTTGCCAAGCTTTGCTGATACTATCTCCACTCTACTTCTTGTATCTGTCCCCTTCTACCTATTCGCACTGTGATCATACCGTAGTTCATGCCTTCATCACCTCTCCATCTAAACTAATACAACATTGTCCTAATGGGTCTCATGGACTTGAGTCTCTCCAGTCCATCATAGCAGCCAGTTTGGGATTCCTAAAAAACAGATCCAAGTCTGTCACTCACTTGCACAGGAAGCTCCAGTGACTTCCTATTTTCTCTGGCATAAAATGTAAACTCTTCCATTTGGCTCTTAATGTTCTTCACAATTTGGGTCCAGACTATATTCCCTGGATTAATGCACATTATTCTCCTTCAAATACTCCACATTTCAGCCAAAGTATCTTATTTGTTCTTCCCTATACATAACAGTCCATCTCACATTTCTGTACCTCTGCACATTTCTGGAATATACTCCCTCCTTATCCTACCTCTTTAGTCTCCTTCAAATCAGCTCAAATGCTACCTCTTATAGAAAATCTATCCTGACCTCCTCCTAATTGCCAATACCCTGCCTTCTGGAAGTAACTTCTTATATGTGTCATTTTGCTGTGTTCATGTTACCGAGACACACTCCAAATGCTCCTTTAGGGCAGTGACTGTTTCATTTTTGTCTTTGTATACTCAACACCTTGCATAGTGTTTGGCACATATCAGATGCTTAATACTTGCTAAATTAATTGGATGGCTTAAACTCTAGCCTCTATGCCTGCATACCCTTTTGAATTTCTAATTTTTTTTATCCTCTCCTGGGAGACCTGGACTTCCTTATTTTGTGGGAGTTTGATTTATTTCTTAGCTCTTGAACTTGCTGTTCCTGGCTGTAGCCTATGACCTGTCCCCTGGACACTGTCTCTGAGTTGACATCATAAGGCAGCAGAACCCTGTATATTCTTAGGTGAGCAATATTAAGGATGCTTTTCTATGTGCTAAATGTGGTGAATGAGACCTGTAAGATTTATCATGATATGTAAAGTATAGCTCCAACAGTTAGTCAGGGAAAAGACTATACCACAGAGGCACTTCTTCCAATAAGGAGAATGGGACACCAAGGAATACTCTGACAATTCCATGATTTTCCTCAAGTCTGGAAAAATAGCTCAGAGGGTCTTCGTCTGAATCAGGGAATGAATAATTATTTTCACTTCTGACACAAGTATTCCAAGAACATTTAAGGAAATGACTCATCAATTACTTCTTACAGTCTGAAGATAACATTGGACAGTAGTCATGTAAAAATTAGGTTTAGACCAATGCCTCACCTCATACAAGATAACCTCCAAATGTATACATGACTTAGATATAAAAGGTCACATCATAAAGAAATTAGAGGAATAAGGAAGAAATTTCTTTTCAGATCTTTAAACGGGAAAAGGCCAAACGAGAGACACAAGAGATCACAGAAAATAAAATAGATTATTCTGATTACCTAAAATTGAAAAGGTTTTGCACAAACAAAAATAACGCAGCTTTAATTAGAAGGGAAACAGTTAACTGAGAAAATCTTTGCAGCAAACTTCTCTGGAAAAAGTTCAGTTTCCAAGATGTACAAGAAATTTACTCAAATGCATAAGAACAAGAGCTATTCTCTAATGGTTAAATGATCAATGGATACTAACAGGCAGTTTTCAAAAGAAGACATCCAAACTACCAACAACCATATGAAAAAAAATGTCCCAAATCACTAATAATTTTTAAAATGCATATTAACACAATTTTGAAGTTCCACCTCACATCCATTAGATTGGTAAAGTTGACCAAAAAAGAAAAAGAAAATAACAAATGTTGGAGGGGCTATGAGAAAATAGCCCGTTAATGAAATGTTGGAGCTGTGAATTGTCCTAACCTTTATGAAAAGCAATTGGAAATATGCTCCAAAAGTCACTGAATTGCATACCCTTTGACCCAGTAATACCATTACCAGGCCTATATCTCAGAGATTAAAAAAAAATAGAGGAAAAGGACCCCTACGTATAAAAATGTTCATAGTACTTCTTTTAATGGAAAAAAAAAACCTGGAAACTAAAGGGATGCCCCACAATCAAGGAATGGCTGATCCAAATTATGATATATGGATGTGATGAAATACTATTGTGCTGTAGGAAATGAAAATATAATGGATTCAGAGAAACCTGGGAAGACTTATATTAATTAATGCAGAGTGAAGTGAGCAGAACCAAGAGTACAATTTATTAGCAACATTATAAAGACAAACAATTTTGAAAGTCTTACTGTCTCTGATTCATGTAATGACCAACCATGATTCTAGAGGGCAGATGATGATTTATGCTGCCTCCTGATAGAGAAGTAATAGATTCAGGATGCAAAATTAAGCATATCTTTTTGGACATGGGCAATTTGGGGATTTATTTTATGTGACTATAAAAACTTATTTCAAGGGATTTTTTTTCTTTTAAATTAAGGTGGGAGTTAGAAGAGAGAAAATAAAGGTTTGTTAATTAAAGAAAATAGATTAACTTTGATGTTTCATTAATAATAAAAACTGGTAAAAATTACAAGATAATACCAAAAATAATGATGGCACAATAAATATAGTATTTCTATTAAGTTCTAGACTTTGCAGTGCTATGCATTGGCTACTTATTAGAAATTCTTCCTAAAAACTTTAAAGGGACCTACTGTCTTCATACATTTTTTGGCCTCATGAGAACTGCGTGTTACTAAGTTAAGTGTACTCTTTTGCCAAAGTTTTGTTTCATTTCCTTTTAGGAAATTTACCTTTATTTTGAATAACTTTTTAAAAATTTGCTTCTGCCTATGTCAACTGTTTGATTTGGCTCTTCTATTGCTCTACCCAACTGTTTGGGGGAAAATTTCTAAATTATAGTATCACATAGTATCAGGGAAAGCTACTAGATTTTTGAATCTTGGGTTCTTTCCACTAAGCCATGCCAAAGTTTCTGCTTTCCTGATTCTATGATTCATTCAATGGCTGCACCTGTCTTGTGTTGTGTTCATCACCAGGCCAAATCAACCAAATGTGATGAATGGTAGTTAATTCTTGCCCAAAAGCACTAACAAAAATTCACCAAAAAAAGGAGCTCTCTTATGTGGGAGGATCACACAGCTGTGTGGAAGGGAATTAGAATTTTGCCATCTATCATTAAAGCAACTCAATATAATTCAAAATATGAGATTACGGAAAATATTAATTTGAGTTTATACTTTGTGTAAGTTGAAATGTGTCACTTGAGGTTAACTATGTATATCACTCAAATAGGTAATAATTTTTGTCAAAATGTATTTTCAGTTGAACTCAGAGTACTTTATAAATAAACATTCCCTATGAATCAACAAGTGGCAGATATTACTGTCCCCATTTTGCAAAAGATAAAATGAAAGCACAGAAGGGTAATGTGATGTGCCCAGATTCATGGAACAAGTCAGTGGCAGACTGCATTCCTGCATGTAATTTCATCTTCTGATTAGTCAGATCTTAATTCATAATGTGCAATGGATAACAAGATTTCAAAATTATATTACACATCTAAAATGTTCAACAAGGAACTTACTTTTAACTTCAAAGAATACAATTTATATATCGCCCTGCTTTCACTTAATCATATTCATTCATTCAGTAAACATACTACACACTTACTATATGCTAGGTACTGGGGGGTGGGAGGAGTCACAAAGATGAATTTTCTGAACTCTAGGAGTCTAGTGAGAGAAATAAAACACATGCAGTTAGTTATAAAAACAAGGAAATGTAACAAAAGCCACAAAAGAAATAAAAACAAAATACTATAATAGTTTAGAGTAGGGAGTGAGAAGATTAAAACTGATTCTGTATCATTCTTACTAATTGATCTTATTTTCAATCAACTGACTTTGTCCTGTAACTATCTAAGTAATGGTTCTTTGTCTCTGTACTTAGTTCAGAAATTCAGCTGGCCTGTAATGAGTTAAGTTTAAAAACCTAGTTCTCCTAATCACTGTTCTATTCTTGCCTCAAAGAAATCTGTTATCCTTGGAAGATGCGAGTGTTCACCAGGGAGTCTGGTCTAGTATCTTTTCATCACCAGGCTCTCCTTCATAGATGTCTGGTTTGCTATCCAAAGAAGTCTGGTCCACTATCTCTGACCTTGCAGGTAGATTCAAACAATGAACTTTTCTTAGTCACAGGAGGGAAAGTGGGGGCTGTTGCTTGACCTTCATTCCCAACTTCTAACCAATCCTATTATCCCCCATGCCTCAGTTATGGAAGTCATGTTGTCTTCAATCTCATGCTGTCACCTACCTTGTTCTGTTCTTTGTTCTAACCCTAAAAAATGAGTTAAATCTTTATTTCTGGGTCTTTGGCCAAACTATGGCAATCCATTGACCCATTCTATTGACAAGTAGCACACCTGCCAATGTTATCTTGCTCAGAGAAGATGTGCCTCAGTCTACCTTTGTTGTATTTCACTCTCAAGGTTTGGGAAAATTCATGGAGGATCTTAGAACTATGTGACCTTACAGCTAAGCTTCGAAGACTGGGAGAATTATGATAGATAGAGATGGGACAGAATGGAAGGTAAGAATCATTTATTAAGAGTCTACTATTTGCCAGGCATTATGGTAAGTACTTTTGGGGGGCAGCTAGGTGGTGCAATGAATAGAGTGCCAGGCCTGAAGTCAGAAAGATTCATCTTCCTCAGATACTTACTAGCTGTGTGATCCTGGGAAAGTCACTTACTCCTGTTTGCCTCAGTTCCTCATTTGTAAATGATCTGGAAAAGGAAAGGGCAAACCACTCTAATATCTTTGCCAAGAAAACCCCAAATGGAGTCACAAAGAGTCAAACATAATTGAAATGACTAAACAACAATTCTAATCACTTTTATAAATATTATCTCATTTGATACTCACAACAACTTTATGAAGTAGGCGCTATCACCCTTATTTTATAGTTCAGGAAACTGAGGTGGTCCAAGGTTAAGTGACTTGATTAGGGTCATACAGCTAGTAAATGGCTGAGGCCACATTTGGACTCAGGTCTTCCTGACTCAAGGCCTAGCACTCTATCCACTGTACCACCTAGCTACTTGAATGGGAAGGCATTTCAGGCAGAAAGAATGTTGTGAGCAAAAGAACAAAAGCAAGAAAACAAACATAAACACAGAACATAGTGAATATTGTAGTGGATAAACAGCTAACCTTGGAAGCAGGAAGACTTTGGTTCAAGCCCTTCCTTCTCATTTCTAATGTATTACCCTTGGAAAATCACCTAATTTTTTGATGTTTCCAAGTAGTGGAAGATTATAAATTACGGAAGAGTTTGTGAGCTGTATTTGTAGGTAAATTTCCACACTGGGTCCTCTCTGACCTGATGAAATCAAGGTCCAGACCAAATACAACTTTTTAAAAACACCTATTCCAGAATTGCAAACTTAGAAGAGACTTGTCTTCATGATCGACTAGCACTTGAACAAGAATTCGCTCCACAAATCCCTTACAAGAAGTCATCCTGTCTCTGAAGATTTTCAGTGATGGAGAACTTACTAAACATTAAGGAAGCTTTGTGATCTTCACCCTCTGGATTCAGCAGGAAAGAGAAAGATTTTCTCAGTCTTGCCAATTTTAAAGATTTGGCTCATGAAATTGGGAGATTTTTCCTTAGTAGTAAAACTACATTCTGCCCCTCAGCAACTTTTGCATATTGCTCCTAATCATGGTCTCTTGGGCCAAGCAGAACAAGTCTAAACTCTCTTCTACATGAATATCCACCCTTCACATACTTGAAGATAGCTATCTAAGCTCCTTAGGTCTCCTCCTTTTTAGTACTCCTCATATGGCATAGTTTCAGTCCCTTCACTACCCTAGTCACTTTCTTCTTGACATGCTCCAATTTGTTGACGCCCTTCCTAAAATATGGTGCTCATAACTGATCACAATATTCCAAAGGTAGTTTAGTCATAGCAAACTATGGAAATACTATTGCCTCTCTCATTTTGGACACTATGCTTTTATTAAAAAAGACATAAGATAACATTATTTGTTTTATTTGTTTGATCACTATGTCCTACTATTGAGTAATATCAAACTTGTATTACCTTAAAATCTCAAAATCCTTTTGACATAAATTGCTATATATCCATTCATCTCCCATGTTGAATTTGTGCAATTAATTTTTCAACCTGTATTTATGAATTAATTTGGCCCGCCTTTCTAATCTGTAAAGATGTTTTTGGATCCTGATTCTGTCCTCCAACACATTAGTTATTGTTTCCAACTTCATGTCATCTGAAAGTCACTTGTCCTAGGTATGCCCAGATCACCTAACATGCAGGCATTTTGAATCTCCTATCACATATAGAATGTAACTCCTTTGACAAGCTGTGTAGCCAGAACAGGCTGCACCTATAAACTTGGCTAGGCTGAGATAAAGTTCAGAGGGAACACATGTTACCATCTCCCTATATTTAAATGTAAGCAATTTATCCTTGTTTAGTCTCTCATCATTGTTCATTCATGCTTACCTTTTCATGTTTCTTTTAACTCCTGTGTTTGAACTTCAAAGTTTCTACATGGTTCTGTTCTTTTCATCAGGAATGCTTAGAAGACCTCTATTTCATTAAAATCATTTTTTCTGTTGTGGGATTATACTCTGTCTTATGGGGTAAGTTATTTTTTATTGTAAGTTTGCCTCCTGGAATATCATGTTGCAAATTCTCTACTTATTTAGAGCGGTGCTGTTAAATCATATGTGATTCTGACTATGGATTATGAGTATTTAAATTCTTTCTGGTTGCTTGTAGTATTTTTTCTTTGATAAATTTTATCTTCCTGGGAGTTTTCATTTTAGGGTTTCTTTCAAGAGGTGACTAGTAATTTTGCTTTATTTCTATTTTTCCCTTTGGTCTAAGAGATCTGGGCAGTTATCTTTTAAGATTTCTTGAAACATGATGTCTAGGCTCTTTTTTTCTATTGTGACTTTTAGGTATTCCAATGATTCCTAAATCAGTTATTTTTACTGAGATACCTTTATATTTTCTTCAATTTTTTCACTGTTTTGACTTTTCAAAATTGTGGTTCTTTTCTCATGGAGTTGTTGACTTCGGAGTCCATGCTAATTTTCAGGGAGTTTGTTGCTTGGCCAAGGTTTTATGCCTCTTTGCTATACTATTAATTCCCTTTCCAGTTCTTCCATTTCTCTTATTTCTTTTCCAATTTTTTCCTCTAGCACTCATTTTTAACTTGAAAAAATTTTTCTTAATTTTTTCCAAGAATTCTAGTTGAATTTGTGCCGAAGCTGTGTTTTTCTTTGAAGCTTTACTTGTAGATGTTTTGGAGTCATTCTTTTCTTCTTGGTTTGTGTCTTGAGTGTCCCTGTTACCATAACAGCTTTTTTATGTTGGGAATCTTTTGTTGTTTACTCATTCTTCCAGCCTACTTCCTGATTTTGTGCTTGATGTTAGGACTAGGCACTGTGCATTTCTGGAGGGAAGGTCTACCTGAGTCAGTTCTATTGCTGCTTTCTTGGGGTATTAAGTATTTTGTTATTCTAGGCTCTGAGGGACAGCTCGTGCTGGGGAGCTGATTAGTGCTCCCAAAGTGGTCTGATCCAGTGCAAAATCTGATCACTGTCCTTCTGGTCTGAACTCTGCAAGTTTCTGACCTGGGTTTGGGTCTGAGCAATAGCAGAGTTCAGCTAGACTCAGCCACTATCAGTCAGCTGGAAATTTCTGCTAGTTCAGAGTGATAGGTACCTTTTGGTCTAAGATTCCTAACCTGGTTATCCCTCTGCAGGCTAAAGAGTGGACTGGAAGTTGGAACCGAAATCTCATTATGTTCCTGGGGTCTGAGACACACAGCTGCTACTTGCTTCTGAATTTGCTTCTCTCTCCATGATACAGCACAGAGCCTTTGATTTCCCCCTTCTCAGTCCATCCTAGATCTGTGACCCTGGAACTGGGTAGGGAGAGACAAAGCTGCCAGTTGGAACCTGATCCTGCAATCGTCAGATGACTGTGTCTGTCTCCCTGTGTCAACTTGTTCTGGAAAGTGATTTATTTTGATTTTTTTTCTTGGATTTCCCCTTTAGGATTTGGTCTAATGTGTTTTCCAGATCTGTGTGAAAGGAAGTTTGAAGGCACCTTGTGCACTGTCCATCTTACTACCTGACCGTGTTGGCTCCACCTCAGGCCCTCTTCTCTCACTTCTGAACAGATGAGAAACTCCCTATAGCAATTCAGGTCAACACATTCTCTGTAACTTAAAGACTTAGAGCAGAGGTTATTAATCATTTTTGTGTGTAACAGACTTCTTTGGCAGTTTGATAAAGCATATGGAGCCTTTCTCCAAATGTTTTTTAAATGCATAAAACAAAATACAGAGGATTACAAAGGAAATTAATTATATTGAAATAATTATCCAAAAAAATTTTAAGTTCATATACCCCACATTAAGAACCTCTGTCTTAGAGAAATGCCTAAAACACTGAGGAATTAAGTGACTTGCTCAGAGTCACAGAACTAAAGTGTCAGAGGCAGGATTTGAATGCAGCTTTTCTTGGCTCCAAGGACAGTTCCCTATTATGTCACATTGCCTCTCCAATGAAATCATAAGTCTGCCCTCTATCCCTAATGACATAATATGGCTTTTGGTTTTCTTTTAGTTTTTGTTGATATGGTCTCCATTGTTCTGATGTTGAACAAATACTGCATTCTTATTCTGTTAATCTGGGTATTTTCTATTTTTTATAAAATTCATCCATTCCATTTGAGTTAGTTTGCTTTGCATATAATTGATCAAAATCAGTTCTAATAATTTCTCTTATTTCCTTTTCATCTGTTATAAATTATTTTTTTCATTTTGGTAATTTAGTTTTCCTTTCTTTTTATAGTATTATTTGAGTGTCTATTAATTTACTAGTCTTTTTGAGTATGTAACTTTTACTTTTATTTAACTCAATGGGTTTTTTCTTTTCAACTTTATCTCTTCCTTGATTTTCAGAATTTCTATTTTTGTTCTTGAATTTAACTGGTTACTTTTCTTTTTTTTAAAAAAAAAAATTACATGGGGGCAGAGCCAAGGTGGCAGCTGGAAAGCAGGGACTTGCTTAAGCTCTCCCCCAAATCCCTCCAAAAACCTGTAAAAAATGGCTCTGAACAAATTCTAGAGCTGCAGAACACACAAAATAGCAGAGGGAAACAGGTCTCCATCCCACGACAGCCTGGATGGTCGCCAGGAAGTGTATATCACACGGTGCTGAGATAGGAGAGCAGCCTAGCATGGGCTGTGCCAGGACAGACTAGACCCAGAATCAGCCATCTAGAACAGGCCTTGGGGCCATGAAACAGTGAGCTGTGGCAGTTACCAGACTTCTCAACCCACAAACTCCAAAGAGCAGGTTAAGGGGAAACTGTGGAATCCAGTTCAAAGTGGTCTCATCACCAGCCCTGGGGGTGGCAGAGGTGATGCAGTGGTGGCAGTGGCAGCAGCAGGAAACTCCTGAAGCTGCTTCCAGAGCTACAGTGTCAGCTGCTTCCTGAGTCCCTGGCTCACACTGTGGGAGGATTCTAGCAGAAGATCAGAGCAGTAGTACAAGGAGTGCTTTGTGGGCACAAAGGCAGATTCTCTTGCTGTGCCCTTCTTGGATCTGTATTGTGGTCCTGGTTGGCAATTCTTGGGGGAGGAGGAGTGCTATGGTGACAGAGCCTGGGGTGACAGTGGGGTAGAAGTAGCTCTGAAAACAGCAGTGCTTGGACCCTAAAGCTTGGGACAAAGTACTCTCTATTCTACAAGCAGTCATATCCTGACAAAAAGCTCAGGGGTCAAGTAGTTGGCTGGGAACATGAACAGGCATGGAAAACAAACTCAGACTCAAATGCAGACTCAAATTCAAACTCTAGATTCCTTTTTTGGTGACAAAGAAGATCTAAACAAACAGCCAGAAGAAGTCAACGAAGTCAAAGAGCCTATACCAAAAGCCTCCAAGAAAAATATAATTGGTCTCAGGCCATGGAAGAGCTCAAAAAGGATTTGGAAAAGCAAGTAAGAGAAGTAGAGGAAAAATTTAGATGAGAAACATGGTGATGCAAGAAAATCACGAAAAACAAGTCAACAACTTGCTAAAGGAGACCCAAAAAAACACTGAAGAGAATAACACCTTAACGAATAGACTAACTCAAATGGCGAAAGATCTCCAAAAAGCCAATGAGGAGAAGAATGCCTTGAAAGGCAGAATTAGCCAAATGGAAAAGATGGTCCAAGAGATCACTGAAGAAAATGCCACCTCAAAAATTAGATTGGAGCAAGTGGAAGCTAGTGATTTTATGAGAAATAAAGATATTATAAAACAGAACCAAAGGAATGAAAAAATGGAAGACAATGTGAAATATCTCATTGGAAAATCCACTGATCTGGAGAATAGATCCAGGAGAGATAATTTAAAAATTACTGGACTACCTAAAGCCATGATCAAAACAAGAGCCTAGACATCATCTTTCAAGAAATTATCAAAGAAAACTACCCTGATATTCTAAAACCAGAGGGTAAAATAGAAATTGAAAGGATCCCCCAATCGCTTCTTGAAAAAGATCCCTAAAAGAAAACTCCTAGGAATATTGTCACCAAATTCCAGAGTTTCCAGGTCAAGGAGAAAATAATACAAGCAGCCAGAAAGAAACAATTTGAACATTGTGGAAACACAATCAGAATAACACAAGATCTAGCAGCTTCTACATTAAGGTATTGAAGGGCTTGGAATATGATATTCTGGAGCTCAAAGGAGTTAGGATTAAAACCAAGAATCACCTACCCAGCAAAACTGAGTATCATGCTCCAAGAAACAATAGGGATTTTCAAGAAAATAAAGGAGTTTCAAGCTTTCTCAATAAAAAGACCAGAGCTCAATAGAGAATCTGACTTTCAAATACAAGAATCAAGAGAAGCAAGAAAAGGTAAACAAGAAAGAGAATTCATAAGGGACTTACTAAAGTTCAACTGTTATATTTATATTCCCACATGGAAAGATGATGTGTGTAATTCATGAAATCTTTCTCAGTATTAGGGGAGCTGAAGGGAATATAGACAGAGAACACAGGATGAGTTGAATATGAAGGGATGACATCTAAAAAAATGAAATAAATTTAAGGGGTGAGAGAGGAATATATTGAGAGAAGGAGAAAGGGAGAGATAGAATGGGATAAATCATCTCACATAAAAGTGGCAAGAAAAAGCAGTTCTGTTGGAAGTGAAGAGGGGACAGGTGAATGGGAATGAGTGAATCTTACTCTCATCAGATTCAACTTGAGGAGGGAATAACATAAACACTTAATTGGGCATCTTACTCCATAGGAAAGTAAAGGGAAGGGGATAAAAAAAGGTGAGGGATGATAGAAGGGAGGGCAGAGTTGGGCAAGAGGTAATCAAAAACAAACACCTTTGAAAAGGGACAGGGTTAAGGGAGAAAATTGAATAAAGGGGGACAGGATAGGATGGAAGGAAATAAAGTTAGCCTTTCACAACATGAGCATTGTGGAAGTGTTTTACATAATGATACATGTGTGATCTATGTTGAATCGCTTGCCTTCCTAGGGAGAGTAGGTGGGAAGGGAAGAGGGGAGAGAATTTGGAACTGAAAGTTTTAAAAGCAGATGCTTAAAAAAAAATTGTTTTCTGCATACAGCTGGGAAGCAAGATATATAGGGAATGAGGCATAGAAATCTATCCTGCCCTACAAGAAAGTAAGGGGAAAGGGGATGGGGAGGGGAGCGGGGTGAAAGAAGGGAGGGCTGACTGGGGAACAAGGCAATCAGAATATATGCCATCTTGGAATGAGGGGGGGGTAGAAATGGGGAGAAAATTTATAACTCAAAATCTTGTGGAAATCAATGTTGAAAACTATAATATTAAATAAAAATGATAAAATCTTTTTTAAAATTTCATCTAATTTATTGATCTCGTCATTCTCCTTTTCTCTAGAGAAATAATTTTCCCCTCTATGGACTGCTTTGGCTGTATCTCAGAAGATTTGGCATGTTATTTCATTGTTGTCATTTTCTTTGCTAAAATTATTGCCATGATTTGGTTCATTGACCTATTCATTCTTTAGGATATTATTTAGACTCTATTTGAATCCTTTCTTTTTTTAATCATAATTTTTGTTACATTATGGTCAATAAAGGTTGTGTTTAATATCTCTACTTTTTTACATTTTTTTTTTTGTTTTATGCCTCAGTAGAGGACTTTCAAGCTTTCTCAGTGAAAAGACCAGAGCTGAATAGAAAATTTGACTTTCAAACACAAGAATCAAGAGAAGAATGAAAAGGTAAACAAAAAAGAGAAATCATAAGAGACTTACTAAAGTTGAACTGTTTTGTTTACATTCCTACATGGAAAGATGATGTGTATAATTCATGAGACCTCAGTATTAGGGTAGCTTAAGGGAATAGACATACAGAGGGCACAGGGTGAGTTGAATATGAAGAGATGATATCTAAAAAAAAATCAAATTAGAGATGAGAGAAGAATATATTGTGAGAGGGAGAAAGGAAGAGATAGAATGGGGTAAATTATCTCACATAAAAGTGGCAAGAAAAAGAAGTTCTGTAGGAAGGGAAGAGGGGGCAGGTGAGGGGGAATGAGTGAATTTTGCTCTCATCGGATTTGACTTGAGGAGGGAATAACATACACACTCAGTTGGGTATCTCACCCCACAGGAAAGAAGGAAGAAGGAGATTAAAAAAAAGGGGGGGACGATAGAAGGGAGGGCAGATAGGGGGAGGAGGTAATCAAAAGCAAACACTTTTGAAAAGGGACAGGGTCAAGGGAGAAAATTGAATAAAGGGGGATAGGATAGGAAGGAGCAAAATATAGTTATTCTTTCACAACATGAGTATTGTGAAAGGGTTTTACATAATGAGACACACTGGGCCTATGTTGAATTGCTTGCCTTCTTAGGGAGGAGAGGTGGGGAGGGAAGAGGGGAGAGAATTTGGAACTTAAAGTTTCGAAAGCAAATGTTCAAAAAAAAGTTTTTACATGCAACTGGGAAATAAGATATACAGGCAATGGGGCATAGAAATCTATCTTGCCCTACAAGAAAATAAGGGGAAAGGGGATGGAGGGGGAGTGGGGTGACAGAAGGGAGGGCTGACTGGGGAATGGGGCAATCAGACTATATGCCACCTTGGAGTGGGGGGGGAGGGAAGAAATGGGGAGAAAATTTGTAATTCAAACTCTTGTGGAAATCAGTGCTGAAAACTAAAAATATTAATTAAATAAATAATGATTAAAAAAAGAATAAAAAGAAAGGGTAGCTGCTAAAATAACATTTTAAAAGTCTTTCAGCAAACATTTCTCTACATTTTCTTTCGAACTATCTACCATTATGGTGCAAAGAGGCAACATAATATAGAGGCAAACGCCAGATTGGGAAGGCTAGACATGTTTTTGTCCAAACTCTACTACTTACTAACCCAATAACCTTGGGAAACTCACTTACTGTCTCTAAACCTCAATTTCCTGATCCATAAAATGGAAATCATGACTTGCTTCACAGGGTTATTGTAAGGATCAAGTGAGATAATGTCTATAAAAAAACTTCATGAATTTTAAAGTCCTATACTGTATAAATGTATGAAGGGCAGCAGAGAGTAGTATAAAGAGCTTTGTTCTTCAAAGAGTTAGAATACCTGGGTTCTAGAGCTAATTCATTTGCTAATTAGTATTATGGTCTTGAGAAAATAACTTAAACTGTAAGCCTCAATTTTCTCACATATAAAATGGGGAAAACATGTGATGATTTCTTCACAGGCATATTGTTAGGATTAAATAAGAAAAGAGGTATGAAAGCCCATCATAAACTCTGAAGTATTATACAAGTGTAAGGGGAAATGATGATGATGATGATGATGATGATAATGATGATGATGATGATGACGACGATGATGAGAATGCATTTTTCTGTGTCAGGGAAAATTACTCACTGTTCTTTTCAAACAGCAGATGTGCTAGAAAGTTTGGCATTCAAATCACAAACATTTAGAATGGTGAAAGAGGCAGGGCAGATGCTTTCCTTATTCTTTTTTTTTGGGGGGGGGGTTTGGTAGGGCAATTGGGGTTAAGTGACTTGCCCAAGGTCACACAGCTAGTAAACATGTCAAGTGTTTGAGGCTGGATTTGAACTCAGGTCCTCCTGACTCCAGGGCCAGTGCTCTACTCACTGCACCACCTAGCTGCCCCTACTTCCCTTATTCTAAGAGAAGAAATTAACAACTTGAAAAGCTATCTAATATTTAGAAAAGTTAGTGCATTTATTAATGAAATTACTTTCTATTTTATAACTATCCTGGAAAATAAAAATAATAGGAATATACCACAATCTTCTGTAAACACTTCTAGGGAACCAGAGTTTGTTGTAAACTAAATTGTTAGATGAAAAGTGGTTAACTTTTGGCGTTTGTTAAAGTTTGACGTTACATGAGAACCTACTATAAAAGGGTGTTTCATACCCTTCAACTCCAATTAGTGTAATTAACAAAATGGTCTATATCCTAATACCTTTTGAGGTGAAAATGCCTCTTTGAATTACTGAAGGATCAATCAAAGGTGTAAACTAGATGTCAATAAGTCCCAGACATCTCCATAGAATTAATAAATCACTCAAAGGTTAAAGCAAGGTATGAACAAGTCCTTAAGCAATTTGGAAGGAGTAAAGTGCTTTGAACCATTGAATGAAATCAGATGATAAACAAGAAATGTACTAGGAATGGCTGGAAGAATTAAACACAAACTGTGCCTGTTTATGTTGCTGTTGTTTGTCCATTTTCAGAGGATCAATGACATCACAGGGTCACATCTTGACTTGAATGTGAATTGAATTTAAATAAGGCAGAGTTGCCCAAGGTCATCAACCTTACTCTCTCTTCCAGAGTCATTGAAGTCCAGTGGCAAGACAAAAGTCAAGATGAAGGACCATAGCCCAAGAAGCAGTGGATAACCTTGGTGTCTTAGATATCTGACTAAGCTCTAAGCACTCCACAACATTTCCTTCAGCTGCTTTCATGGCTGTTGGAACAAATTGTTCTTGTCTGTCCATTCTTAGAGGCAGTCTTCACATGGTTGAGGTAGGACACATCTCCCACACACACACCCCACTTAATTCACTGATGGGTTTGAGGCTTGTCAATTACTCTCAACTTGGGTTAGCTCATCTGCCCAGATATAGCTTCTTGGAGCCACAAGTGGGAGTTGGGTGGAGGTGAACACCAAAGTTGGATGAGCAGACCTAAAAAGGACTAAGTAAGCTCTCACACCAGAGGTGCTAGTCCTCCCTGAATATCCAATCCACCCCTGCCTATTTGTATTTTAGAGAAAGCGATACCAAAAGCAAGGCCATCCAAACTTTGAAGTCTGTTCCTATCCTACGTGGAGAATGAGGAGAGGGTTAAGGAAGAAATACAGGGTGCGTTCAACGTTCACTTCCACCTTGACTCAATCATTAGAGAGACTGAACCATTAACAAACAATTCATCCATCTGGGAATTGAAAGAAACTAAACACACTGGAGAAAGTCAGCTTAAGAGTTTTTATGTCTTCGAGGTGGAGAGAAATGTACCCCACAAAGTACAGACTTTGGACACTACAGAGGTCCTAACTCTTAGAACCCAGAAGTTCTCTGTTACAAGCACCAGGGGTCTGCCCTCCCAGTTATGTAAACAGGCCCAGGATATGTCTGATTCTTTCAACCAATCAGTGGAAGAGAAATACATAAAGGAAGAAAAGGCTTAGATAAGAGCCCTGTTGGCAAAGGGAGAGCCAACAGCTCCTGGTTAGATGGGTAACCCCAACCGGGGGATTCAGTTGATGTTCGTGGGAAACAGTATCCCAAACTTCTGGGAAATGCTCTGGTACCAATTCTTCTTACTATACCAACTTAGTTAGTACTCCTTTTGAAAAGTTAATTAGGTTTGGCTAGGGAACCAGTAATCAGATGAGTGCTTGTGAGTAGAAAACCACCAGACCCTCAGGGTTAATGCTACAACACTGAGAGAGAAGTAGTCATCATCCTCTGGGAACCCAACCTGCTAGTCTAGGTTGTGTTAGTAGAGTGAGTCCAAACAGGATGCTACACTACTCTATTATAGGATGCTATTATATGGCCATGGATATCACAGAATCATAAAATGTTTGAGCTATACATTAGAAAGCCATCTAATCCACATTTTAAAGGTGAGGAAACTACAACCCATAAAGATTGTGAGTTTTCTAAGGTGATAATTATTCTATAGTTAAAATTATGTCTGTCTTTAGTATGTCCTCCATCCCCTACTTGTGATATGTATCTACATTTTTTGTGTATAAGGTTTATTTTATAACATAAAGCAAAGCAGAAACTGGATAAGTCTCAACATAAAATCTTAAAACCAAAAATATCCAAGATATTACAGATTAATTTTCATGTGAAATTATTTTTGGAGAAAGTAGCCTTTACTATATAATTAAATCTGACAAGGAGGATTAGTTTCCTGGAGATAACATTATTCTATAAAGTCAGTTAACATTTAAAGGTCACAGTGAATAGGAAATGTTCTTTTAGTAGTCAGAAAATATTCTCAGTTAAAGGATAGGACTGGTCACAGGGAGGATCCCAGAAAAGTTCGTACAATTTTTGTCTCCAGAACACAGGCCAAGGGATACATTTTTCTGTCATAAAGGTTTCAGAAAAAAGTATGACTGAAAAAGTTGAGTAAAAGGCTAATTCTTAAAGTGGTCTTAGAAATTTATACTCCTTTTGTGCTCCTTTTCTCAAAAGTGACCATAGTATTAAAAAAAATAAGGATTCATTTTATATCTTCCAATTACTTCATGCATGCAAAGCACCCAATACAAGTTTTTATGTGAAATGAATTTAAAGTATTAATTTTTAGAAACTTGAAAGATTACCCCCACCTACCACTTTTTCAAATAATATCAAGGCAGACAATTCTTAAGAAATAATAAAATTGCAGCAATATTTTTCATATAATACAACAGTCTTGTTTGTTACTACCTGGGGGAACCTTGAGCAAGCTAACTTTACTTTCCTGGATGCTGGCTTTCAAATTAGTAAAAATTGAGGGGGTGGTACAAAGTAATAGCTAAGGTCCCTTACAGTTCAAATCCTATGATATGAACTCCAGAGTTCCATACACATAATTTGCTAAAGCTAAATGTTTTAACGGCCTGGCCTGTTCACTACCATGGAGAAAAGATGAGAGAAGTGGTGGTAGGGAGCTCTTCCTCTAAAAGTACATTAGAGGAAGGTGGGAAAGCAACACTGCATGCTATAAACCGAGATAACATTTTGTCTAAGTCAGCATTCTGTTACTTGCCCTAGCAGCTTGAATTGGCCTTGAACTTTTGCAGCCTAAATCTTGGGCTTCATCCTTTATATTCCACTTAGATTTTTAATGGGATCTTGATTTCACTCCAGACACTATTTTTCACACCTTTAAAAGATTTATTGATTCTGGCAGGTTCACTTTTGGGTTCTGCCCCTACCTACAAAGAAACCTCCTATAAATGACTTCCATTTCCCCAAACTGAAGAGGTTTCAATCAGTACCACAGAACCCACTCAGACATATCATTGTCAGGGCTGCCAATCATAGCCCCTGAATAGTTATTCTCTTGTCATCAACTGTTTTATTGGCTAGAACCAATTCATTACTTGCAATGATATCCAAAGGCCATAGTCCAACATCACCTGAGGCCTGAGGGGGGAAATGAAGACAACAAAAAAGGTTATTACTTTTGCAATGCCATGATCAAAGGAAGAAAAAAGAAAAGCCCCCTTGAATAGAAAAGACTGTATAATGTCAACAAATGACTGAGGTAAAAGCAGGGTTATAGCTAATATTCACTTTTTAAACCTCTCTGTGTTCCAATAAACTCCTCCCCCCTCCCAAAAAAATGGAGGGAAATGACAATACTGCTGATAAAGCATTTTCTAGGCATATAGGCTTGCAAGAGTCTATATTTGTACTTTGAACCACAGACAGCATACCAATAAGAGAGCTAGCAAAAGACTGGATGCTGACAAGCTTCCCAATTTTCAAAAGAAGAGGTGGGGGTGGGGGTAGAGATGAGAAGGTAGATTCTAACAACCACAAGGTATAAAACCTAACATTGACTCTGGGCAAAATTCTAAATGGATAGTTTGTGAGCATTTAAAAGACCAGGTAGTTATTGCCAGGAGTCATGCAAAAATCAAACATTTCAATTAATTTCCTTTTTTTTTTCCCAAAGTAAGTTTGATTTCTTCATTCAATTACTATGGTTGAACACAAATGCAACCAACTATTGTTCACAGATGATCTGAGTTCAAAGTATGGGAGAACCAGGAGGGGGATAAGCTCATACTTCCAGGGATAGAAAGAAGTCCTGGTAAAGATGTTGTAAAACTTCTAGTCTTAGGGGAAACTTTGTGTGTCATTGGCTTGATCTGGAGGGAGGTTCAAAGAGGCAGTTTGGGCAGTGCATTTTTATATAGATCATCCTTAGGTATATAAGCTAGAGAGTCATGTAATTCTCTTGGCAGCTGTTATAGACAAGAGGATTCTATTAGCTAGCCAGTTCAAGGCACATTTACTACCTGACCAAACAGGTGTTGATACCTCTTCTGGCTGATTCAGATAATGATTACCTGACAGTTTCTTTTTTTAATCTTGTCTTTCCATTTAAAATCTTCCACAAATTCCTAGTCTCCTAAACCAACATACACTTTGGTTTAGTGTCAGTTAACAGAATGGCAGCAAAGCACTGAGAACAGCCACAAGGTAACAAAGAATGTTACTATATCTTCAACAGAGCATATGCTGCAGATGTAGAAGATGTAATTCACACTACTTTCTTCTCTAGCATATAAGAGCATTTGCTAGGACTCACAAGGGCTGGAATGCTTGCCTCTCTTTGTCTTGGACTCAGACATGTGATCTTGTAATGGATTCAGGACATGGGAACCCTCCTCAAATGAAAGGAAGAAGGCTCCCATTCTTACATTCACTGGCCCACTGCTACTTAAGTTATGGATGGAATATAATTTGTTTTGTTGGAGGGGATTTCAACAAAAATCACAACTGAAGTATCAACATGACACCAGGAAGAAAATTGTAAGAGCAATTAAAAGTAATAAATCACAGAAAGAATTGAAGGTAGCATTAAAAGATACTACAAAAAAGACCAAAAAGAAATAATGAAGAAAATGGCCAATTTTAATAGATAAAAGAATCAGTAGAAACAATCATCAACAATCTTGCTACAATGGAAAATGAAGTTACAGACAATGCAAGCTGACTGGAAAGACTTGCCCAGAAAGTATATGACTTAGTAAAAGAACTGCAAAATACAGAGACTCATGACAGACTTAAAGGACAGATCACAACACAGCAATGTAAGGAATGTTGACATCCCAGAAATTTTAGAAAAACAATACCACCAAAAACATTGCATTAGGAAATCATTCAAGAAGTATTTCCAGGCTTAACAAAAACAAGTGACAAAAATATATAAGGAAAAAAATCCTACAAATTATAGAAAGGTAGACAGAGAATAATCAGAATCATAGGGGACTGACCTCTCAAAGGAGACAAGGGACATTCAAGAAAAACAGGAATATGACATATATAAAATTAAGGAGCATTTTTAAGAAATCTAGAATTAAACAGTTAGTGAAATGTAATATGCTCTATGCATATTACAACATTCAAGAAGGACTTTAAGACTATATAGATATGTACATTTCAAGGAAACCTTTGATCAATGGCCAAGTCTCTAAGTCAAAAAACTAAGTATTTAAAACAACTTACATTTATTAATTTAGTTATTAAATAAGATAAACCAATTGCTAATAAAATGTTAACTATACTACCTACCTTATATCGACTAAACTAAATGTCAAAGAAGAATGTCTCAGATACACAAAGGGGAAAAAAGAAAGGGAAACATTGGAAAAGTTGGGTGAGGGTAGTATAAACCCAAAGTGAAATTTCTCTTTGATAAAGGACAAGTCAAAGTTAAGCAAAACTGCATACTTACTAGTATAAGAAGGGAATTTTGTTTACATTGGTTTTGTCATGTTTTAATTAATAACGGTGATAACAATTTTTAAAGTTTGTGTTTTTTCCTAATAAATTTGGATAACCATCTAAAATAGAATAGAAGAAAATTCAAGTCTAATAACTATAGTACTAAATGTAGATGGATTGAATTCTCCAATAAAATCCAAAAGAGACACAGAATGGGATTAAAAAAAAAGACTCCAATGACACACTGTTAATAGGTAAGACATTAAATCTAGAATAACAGGATCATGGATTTAGAGTCAGAAGGAACGTTAAAGGTCACCTACTTCAATTCCTTCATTTTAGACATGGAGAAATTGGGGTCTTAAGAGATCTAGTGATTGCCAAAGTGGGAAGCAGTAAAGCCAGCATTTCAATCCAGGTTCTCCAATTCAAAATTCAGTAGTCTTTTCAAGCATCACAGAAAGTATTTAAGTGGATTCAAATTGAAAAAGTAGTCTGTGACTGACCAATATAATCAGAGCACAAAAAGTAGGAGTAGCATTAATACTGAATAAAGTCAAATTTAAACTAAAAAGCATTAAAGGAGCTAAACAATAATATTCTATTATTCCAAAGTTATACAGTCAAAATAAAAATATATGAATTTTAAATACATTAATTAAAAATCCTGTAATAAAATTAGTAAAGGAAATCTCACCGACTTGCAAGGGAGAATAGCTAAAAAAATTCAACAACAGTAGAACATTTTAACATTCCTCTATTAGAATATGATAAATCCAACAGAGAAATTGATAAGAAAGAATTTTTAAAACCAGTTAGAATTTTAAACACACACACATTTAATAGGAGAACACAATGGGAAGATCAAAGGAGATAGGCATATGTATATATACATATTTCCATTGATATGTATACATATCAAATTTACAATGCTACATACCTATGTCAAAAGGAGAAAATAACTTTCCAAGTTGAGTTTTCACTTTAAAAGATTAGAAATAGCATATCATCAGAAAAAAGGGAAATAGAAATAGTCAAGATCAGAGCAATGATTAATATAAATAAGAATTTTTTAAAATGTAAATTTTAAATAAGTCAAAGAACATTTTAAAGACCAACAAAAATGAAAAACGATGATCAAACCTAATTTTTAAAATAGAAAGCCCAAATCGCAAAAGTGAGAAATAAGAAAAGAGCACAATGAGGCCAAAAGGGGGTGGGAGGGAGATTATCAGAGGTTATTATTAGATTTGAGAGCCTAAAAGAAATAGATAGTTGTATACAAAAATACTAAAATTAACACAATAAGAGATTTTTTTTAAATTTTATTTTAGACTCAAGGTCCAGAACACAAATACAGAATAGAGAAAAGAAAAAAAACATATCATAAACTTAAATATTGAAACAAAAACAAAGAAAGAAAAAAGAGCATGTCATGTGCGTAGCATAACTAAGAGAGGATTCAAAATATGTAGCAATAAATTTTCATTTCAAGAAAGCCTGTATGAGAAATAATACATGTTGTGTTAAAAATTGTCTATCTTTGCTTCCTTGTGAGTTTTCTTTTGTTCTCTGCTATGTACTTTTTTCACTTTGTTCTTTTTCTCTCCTCCCATGACCCTCAGAAGGCTACAATAAAGTTTAGATATGTTTCTCTATAGCTATAGATATATACATACTCATATACAAATACACACATATATATACATATATACACATATACTTTCCCAAACATATTCTACTCCTGATCTTTGTTTTTAATGTTTGTGTATATCTCTTGTTTCCTATCTCTCCTGCCTCCTCCCCTTTACTTCTACCCACTACCTTGCCCTCCTGTTACTTGCCTACCCCCCTCCAAAGATCCCTCCCAATCCTCCCATTCCCATAAATTTAAACACCCTTCTATACTCCTTTTTACCTATTGCCTCATCCTCCCCTCTAAAAATTCCTCGCTTGTCCTCTTCCCTCTCTCTATGCCCCTATCATTTCATTTCTTCTGAGTTTAGAAGACTTTTATACTCTTCTATCGTTCCCTCTTAAATCCATTCCTGATGAAAGTAGGTTACCAGAACTACCAGCCCTCCTCCTCCATCTAATTCCTCTGTATCCATTCTTTCTCTTACAACTCATTTGTATAAAATAATTACTCTTTTTAGCTGTTCCTAAATGGTTTTAGCTTTTAAATTCATATCATAGTCAGGTTTACCCCAATCTTTCTTATGAGCGACCCAATTATTAATAAGAATCTTAGACATACATTTTACATATATAAAAGGTAAAGTCTGTCCTTATGAATCCCTTATAATCAGTCTTTGGCATGTACCTTTATATTTCTATTGGTTCTTGTATGTTGAATATTCTATTAAGTTCAAGATTTTTTTTTTAAAAAAAAGTCTTGAAAGTCTGAGAGTTTACCAAATGTCCTTTTTTTAAAATTTAGTATAATACTTAACTTT
>CM053624.1:87840556-87888224 GCA_028646595.1 Phalanger gymnotis
GATAGGTTAGGAAGAAGCAAAATATAGTTAGTCTTTCACAACATGAGTATTGTGGAAGGGTTATACATAATGATACGCATGTGGTTGAATTGCTTGACTTCTTAGGGAGGGTGGGTGGGAAGGGAAGAGGGGAGAGAATTTGGAACTCAAAATTTTGAAAAATAGATGTTCAAAAGTAAAAAAGGTTTTTTTTTTCATGCAACTAGAAAATAAGAAACACAGGCAATGGGGCGTAGACATTTATCTTGCCCTACCAGAAAGTAAGGGAAAAGGGGATGGGAGGGGAGTGGGGTGACAGAAGGGAGGGCTGACTGGGGAACAGGGCAACCAGAATATATGCCATCTTGGAGTGGGGGGGCGGGGTAGAAATGGGGAGAAAATTTGTAATTCAAACTCCTGTGAAAATCAATGCTGAAAACTAAACATATTAAATTAAATTAAAAAATTAAATAAAATATTGAAGTAGAAGGATTTTTCCATAGTACAATAAAAGTATATACAATCAAAACCTTAAGCTAATATTATATACAACAGAGAAATGCTAGAAGTATTATCATTAGAAATAGGTATAAAACAGAACTGCCTAATATAAATAGCCACATTTTAATATAATCTTAGAGTTAGATATCATCTAAATCTATATCTTAATATAATCTTAAATCATAATTAGAGTTAATATAATCTTAGAAATCTTAATAATAGGAATAAGGCCATAAAAAAGAAATTAAAGGAATAACTATCATCAGTGAAGAAGTTAATACAACTTTCTTCAAAGATGACATATTTGTAGATCTAGAAAACCCCAAATCATTTTTTAGAAATTGAGATAATAAATAACTTCAGTAAATAGTAGGGTTAGTAAATCCCCACCCCCACCCCCAATAATCTGCATTTCTAAACCACCATCAGCAAAAAAAAAAATTAGAGAAATGCCCTTTAAAATAATAACAAATATATTTATGTTTGGATGATAACTTACTAAGCTATACAAGATACCTACATAAAGACAACTTCAAAATGGTTTTAGCAGAAATAAAGGGAAACAACATACATAGTAAAACTGCCCATACTTCCTGAATTAATTTAAAGTTTTAACTTATTTCAATTAAAGTACCATTGACTATTTCACAAAGTTAAAGTCATAAAAAAAAATTCTTGTGGAAAAGCAGATGACTAGTACAAGGAGAGTTACACCAAAAGGGAATGATAAGAGGAAACTTAGCCTGCCAAATTATAAAATTATACTCAAGAAACAATTACAAAAGATAATCTGGAATTTTTTAGATAGAGAAATAGACAAATGGAACAGAATAGAGAATTCAATTCAACCTCACAAACATTAAGTACCTATAGTGTTCAAAGAGCTATGCGAGGTAGAGAGAGAGACAGAGAGATAGGAGGAGAGGGAGGGAGGGGTAGGGAGAGAGAGAGAGAGAGAGAGAGAGAGAGAGAGAGAGAGAGAGAATAGAAAAATAATAGAAACAGAAATTGAATAAAGCATACCCTGCCCTGATGGGCCTTAGAATTTATTGGAATCCATGGGAGCCCATAGATACATTTCATGGGGCCTGTGAACTTGGAGATGAAAAATTATATTTTTATTTCAATATCACTTATTTCCCTTGTAATTCTATGTACTTTATGCATTTAAACCATTATTCCAAGAAGGGTCCATAGTCTTCTCTAGGTTGTCAAAGGGGTCCATGACACAGGAAAAGTGAAGAAGCCCTTCAATAAAGTTCATGAGTATGTCTTAGCAAGTAGATTCCAAAATATTTCATAGTGTCTGTAGTTATTTTAAATGGAATTTTCTTTTTATCTCTGGATGCTGGAGTTTTTTGGTAATGCACAAAAATGCTGGTGAGTTATGTGGGTTTATTTTATATCCTATAACTTTGCTACAGTTGTTAATTATTTCAACTAGTTTTTAGTTGGTTTTCTAGAATTCTCTAAGTATATTATCATATTGTCTGCAAAGATTGATAGTTTGTTCCCTCATTGCCTATTCTTATTCCTTCAATTTTTTTCTTCTCTTATTGTTAAAGCTAGCATTCTTAGTACAATATTAAACAACAGTGGTGATAATGGGCATCCTTATTTCACCCCTGACCTTTTCGGTAAGGATTCTAGCTCATCCCCATTACAGATAATGCTTGCTGATGGTTTTGGATAGATACTACTTATCATTTTAAGGAAAGCTCCATTTATTCCTATGCTCTCTAGTTGTTTTTTTTTTAAACAGGAATGAGTACTGTATTTTGTCAAAAGCTTTTTCAGTATCTACTGAGATAATCATATTATTTTTGTTGTTTTCATTATTGATATAGTTGATTATACTAATACTTTTCCTAATATTGAACCAGCTCTGCATTTCCGACATACATCCCACCTGATTATTAGTGTAGGATCTTTGCGATATGTTGCTATAATCCCTTTGTTAGTATTTTATTTAAAATTTTTGCATCAGTATTCATTAGGGAAATTGGTCTATAGTTTTCTTTCTGTTTTTGCTCTCCCTGATTCAGGTATAAGCACCATATTTGTGTCATAAAAGGAATGTGATAAGAATCTTTCTTTGTCTATTTTTCCAAATAGTTTCTTAGGTATTGGAATTAATCATTCTTAATTGTTAGAATTCACTTGTAAATCCATCTGGCCCTGGAGATTTTTTCTTAGTTCATTGATGGATTGTTCGATTTCTTTTTCTAAAATGGGATTAAGTATTTTATTTCCTCTTCTGTTAATCTGGGCAATTTATATTTTTGCAACTAGTCATCCATTTCACTTAGATTGCGAGATTTATTGGCATACAATTGGGCAAAATAGCTCCTAATTATTGTTCTAATTTCCTCTTCATTGATGCTTTCTCCATTTTATTGATGTGTTTACAGATAGATTTTTCTTTGTAAGTGTTGTAATGTAAAGTGATGTAAGTGTTTACAGATAGATAGTTTACAGATACAAATTTTTCCCTAAGTACTGGTTAGGCTGTATCCCATAAATTTTGGTATGTTGTCCCATTGTTGTCATTCTGTTTAATTAAATTATTGTTCCTGTGGTTTGTTTTTTGATTCACTCATTCTTTAGGATTAGATTATTTACTTTGCAATTAATTTTAATCTATGTTTATATAGTCCTTTATTAAATGTAATTTTTATTGCATTATGAGCTGAAAAAGATACACTTAATACTTCTCCTTTTCTGCATTTCCTTCTGATGTTTTTATGACCTAATACATGGTCAATTTTTATATAGGTATCATGTACTGCTGAGAAAAAGGTATATTGCTTTCTGCTCCCATTCAATTTTCTCCAGATATCTATCACATCTAACTTTTCTAAAATTCTATTCACCTCCTTAACTTCTTTCTTGTTGGTCTTTTGGTTAGATTTATCTAGTTCTGAGAGGGGAAAAGTGAGGTCCCCCACTAGTATAGTTTTACTATTTCCTCTTGAAACTTGTTTAACTATTCCTTTAAGAATTTGGATGCTATATCATTCGGTATATGTTTACTATTAATGTTACTTCATTGTCTAAGGTACCATTTAGCAAAATATAGTTTCTGGGCTTATCTCTCTTAATTAGATCTATTTTTGTTTTTGCTTTATTTGAGGTCAAGTTTGCTACCCCTGCTTTTCTTTTATCTGAGCTGAAGCATAATAGATTCTGTTCCAGTCCCTAATTTTTACTGGATGTCTCTCTCTGATTCAAGTGTGTTTCTTGAAAATAATTTATTGTTGGATTTTGGTTTTTAATCAACTCTGCTATCTTCTTTCATTTTATGGGTGAGTTGATCTGTAGTGCCAATGCAATATTCACAGCACTATGGTGGCTATGAGCAAGCAGGCGTAGCTCTGAATTGCAAAAAATGTAACAGACTCTCCACATGGAAGACAGAACTAAAACATTTATTCAAACACTAGAGAGCTGAATCCCAACACCAGAAAGCCAAATCCATCATAGCAACAAAGAAATCTATTCACATTAGCAATGCAGGGGGCACTGACATCTCCAAGCCTTCCCTCTGTTAGGGTCTTCCCACAAATGAACTCTCTCAAGCAAAGTCACTCCCTGGCTCTCACTCATGCTGCCTGCTGTTCTCTCTGACAGCCTCCTCTCTCTCCAAGCTGCAACTTTCACCATCTCTCTCCCAGCTCTTACCAGCTTCCTCTCAGCTCTGCTCTACCCTTCCTGCTCCACCCTTCCTATTTCACCTGTTCAGCAAGCTCCTCCCACCACAGGCTTCATGTAACTCAAACTCATGTGACTTAGGCTTCCATGTGACTTAAGCAGGTAACATGGACCTATTAATGGATGGGAAAGATGTTCCCATTAAGCAAAAAAATATATTAACAATACATGATCCCATTCATATTCAGTTATGATTACTGTGTATTTCTCTCTATCTAATTTTTCCCTGCTAACACTTCTCTCTTCTTTTACCCCAACCCTCCTCAAAGGTCTGTTTTGCTTCTGACCACCACCACTTCCCCCAAATGGCCTTCTCTTTTATCACACTCTCTTTCTCTTATTCCTCCCCCCTCCTATGTCCCTGTAGAACAAGAGAGATTTCTATACCTAACTGAGCCCAGGCATTTATTGAGTGCTTACTGTGTGCCAAGCCCTCTGCAAATGCATGACCAGACCATAGAATTTGTGAAGGAGAATAGTACAAGATAAGGCTAGAAACATGTTGGAACCAAAGTGTAGAAGGCCTCAACAGCCAAACTATGGAGTTTGTGTCTTATTCTGACAGAAATGTAGAGATATCAAAGGTTTTAGAGTAGGAGAATAACAGCCAGACCTGCACCTCAAGAATTTGTTTTCTTAACTTATTGGTAAATTTTGTTTTGACACAATAAACACTTTTCAGCAATCATCCAAGGAAATCTTTTTACAAAGGATATTTTTCTTTTAGACCAAGCTTGGTCGTTATAGTTAAATGTCATTGTTCTCTTATTTTGTTTTTTTCCATTTACATTGTTGTCATATAAATTGAATTCTTCATTCTGTTTATTTCACTTTGCCTCATTTCAAATATTTTCATTTGTTCTCTATACAGCCAGGTTGTTATTAATGCAAGTTTGCATAATGCAAAATTCAATTTAGTGAAAATTATGAAAGGATACCAGGTCTCATTTAATGCAGGCCAAAATTCAAAGAATTAATTCAGTAATTAATAGGTGGTCAGTATGTGAGCTAGTTAAGGTTTTAATACACCACTCCATCATTGCCTTTCGTCAAGTATGGCTATAATGTGCTGCCTGGCAACATACTACCAACAGTTGTGTTATTTGTTTTAAGAACCCTTAAAATTAACAAAAGGAAGAATACTTCAAATAGAAATACTGCCAGCACATACAAAAAGGAGAAACTTGTTATCATAGTAGTACAAAAATATGATAAAATTGACAGGTACAAATTTAAAATAGAGTGAGATGTTAGAATACCTGAATCTATAGCAGAAAATATTATAAAATACATCAGCTAAATTCTTAAAAATGCAAAGTTGCATCGGCTTTTTATGATTTCCAAATAACTACATTACTACTACAAATAACTTCCAAATAACTACATTACTACTACAAATAACTACATTTCCAAACAACTACATTAATTACATTAAATATTACAATGATACAAATAAAGTGTCTTTTAACTATATGGATTAGAGATTGCAATCAAAAATGTATTTCTCTTAGCAGAGCATTCATTCAGTTAAAAGCTTTGTATTTAAAGCAGTGAAAAAAAAACTACAAAGGAAATGGAGAGTAAAGAAACTTCTGTTGCAAGAGTTGCTTTGATTGCGTTTAAAAAATCAAGTTAAATTGCCTCATGTTAAAATTATCAGCGAAGTGGCCAGTGCAGGTGAGGGTACAGCAGATATCACAACTTATATACCCTTAGGCCTAACACAGAAAAGCCCTCAAGCAAAGTACTTGGGCAGGAAAATCTTCCCTTTGTCCATCCTCAAGAGAATGATACTAGGGAATTTGAGGGCTCTCTCACCTGAGAACTCCTACCTTGTCCTTAACCCTCTTGGTCCCATTTATTCTTATTATGAGCTGGAGCTCCATTCTACGTACACATCCTTCTCAGGATATCACCTGTTATAAATAGAGTCCTTGTCCTCCACTACATATTATATCAGTAAAATAGGAAGCAAGGTTATCCCCTGAAAGTGAAGAGCAGAGTTGCAGCCTTAAAGAAAACAGAAAAACTTTGTATCAGTAAATCCTCTAATCACTGATGTGCCAATGTAAGATGAATAAAAGGATTGCTGAGCAGCATTAAGCTAAAAAAGAAGTTTATATTCATATAGGACTCTAAAATTTATGAAGCACTTTCTTTAAATAAGTGTTGTACTGAGAGCGAATGAGACATACCACAGAGTATAAGTTTTAAATGGAGAATTTATTAGCCGGTGACTGTTAAGGGTTCAGCCCAAATCAGAACGGCCCCAAGTTGGGGTTAAGCAGTCATATTTATAGAAAAATCAAGGTGCAGTGGTTAATTATCTCTTGAAATTTACGTATGTTATTTTAGCAGACTCGGCAAGCCTGTGTTATTTCATTTTTTATGGCCATGATACAAGAAGAGGAACTTCCTGAATAGATTGTAAATACAGCGTATCAGATAGCTGACAAAGTGTCAACTGAAATTACAACCCAGGATCTCTGTGTCCAATTTGCCATTAACATCCCACAGCGTGGTATATGTTCATAAAATATCAAGATAAGGTAAAGTCATATAATTCAAGATAATGTCTGGGGCTGAGGCTTTCATCCTTAATGGCCATAGACAGACCAAGGAATGCTCCAGCTGGGTTTTTTGACACAAAATAGAAACATCTTTGAGCCTGCTCAGGAAACAAAAAGACTGTTAACATCAGGCTTTTGCTCTGGTTAATTAGTCTACATTCCTTAGAACAGTCACAGGGCCCAGGGACATTTGCTGAATGCCAAATGGCAGGAACTAAGTCCATTTTTCTTATGCAAACTGGGGTTTTTAGTTAGGGTATAGGGGCAGGGGTCTCCTTAGCAATAACTGATTTCTCCAGCACCACATAAGGCCTTTGAGATGAGTGGTATATAAAGTATTATACTCTCTGTTTTACCAAAGAGTCACCGAAGAAGAAACTACTGATAAAGATAGCTAGAAAAATGAGATTGATTAAACAAAGTTCTAATAGCAACTGGTTTATTCAATAAGTTGATGTGTTTTTTTTAAGGTATTGGTTGGGGATGAGATACCTTTCTTAATTAATTTTTTTAATGTGTATATTTTGTACCTGCTTGACATAATGGACACAGCCCAGAAAACATAACTTTTATAATGGTGATGTTTTTCAGTTCTCAAGTTCGTATGTATTTTTGATAAACTGGCAAAAACAGAGAGGAGAGTCACTATTGACTGTTGAGATACAGGGTATGTGTAGCAGAAGTATATGTTTGTTTTGCTGTTTCTTTTAGTGACTGTATCAGCTATGTGGGTAATGGAATCACTGCTGAGAAGGAACTGTGAGTGGACTGAATCTGCAAATCTGAGGGTAGTGCATGTCTAAGCTCCTGCCCAGGTCACAAGGACAGAGCCTTTACCTCTGCTTCCTTTTTCTCTGTCAACCTGTCTCTCGAACCCCTTGCTCTCCTTTCCCCTTTCTCCTCCTAATTTTGCATATGGGTCAACAGCTATGCTGGGCTTGCTGAGGTAGAAAAAGACCCAGCCAACTGGGAAATGGTGACAGAAGTTTCACCTGACGTCTTACTACCCTCCTGGGAGTGCCTTTCTAAGTTGATTGACTAGTTGCAGCGGTGATTTTGAAGAGGGAAGGGAGTAATGTTTTATTTTAAATCAGTATCCTTTCAAATTAACTAATTTAATCTCTTATCAGTAAAGTTGTTTTATTGCATTTTATTGTCCATGAATGCTTTATTTAATTTTAACCCTTTAACCCTGAATCAGTGTACTGGCCTAATTTGGGCCTGACCCAGAATGCTGGGTATGAGTTACAGTATATTATCAGTGCTAACTTGCACATGACAAGTGGCAAAATGACATTGATAAGGGTGTATATGACTGACAAAAGAAGTGGACTGACCATGTGGGGCTTACAGATGAGTAACCAAGGTGTTACACAGGTTTCCACAAAACAAGAATCAGAGAAAGGACTCCACATGGAACACTGCAAGGATCTTCTAATGAGAATTTAAGGAAACGACATGCTTGTTCCCTTCCCTAATTACTGAGGATACAAACAAAAAAAGCAAAAACAGTGCCCATTCTCAAGGAACTTACATTCTAACAGGGAAACAACATACATAAATCAGAATATAAGAGATACAATTTAGATGGGAGGTGTATGGGACAGAATTTTTAAATAATAGGAGAGACATCCTCAGGAGGAACAAAGTAAATTTATTTCACAAACCTTGCAAGATTTGGGCCCACCTCCATAATAGAGGAGGCAAGGTAAAAGGCAACCTGTCCTAATTTATACTCTTAATGAAAAAGATTCCCACCCACCTCTATCCCTTCTCACCATTGGCTGGGAAGTGGGCTTACAGTCTAGGTGCGAAAACTACACAGAGGACCAAGGTTGATCCAGTCCATTCAGGTTTTTCCCTATCAGAACTCAACTGCCTGGGTGGTGTCTGAAAGTCTAGGGGAAGGAGAGACCTTCCTAGAGCAAAGAACAAATAGCTCACAGGAAATTCATTATCTTCTAACATCTGAGAGAGAGGGGGAAGGGCATGCCTTCCAAAATGACACGGTCAAATCCCAAAACCTCTCCATTAGACATGCCCTGTGAAGTCTTCACAATTATCCATCCCATTCAGAGGTAACCTTAAAAGGGATAGCCCTAGCAAATGAGGGGAGCAAAAAAAAAATGATAAATAACTGGCACTGACATAGTAATTTAAGGTTTGCAAAGCACCATACAATTATTACCTCCTGTAATCCTCACAACAACCTAACTGTAAGTTAGGTGCTATTATCATCTCCACTTTACAAACAAATTGAGGATGAGAGGTTAAGGGACTTGCCCAGGGCCACACAGTAAGTGTTTGAGTCAAGATTTGAACTCAGATCTCCCCAACTCCAAGTGCCTTACTCTGGTTACTATGCCACCTCAGATGCCTCCTGCAAGAAGTGAAACTTAAGCTGAGTCTTAAAGGAAGCCAGGAATTCTAAGAGTCAGAAGTTGGGAGAGAAAAGTATTTCAAGCTCATGAAGAAAGAACGAGTACAAAGCAGAGACTGGTAAGCAAGGGGGTGTTTCCACAATCTGGCTAGCAGCTTCTGTGGGGGGTCCAGATCCACCCACAGCCAGCACCCAGAAAGCTGCCGGACAGCCAGAAAGCCTAGGTTCTTTTAATCTGCCTTAATAAGGAGAGCAAGGTTAAGGGGTTGGCAAGCTTACTTTAATTCAGCACACAAATATCATTCACTTAGTTCAGGGGAAAAAGCCAGCACCCTGAACTTCAGAGCAAAATACAAGCAAATTACAATCATCAACAAACCTTGTCTGATTCAAATACCAATACAGTTACCAGAGTTCAACAAAGTCTCAGCATCCGGGTTTACAAGCTGGAGGGCTCCTTAGCTATAGCTGCCCGGAGTCTCTTCATCAATATCACCTCAAGAGCCCTTAAACAAACTACAAACAGACAGATCCAATACAATTCATAGTTACCAACATCTAGGTTCGGCCCTGGGAGCTCAGAACAAGGGCTGGCCCAGAGTTTTGCACACCATCACTGCTGCGGCAAAGAGCTCCAAGGAAGAAGAGGCCAACTCCTGGCTTTTATATCTTTTTCAGCGTCACACATGTGACTTACCCACCCGACCCAAAATCCGCCACAAAGAGGCAGACTCAAACCCACATGGTTCAAGAGCCCCGGCTGTCCCAGACATGTCACTCAAACTCATGTTTAAACTAAGCCCTCCCCTGAGGCAAGGAGGCACCAAGGACACCCAAATCTTGGGCCTGGGGCTTAGCACTTAACAAGATTCAATGAAATAGTTGAATCACCAACACAAATAAAAGCCAAGCTCTTCAAGGGCACTTGTTGAACTAAGTGCTAAGGAGCCCATTTTGCCTTTCCGACACAGGGGTCCAATTTGGCTGGATGGTAGTGATGGAAAGGGAGGAGAATGTAAGAAGAAAGGAAGAAGAGGTCATGTTGTGAAGAGTTTTAAATACGAAGAGGACTTTATATTTAATCCTGGATGTAAAAGAGAGCCACTGAAATCTATTGGTTGGGGCAAGAGCGGGGTGGGGTGGGGTGGGGAGAATGTGACTATGGTCAGACTTATGTTTTTGGAAAATCACTTGAGCAGCTGAGTAATGGATTAGAGTGGAGAGGGACAAGGCAGAAAGAATAATTAGAAGGCTACTGCCATAGCGCAAGAGAGAATAAAAGCCTGCAACAGGGTGGTGGCTGTGTGAAGGGAACATGGGTAAGGGATGTTGGAGGAGACTAGCTCAGAAGAGGGAAGGGTTTGGGGGAAAAGATAAAGAATTCTGTTTTGCAAATGTTGAATTTGAGATACCCACAGGTTATCTAGTCTGAAGTGTCTAGCAGGCAGTTAGTTGTTGTTGTCATTTGTCCTTAGTTCTTGAAGTGGACTATGACATCAAGAAGGTGATGCCATGATATATAAATGATTTGGATTTAAGTAAGGGGGAGGGGGGAGGGCTGTGAAAAGGCCCCAGTCTCACTTTCTCCTCCAGAGCCATCTGGGTCCAATGGTAAGACATAAATGAGGGTGACTGGAGATTGCCCCAGGTGTAGTGGGGGACCTTGGTGAGCTCCCGAGTGATGAGTTCCAGCTCAGAAAAGTGACTAAAGGTTAAATATATAGATTTAGGAATCATCTTCAAGGAGGTAATTAAACCCATGAGAGCTAATGAGTTCACCGAGTGAGGGAGTGTAAAGAGAAACTGGGCCCAGAACGGAGCCCTGGGAGATAGCAACAACTAGGGATATAGTGGTTAGGCAGGTTGAAGAACTACCGATCTTGAAAACCCAGAGAAAAGATAGTACCCAAAAGTAGAAGGTAGCCAACAGTATTAAATACCAAATACTTCAGAAAGAGGTTAAGAAAGATGGAGAGAAAAGAGCCCATTAGATTTATCAATGAATAAATCAGTAGTAAATTTGGAGAAAGTAATTTCAGTTGAATAGTGAGGTTGGAAGCAGATTGTGGAGGGTTTAAAAAAGGGAATGAACGACATGCATGATATATCAAGATAAATCCCAAATGGATTCATGACTTCTTGTTGTTCCTCCTTCATTCTTTTTTTGTTTTTGGGAGGCGGGGAAGGCAGGGCAATTAGGGTTAAACAACTTGCCCAAGGTCAAACAGATAGTGTGTCAAGTGTCTGAGGGCAGATTTGAGCTCAGGTCCTCCTGACTCACTGTTCCACCTAGCTGCCCCTGTTCATCCTTCATTCTTGAAGAGGACCAGTGACATTAATGGGGTACAGGATCTGGGAGCCCCTTTGAACTCTCCAATCTTGCCACTTGATCTGGCCTTCCTTGAGGCCATAAGCATTTCATTATCACTAGGCCCAAATAACCTAACCTAGCCCTGCAATGTCTGATTACCTCTAGATTGCCTCCTGCCCCTTCCCACCCTAAATCCTTATCAAAATATCCAAACCCATATCTGTTACCCTTAAACTAGCCTAGCCCTCTATTGTCTGTCATCTCCAGGCAGCCTTTAGCTATTTCCCACACTTAATTCCATTCCTGGAGTCTGACTTCACCCTAGTCCCTCCCAGTCACCCAGTCTCATCAGCCCTAAATCCCTCCTCTAGTCACCCCAGACTACTTGGACCACCCCTAGTTCCTTCCCCACAGCCTTTCTGTATGTAAGCCTCATCTTGCCTCAGATTCAATCTAGCTGAGACTCAATCTGGCCCGCTCGTCAATACAGGCGTCACAAAATGGTGAGATTTCTTAAGAGCCTACCCAATGTGGCAAATCTTTAATAAACTTTCTTTTACTTTGGCTGAAAGAAAGCTTGGGTCAAATTCATTCAGGCAGGAACCAGCATGTCAGTATTTTGGGGTCCTGAGCACCCCTAAACCCTCAACAACATCAGGAGCATGATGTCTTGACTTGTTCATGAATTGGACTTGAGGGAGGCAAAGCTATGTAAAGTCATCAGCTTCCCTCTCTCCTCCAGTCATCAGAATCCAGTAAAGACAAAGGTCAAAATGATTAACCTTGGGCCAGGATGTAGTGGGTAATCTTGCCCTTTCTAAATTAAGATCTTTCCCAGGTCCCAGTTTGTCAGAGGCAAAGCCCATTCAATGACTAAGGGCTGGTAAGAATTAAGACAAAAGATGGCCCAATTTCCCATCCCAAAAATATCAATTTGGGAGGGGAAGACCCTCAGAGTTTTGGCCAGAACAGAATACAATTGCTATTTACACTAATTCTAAGCCATCCAAAACTAAACAATGAGCCACAAAGGCTTGGGATAGGCCTATTATTAGCCATTCCATGAAAGCCGGAATGATTTGGGTTTAAAGGGTAGTCAAGTAGATCCATTGAAAACACAATGGACTTTTTGAAAGCCTGCTTTTCTGCTCTATATTTCAAGAAATCAAAAATGAAAATTGTGAGAGAGAGAAGAAGAGGAAGAGAAAGAGGAGAAAGAGGGGGAAGAAGGAGGAGAAGATAAAAAAAGATGAAGGCTTTCCAATCTTGTATTCGAACTGGGAGACAGTTAACACAAAACATTCTCCTAAGAACCTGGTTCACTCCTTCCCACAAATGCACACAGCACCCATGGGAGGAGTTAGCTTACACTGTAATAGTAGTGAGCCACATGTGTAAGAAATATATGTAACAAGGTTTAACTCGCATCACCTGCTCTGGAAGTCCTTCTCTCTATGTAGAGATCTCTATGCAGAACTCTTGTCATTCATCCTTCATTATTTTTTTTCTTCACCAGTACCAAGTCATTTTATTGGGATATAAATGGTGGTAGTTTTTTGGTACAGATCATGAAAAGGTCAGATAACCAAAATATGCATGCACTGAAAGACAGTAGGAGTCACGCCCATAGTTCTGTGTAGGGTGAAAGACTCTCACCAATTAAAAAAATTATTTTTCTATTAAGGAGACATCTCAGGGTGGGAACAGAAATAAACTTTATTCACTTGTCACGAGAAAAGGGCGTCCTCTGCCAGGATGGGACTAGCAGAATGAAGCAAAATACAAGGGGCAAAGCACCAATAATTATACCTAACAGAGAATTTCCACCCACCTCTGACCCTTCTCACCATTGGCTGGGAGGTGGGTTTACAATCTGAGCACAAAAAACTAGACAAAGAACCGGGAAATCAAGGCACAGAAATTCCAATTCCCATTCCCTTAGTTAATGATTACACCTGAGGTGGCATCTATAAATCTAAAGGAGAATAGGATAAGGGGAGGGGGAGACCCTCTCCATTCTCTTATAGTACTTTTACAGTAAAGGAAAGCAGGTCACAGTGACCCTATTCTTACTTAGTAAATCTTTAAACCAGAACAAGAAGAAAGAACAAAAAGTTTCAGGAGAAAAAAAAAAGAAACTTTCCCAGGGGCTGAGTAATCAGACTCTCACAGCCTCAGAATTTTTCCACTTCCCTATTTCTTGATTTTTTAAACATTTTTAAGACTAGATGTGAATATATATGTGTATATATATATATGTGTATACATATATATATATATATGTATACACACACACACATATATTCCCTGTGAAGTCTTCACATTTTATTTTCTCACTACCTCACAGTTCCCTGTCTCTCCAAGAATGTGCTTGTCAAAAAGATACTCTGCCATGCCAGAATGGGGCCTCCATTTTGCACAGGTTGGTTACGTGATCTCCCAGTTGTTTGATGGACTTTACCTGTTCGTTCAGGTAGTGGGTTTCAATAAAATCACATAAATGGGGGTCAGTCTTGTCAGTTGCCAGCTTGTGCAATTCCAATAATGACTGATAGACATTTTTTCTTCAAATGCAGAGCACATTCCATTCCATTGAGCCCACTGTCCCAGTCATCTTGGTTCGGTTTCTTGATGTCTTGCAGGAAGATCTGGCCACCGCATTGGTTTTGGAGTTTTCTTTTTTTTTTTTAATTTCTTTTTTATTTTTAGTTTACAATACTCAGTTCCACAAGTTTTTGAGTTTCAAATTTTCTCTCCCTCCCTCTCTTCCTCTCTCTGCTGCAAGACAACATATAATCCAATATAGGTTCTACATATACCTTGGCATTGAACTTCCAGTTGTAAAGAAGAATTATAACCAATGAAATGAATAATGAAAAAGAAGAAATGAAACCAAAAAAAAAGGAAAAAAAAAAGAAAGCAAATAGTTTGCCTCAATCTGCATTCAGACTCCATAATTCTTTCTCTGGATGTGCATAGCTTTTTTCCATCATGAGTCTTTTGGAGCTGTCTTTGAACCTTGCATTGATGAGAAGAGCCAAGTCTATCAGAGTCAGTCCTTATCTGTAATCATATATAATGATCTCCTCGTTCTGCTCCCCTCACTCAGCATCACATCATGTAGTTCTTTCCAGGTTATAATGAAGTCAATCTGCTCTTCATTTCTTATACCAATAGCATTCCATTACATTCCTATACCACAATTTGTTTAGCCATTCCCCAATTGATGGGCATCCCCTTGATTTCCAATTCTTTGCCACCACAAAAAGAGCTGCTATAAATATTTTGTACATATTGGTCCATTTCTCACTTGTGTGATCTCTGGAATACAGCCCTAGAAGTGGTGTTGCTGGGTATGCATATTTTTATAGCCCTTTGGGCATAGTTCCAAATTGCTCTCCAGAATGACTCGATCAGTTCAAAACTCCACCAACAACGTAACAATGTTCCAATTTTCTCACATCCTCTCTAGCATTTATGATTTTCCTGTTTTGTCACGTTAGCCAATATGACAGGAGAGATATGGTACCTAAGAGTTGTTTTGATTTGCATTTCTCTAATCAATAGTGATTTAGAGCATTTTTTCATGACTATAGATAGCTTTAATTTCTTCCTCTGAAAACTGCCTGTTCATATCCTTTGACCATTTCTCAATTGGAGAATGACTTGTATTCCTATAAATTTGGTTCGGTTCCCTGTATATTTTAGATATGAGGCCTTTATCAGATACTGGTTATAAAGATTCTTTCCCTTCCTAATATTTGTTGCATTGGCTTTGTTTGTACAAAAACTTTTTAATTGAACATAATCAAAATTATCCATTTTGTAATGCTCTCTATCTCTTGTTTGGTCATGAATTCTTCCCTTCTCCATAAATCTGACAAGTAAACTATTCCTTGCTCTCCCAAATTGCTTATAGTATCAGCCTTTATTCCTAAGTCCTGAACCCATTTTTACTTTACTTTGGTATACGGTGTAAGATATTGGTCTATGCCCAGTTCCTGCCATACCATTTTCCAGTTTTCCCAGCAGTTTTTGTGAAATAGTGAATTCTTAAACCAGAAGCTGGATTCTTTGGGTTTATCAAAAAGTAGGTTGCTATAGTCAGAGTTTCATCAGCTTCCCAGCATGTTCCCTCTGCTCATTGTGGGATTAGTGTAGGAAATACTTGGCAAAGGTTTTCAACGCCACATCATCCTGGTCAAAGTAGTAAGCCATGGACAAGTAGAAGTAGGAGGCGTAGAGCTCCAGGTTGATCTGCGGGTTGATCGTGGCCTCCGAGTCCTGGTGGTAGTTCAACTGCACCTGGGAGGGGGACAAGGTGGTCAGGGAGGCAGAGATGCAGGAGGAGGCAGAAAGAGAGGGTTGCAGCAGCTGTTGAGGCTGAGGCTGAGGCTGAGGCTGGGGCAGTGATGATGGCCAGGAGGCAGCTGCTGCTGCTCAAACAGTAGGAAAAAGTGTTGGCTAATGGAGGTGAAGGTTGAGAGGGTGCTAAGGGTGGCTCCGGCCCTGAAATCGAGTGCAGAGTTCCTGTTCAAGCACTGTTGAAGCAGAAAACCGCAGCGACTGCCCTTCCCTGCACTTCTGGCCTCATTCTTCATTATTCAAGAGACCTAGTGCCAACGAAAGTATGTTGTCTTGACTTGAATATGAATTGGATTTGAGTGGGGCAGAGCTGCACAAAGTCATCAACTTCGATCTTTCCTCCAGAATCATCTGAGCCTAGTGGTAAAACAAAGGTCAAGACAACTGGCCATGGCCCAGGATGGTCCAGCTAGGTGGTGCATGGGGTAGAGTGTTGGTCTTGAAATCAGGAAGACCTCTTTTCCTGAGTTAAAATCCAGCTTCAGACCCTTACTAGCTGTGTGACCCTGGGCAAGTCACTTAATCCTGTTTGCCTCAGTTTCCTCATCTGTAAAATGAGCTGGAGAAGGAAACAGCAAACCACCCCAGGATCTCACATAGGGTCAGACATGACTGAAAAGAATGAACAACAAAGATTTGTGACTTACATATAGAAGGTCACACCATAAACAAATTAGAGAAGAGAGAAAAATACCTTGTGCAGTTGGGTAGGGAAGAATCCAAGACCAAACAAGGGATAGAGAGGATCACAGAAAATAAAGTGGACAATTTAATTAGCATAAATTGAAAAGTTTTTGCAAAAACAAAATCAATGCAGTTGACTTGAGAAAAAAGTCCAGTGCCTGGCATATAGTACGTGCATCAATTAATGCTTATTGATTAATGCTATTTAAGGCATTAATAAATGCTTGTTACTTGGTAACTTCTAAACATTTTTAGATTTTACCTCCCCCTTAAATAGCTAACATTTATATACCGATATATATGTATACTTGTGTGTGTGTCAGGCACAGGGCTTTACAATTATCTCATTTGATCCTCATAACAACCCTGGTAGGTGCTATTATCTCCATTTTACAGATGAGGAAACTGAAACAGAGGTTAAGTGATTTGTCCAGGGTCACACAATTAGTTGTCTGAGACTGGGTTTTAACTCAGGTGTTCCTGACTCCAGGCCCGACTCTCTATGCACTGTACCACTTAGCTGCCTCCATCTGGGTAGTGGTAGTTTCCAAAAAGTACAACCTAGATTCTAATTTTCCCTGCACTCATCGCCCTAATAAGCACCTTATTATTTACCTCTTGCCTTCTTAATTCATTCCTTTGGTGGTGTCTGTCTCAGAGTATGTGTTGTCAACTAACTCTATTCACAGCATCTTCTCTTCTATCCAAGAGCTTGTGCCCAGCAAGCAGTCTAACAGGAGTAAAAGTAAATCCAGCAAAATACTTCAATCTAACAACATTCCCCAGGAACAGGAGTGTGTAATTTCTTAGTAGGAGCAACTTTTCAGAGTGAGATTTCAGCCCTTTTCCCTAAGGGGACTATCTGGGGATAGTGGAGTGGTGTGGTGCCTAGATGAGTTCTGTGTAGCCCAGTGCCCGTGTTGCCGGCACTACATGGGGAACCTTTTGGAAAGGAGAATTAAGTTGAAATATATTAAAGTTACCACATACATGACAGTAGATAGGGTGCTGGGAATGGGAAAGGATGGCAATTGAAACAAAAACCCCAATAGATGGAGAATAGAAACAAAGAGTTGGACTTTCTAGCAGAAACTAACAAAAGCCCCTAAGACTGAGAGCCCATAACTCCTAGCCCAGCCCATCAAAACAAATGCCCAAGACTGTGGGATGCCTCCCACAGACACATCCTCTTCTACCCCTTTATGTGGAGGAAGAAAAAGGACCAAGAAAGGAAACAGAAACAGTAACAAGTTGAGGGGAAGGTATTTCAATAAATTCATCTTTACTTAGCCCTGAAGATTCAACTTAGATTCTAGAATAAGATTGTTTCAGAGAGGTAAAGGACCTTCAATTCAATTTACTTCAATAAACAGTTATTAAGCGCCTACTGTGTCAGGCACTGAGCTTCCAAAAAAAAGGCAAAGGACAGAGTGCTGGGCACAGGAAAAAGCAACAGTTGAAACAGAAAGCTTAATAGATGAGGACTGAGCCAAAGTTGGGGAACCTGCTGCTTCAGAGCCACATGCAGCCATCTAGGCACACCCGAACTCACAGACCAACATCCGGGTCTCAAATGCAGCCTCTTAGAGCGAGCGGAAGCGGAAGCGTGTTCAGCGCTCGGCTCGGCCGGAAGTAATCTTGTTGCCCTGACGAGCACCGGAAGTGGCTCTCCAGGTCGACGGCCGGAGACCGGAGGTGGTGAGGAGGGGGGGCACGCGGGCGTGGGCGTGGGAGGGGGAGCGGCGGCCGGTCCTACGTGGTGGCCCGCGGGTTGGCCTGGGCCCTGGGACCGAGCCGGGCAGCGGGTGGCGGGTCTGATCAGGGCTACCTGTGGAGGTGCCACGGCCCTAGCCCTGTTTGAGGACGGTCTCAGGGGACGGGCGCCCCTCACCGCCCCGTCCTTTGCATTCCAGCAAAAAAAAAATCTGAAAAAGTTAGAGCGAACTGGGGGCTCTGACCCCCAGGAAGCGCAGCGCGCCTTACCCTGAACCAACATATTATTTTTGGTTCTGTAGTGAGATTACTGGCATTAACGAAGTGTAGCGTAAGCGGATACTGATCCACATGCCGCTATCGACTGCCATTCTTAATGTTCATTGTTTCATGCCTTTGATCTAGGACTTAGATTTCTTCACCAAAAAAGGCAACTAAACTATAGCAGCCCTAAGCCACTGAGGTAGGTAAAGCTGTTCCTGTTTTTTAAAGTCATTTGGAGAGGAAATGTGATTTATTCGTCTAAGTAAGCCCCACACACCTACCTAGCACAATACGTTACACATGCCTAGTAACTGTAGAGCAGATGAACTAACATTGCTAATGATAACGATGGTGTAGACCGATTTTCCCAGAAAAGTTGAGATGCTGAGTGTATCCTTAATAACCTGTGAGGGTTGCAGTACTTTGCGTGGTGGGTGAAACTGGGTCACTAGAAGGACCTTTCCTGTAGGCTTGACGTTAGGGTTTGATAGTTTTAATCATTTGAATTTAAACTAATTTGGAGATGGAGGACTTAAATAATTTGAAGTTAAGTAGTCAGAAGATAGCGGTTCTTGCATCAGGTTAACATTCCAGCAGACTTTCACATCTATAAACAAAATCTTCATGGAGAATCTTTGTGCTTAGAAGGTGGCGTATGATAGAGCAATGATTTAAAAGTATCAGAGTACCAGGAAACTCGAGGTTTTTTTTTTTTTTTTGTGCTGCCTTGTGGACTTGGTAACTTTACTTGTTTCTGTTTTGGTACCTTTAGAATGACAATAGTATTGTTAAGGACGTTAGATGGGAGCCTCTATTTTAGTATTAGGATGTATGCTGGCATCCTTTTGAATGACTATATGAATAAATATGTGAAAATGTTTTGAGCTCTCTGAAGAGAAAATACAGTAGTAATGAAAGTAATGTATTCCAGTAGCATACTACTTTGGTAGAACCTTCATTACCAGAGATAGAAAATAACATAGGAGTTATACAAGTGAGTTCCAGGATGTCAGATAAATTATACAAGCATATTAAATACCAAGGTAATGTTCCAGAACAGACAGAAGTGGACATGGGAATCTTGGAGTGTGAGGGCAGGGCTTGGTGGGGTTGTGATGAAGATCATCTCTGCTTAAGCAGGAAAGAGATTAAAAGTGCCTACTAGAGTACTTGTACTATGGCAGAGCAGACCTCACCTAGTTAGAATGTAAGCATCTTGAGGGACCACCTTATACTTATCATTTCCTCAGTAATTATTATGTTGAATTGATGCTACTGAAAAAGGGATACAGTCTCACTTGCTGGGTAAGGGAATTAACTTTAAGCCTATGAATCTGGATAAATCTCCATGTCATCACAGGAGGCAGTATGAAAGGAAGGAGATCCCATACAATTCTCCCTCATAATCTCCTCTCCTTTCCCTGCTACTTCCCTCCAAATTCAAAGGCAATCTCTAACTTCATTTGTCCTTAAAGAACTAAATCAGGTTTACCTTCAGCCAGGCTACTGCCAGGTGTGATTTCATTGTATATAAGTGTCAGTGACTGTAGTACTTAGACTTGGAATTTTAACATAAGCAACTTTTACTAGTCTTTAGAATTCTAAGCAGAAAAGAATGCTGAGTGACTTGGGTTTTTTTCCTAATGCTTATTTTTGAAGTTAACTCTTTAAAATTAAAATATGGTTTAGTAGTGGTGGATAGTTTATACTTGAACTAGGGTTTGTGTGTTTGATTTCTAATGCAGTCATGAACTTGCTGTGTTAATATAAAAGAAAATAATTTAAACGAAAATTGAAGGATCCCAGTCCCAAAACTGTTTCCTCTACAGTTGGTACCTTTTTTTCTAAGTATGTTATGATAGCCCTAGAGTATTTATTTTAATATAGATTTAGAATTGTAAAGAATAAAAAAATAACGAGCTTCCCTGAGGACAGGGACCATGTATTTTATTTTGCACAACACTTAGCACTCATAAACATGTTTAACAAATATTTATTGATCCTATCTACATAAATATATCTGATACAGTAGTCTGGTTGATATAACAAGTCTCTATTTTCTACTATCTCTTTCCTGGCTTAAATAACCAATATTGTACTGATTAGACCAGTTGAGTTTGACCTTTGAGAGAGCCATTACTACAAATAGATTAGTTGGGGGAAGATGGAAAATTTGATATTCAGACTTTCATACTTATTACGGCATATTGTACTGCCCCAGGAAGGACAAATCTTTGATGCCCAGTGGGTATCATTCTATATATAGTTTACCATTCTAGTCTGAGTGAGGTAGCATGCTCAATGAATCATCTCCAGCAGGCAAATTATATTATATGATAGGGAGTAGCAATGTAACTCTGGTGACAAAAGCCTGACAGGTGATACTAATGCACATTTTGCCACTGTTACATTGACTTTAAAAGAATAAAGGCTCTTGAGTGCAGTTTCCACATTTATAAATTCTAATTACTTAGCTTGCTCATATGATGGAAACAATCTGTAAATGGCGTTCTTTTTTTAACCCTCCCCTGCTGGAGTTATCAGCTTCTAATTTTTTTTCATTAATGCCTTTCGTTTCTCTAGAGTCTAGCGTATTCAGTTCCAAATAAAGCCTTCCTTTATAACAATGACTAGAAAAGAAAGTGATACAGTACATGCCATATTCCAAAACATAGACTGCACCCCTTAATCTCCCATCACCACTGTCACCTCTTGTGAAGGGAGTGAGGCATTGTAAATGGCATTACATTTTCTTTTTATAGGTGGTTTCAGTTTTGCTAACCATAATACACAGTTTACATCCTCATCAATAAGAGCCAATTTGCATTTGTCACAATCAGTGGGATAACAAGTATTTATTAATGTTACTGATAAAGGAATATTGACTCTTTTTCCAGGAGGGGTTGCCTTGAGCAACTGAATTCGGACGTGTCCCCAGTTCATCCTCTTCAAAAGATAGGCTGGAAGGGAGAGACCACATAATATTCTCCCTTATGACTTATTAATAATCTACCCTGTGCCAGGAACTGTACTGAATATTGGTAAAAGAAAAGCAAGAAAAAAAATGCAAGATCTGAAACAAGCATATAGAGTACAATTGTGTAATGTTGTCATGCTAATCTTAAGTGTATTTGCTTTTTAAATCTCTTTTACAGACTTTTCAAATATCTACAAACTCTTACTTCAATTTTTCAGGGATCAATGATCACATTTCTGTGTAGGTTTTCCCTCCACCAGAGGAAATCTTAACCCTTCTGCACCTTATTACAGTATACATGGTTTTATTTTGTTTGGGTTTTTTTGAGATTATGCCCCCCCCCCCCCCCCCAAATCACCAGCTGATGATCTGGTTTCTGGTGATAAGCCTCCCTTAACTTATCTAGGTTGGTCTTCAGGTAACAGTCTGCCACCAAGCTCTTACTTGAATGCTTTCCATTTTGTTAGAACTTTCATTGGCAAGTCCAAGCAAGGCCACTGCACTGGCATTGCTTTTGAGGACCCAAGCTCGCCTCTGTGGCATGATCAGACATTGAGAGCAAGACTGGAAAAATTCTTATTTGCAACCTGGTTATTCACTAATTAGAAAGAAAACTACTATTACCACTGCTTATAATAATAGCTGGCATTCCTATAGTGCTTTAAAGTTTACAAAACGCTTTTATATGTTAACTCATTTGATCCTCACAACAACCCTGTGAGGTAGGAATGATCATATTAGCCTTATTTTACAAATTAGGAACCTGAGACAAACAGAAGTTAAGTGACTTACTCGGGGCCACATAGAGGTAAATGTCCGAGGACGGATTTGAACTCGGGCCTTCCTGCCTCCCGAATTTTGAGCTCTATCCACTGTACCACCTCACTGCCCCTAGATGTTTTTAAAAGATATGCATTTTAAAAGTTATGTTGTCCAACTAATACTTTCGTTTTATAAAAGATTTTCAGAATGACTGACACTCCTGATGCTGTTCCAAATTTTGAAGAGATGTTTGCCAATAGATTCACAGAAGATGATACAGAGTATCAAGAATACCTGAAACGCCCTGCAGATTCCCCTCCGATTGTTGAAGAGTGGAATAGTAGATCTGGTGGTAATCAAAGAAACAGAGGCAATCGGTATGATTTTCGTTTTTAACATAAGTTTGAAAAAAAATTCTCTTAATAGATATCAATAAACATTTCAGTATATAAAGAACAGAAAAAGAGGATTATATCTGAAACTGTAAACTTACTATGCAATGTTTTTTAAAACGTATATTAAATTTAACATAATAGTAGCAAAACTGTTTATGTGTGTTCCCTTCTCAATGGGTACTCTGTCCAGGTAATATATACATATGATTAAATAAAATATTTGATAAATAAAATAATCCTGGAAAATATGATTTAATCAGTAGCTTCAGTACCTTAATATTTTTTTTAAAAAAAAGCAGAGTCAATTGGGTCTGTTATTTGACTGTGAGCTACAATTTGCAGAAAGAAAACACTATAATTGACTAGTCTCTTTCTTTGGAAAAATTGGTTTTAAATCGACTTGTCCCTGGAATCTTACACGTATATTTTGTTTGTTTGAATTTTTTCAAATACATTTAACTTATCTGTTTTCTGTGTGCTAAATAATATCTTCTCTTTCTAAACAAATATAGTAGGGAATAATTTCTGCTTCCCCAGAATACTTCAGGTTTGGGTTTTTCCCAAAAGAGGACAATTTTTTTGTTTTCAGGGTGGGAGGAGTCAGGTTACAAAATAAAAAAATATATTACACTTAACATTTTAGCATAGGCAAGCAATAAAGTGCTACCTCTCTTTTTTAATAAGATTTTGCAGAAAATACTTGGCAATTTTTAAAGCATTATATAAATGAGTTCTCATTAGTGATAGTGTGAGATAAAATTAAAACAGGTCTTGTTAATTCTGTGTACAGTTGATTTTGCTTTGTGTTTTTAAATATAATTTGAACTTTGGGGTAATTTTATGATTAGCTATAGTGTTTTAACATTCTATTATAAAAAAAATTGTTCTAGAATATGTAACTGGGAATTATACTGAGAACACAGCTGGATCCAAGACTTAATGATTTTTTTGTACCTTTATAAAAGAATGTTAAACTGAGGGTGCCTTTTTTGTTATAGGTTGCAAGATAACAGACACTTTCGAGGAAGGGATGGCAGACGGGGTTGGCCAAGTGACAACAGATCTAATCAGTGGCATGGAAGACCCTGGGGTAATAACTATCAGCAGCACAGACAAGACCCTTACTACCATCATCAGTATGGACAATATGGTTATAATCAACGGCCTCCTTATGGCTACTATTAATGTTGGCAGCCATCAAGTAAAACCAGTTACATTCTCTTCTAACATGTCAGAAGTTTGCCTGTTTCCTCTGTTTGGTTATGTTTTTTGTATATGATTTTGTATAGATAATATTAGGCAACTTGAGGCTGTCATGTACAAATAAACTAGAAAGAAGTGATGATAACTGGGAATGATAAATCCTGTAGAGAAGTTATGGACTATATTGTTCAACTTCTACCTCAAATTCATCTTTATTTCATATTTTGTTAGTGCATTGAATTTCATGTGTTTTCCATGTAAGGCTGCTAGTAGTCATAAGTTTGTAACGTAGGCATAATTAGGAATAGGAAAAACATTTGCTTTCTTTCAAATTTAAAGGAATTTCTGTAAACATGGATGTGATTATTTCTGGAGTTTTGCAGACTTTAATGAAGTAATTCATCAGGAGACAGTTATATTTGGCTTACAAAATATCATATTTAACAGCAGCTGAAAACATAATTGATTTACCTTTCATTTGACTTTGATGATTTTGAAATAATAACTGTACTATGTGAATGCCTATTTTAAAGCTTTGTCTGAGTTCTGTACTAGTAACAAAAGGAAGACAAGAATAAAGATGTAAGATAAGCAGAGAATTTTTATTTTTGGATTAAGTGGGTGTAGATCTGATTTTTTTGCATTATATTATAGTATGACTTTGCTGGTGGGTGGCGGGCAGGAGAGAGATATTCTTCCCATTCATTTAAAAACAGGATTGAAATTCAAGTGCAATGCATACATTTAAACCTGTTACTTTCAGTCCTTTTTTTCCAATCAGTATATAAAACATAACTCAATATTTTGGCTCTATTATTTTTAGAGACATGACAGCTTAGACTTATTTTACATTGTTTTATTCTTTACCAAACATGAAACCTGCTGTATCTTGTATAAACAAAATAATTGTGTGAATTTTTTTAAAAAAAAAACTTCCCTTATTTTTATAACTCCATTATGATGGCTATTATAATTACATTTTATTCAAGGGAAATGGTTACTGTTTAACCTCACTCATAAGTTTTGGGTTATTAGCTCTTAATGATTTGCCCTTTTTTGTGACCTGCCTGATAAGAGGAATTTTGGTATAGTAGGAAAAACACTCCCATTTTTGAACCTGGAGCACTTAAGTTCAAACACTGGCTTTCATGGACTTGGGCAGTTCACTTAAACTCTCTTAACCTCAGAAATCCTTGTCTGTAAAATGAGGGAGCTGGACTAGATGATTTCTCTGAGGTCCCTTTCAGCTCTCAATCCCTTGATCTAATAAGAGTAGCATTTTGACTTTTCATGAGATCATCTTGAATATTTTGTGGGAAAGGAGTTATTTTGTTGAAGTAAAAGTGTTATTAAAGGGTATGATCTGTCTTAGTATGAGTTAGAGCATTGCAGTGACAGTTAAATCTTTCTTTTGGCTGATTGATACCTACCTTCTTGGAATTTCACCTTAAGGACCTTCTCATCGTGTTTTCTCTCTCAGAATGAAGGAGTCTGCCTTCCCCAAGTATCCCTCCCCCTCCTACTCCCAGAAACCTATGCATCTTATTCCCTTAAAAAACTCTTCTGTTAGCTGCTATGCTGAAAGAGGAAGTAATTTACTTCAGGGTGTAAATGACTGGTAAAGAATAATGAGTTACTTTCAAGAAGTATTTACATTTCAAGGAGGGAAAATATCTTGGGAATTAAAATCTTTGGAATTTTAGGCACTGAGGCTGGGAGAGAGTGGGGGAGGTAAGAGGTAAGACCCTCCCTATGCTCCACAAATCATACCATGTTAGCAAATGTCTATTCTACTTACATATATGTAAAGCCAGTCTTGAACATGACATTCAATAAAAATAAGTCTTGATAGCATTTGTGTACTGCCTTACTGGTGTTCATATGCAGCCTGCCCTGTACAGAATTCTCTTGTACTGGGAGGATCACAGAAAGGGAGAGTTGAATTATTTCTAAAGCCTAAAACACAAGAAGAGCTAGTCATCTGCCTTCAGTTGGTCTTCAGTGGTAGGCAGGCTCTGTATGCTCTAGGTATAGGTTGACTGACTGGTTCCCAGCTCTAGAATCATCCTTGACCTAATTTCCATGTCCTACCATTTGCCGTCAATCAATCAGCAAGCGTTTATTAAATACTTACTACGTGCCAGACGCTGTGTTGAGCTCAGGGATAGAAAGACAAGGCAAAAACAGTTATTGTTCCTACCATAGAAACATATTTCACTTTTGTCTGCTCTCCACTCAGGCAGCCTTTAGGCCCTCGGCATTCTCATCAGAGCTATTGCACTGGCCTCCTAATTGGTCTCCCTGCAGCTAATCTCTCCAATCCGTCTTCCACATAGTTACAAAATTGATACTTATAAAACATATGACTAATCCCTGATCCTACTCAAAGATCTTCAATGGCTCCCTATAGTCTTGTGGATAAGAGTGTCATTCAAAACCCTACATAATTTGACTCCTACCTTTATTTCCTTTTATTCTGTTTCAGCAAAACTTGTTTGCTAGCTGTACCCTGTACATGACCCTGTGTCTCTGACTGCCATCCCTTTGCACAAGGGGCTCCCTATGTCTGTAATGCATTCTTTCCTTACCTTGCATCATCCCTAGCTTCCTTCAAAACAGCTCAGGTGTTCCCTCATCTATGAGGCCTTTCCCGATTTCCCTCCCCTCCCCTACTCCCAGTTATTGGTATACTCTCCCTCTTGAAATTAATTTGTATATACTTTGTGTTTGCTTATATCTGCATGTTTTATTCCCATTCCCAGTAAAGCCTAGGCCCCTTGAGGATAGGAACTTATTCTTGTCTTTATGTCTCCAATCCTTGTATATATTAAATGTTTATTAATAATCCTTAGTTGGACTTTATAGTTGCACTATGTGTTAGCAAGGCACTCTTGGAATGTAAAAATGAATAAGACTTAGTCCTTGCCCTCAATGATTTTAATGCTTAGTTTACAAAATATAACCACTGGGGAGAATACCTGCTGTATGCAAAAGCCTGTAAGATAATATGGGGAGGTTAAAGAAAGATATAGTCTGCTTCTTGCCTTAGCTGGGGAGCTGGGAAATACACATGCACATGGCTTGAGAATACCGTATTTCACCTCATAATCACAGATTTTATGCCAAAGTTTTTGGCCAAAAAAATGGGGTATGACCATTATGTGAAGTTTTTTTTTTTAATTTGTCCCAGTATTATTTAAAAATAATTTATTACCAAACTGTCTGGTGCAAGATTAGGATGCACGGAATACTTGTGAATATATTTTAAAATTGAATACTGACAATGCAGATGCACTGAGAATTCTAGGCTCACAGCTTACAATGTGCGAGAGATAAATGCCTATCCACATGCCACTGGTGAATACATTGCTGCTATGTTTACCTTTAAAGTGGCATGATGAACAGAAGAACGGAATTATACCAGGTAGCAATTACATGATGAAAGGTTAGAAACCAAGTTTCGAACTGGGGAAAAAAAAACGGTACAATGAATATGCAGTGAAATATAGTATTTTTAAAATGGGGATTTTCAACCTTTGTTGTCATGGCCTCCTTTGATAGACAGCTGAAGCCTATGAACCTCTTCTCAGAATAATATTTTTAAATGCATAAAATATATAGGTTTACAAAGGAATCTAAAGGTTAGTGAAAATAAAGTTAATTTTTTCCTATCCTTCAGAAATCTACTTGCAGGACCCTTCAGTACAAGTTTTAAGAGCACCTTTAAAAACAAGTGAGTAGAAAACAGGAAAAAATAAATATTTTCTTAATTTGTTAAGTAGTATATCTAAAACAAGAGTCACCATTAACTGTAATGGGAATAAACTAGAGGCTTTCCCAGTAAGATTAGAGATAAAGCAAGGATGTCATTACTATTCTCTATAGTGCTAGAATTGCTAACCATAGCAATGAGACAAAAAGAAGTTGTAGGAATATACATAGGCAAAGAGGAAACAATTAGAATTTTAAAAGATGATGTGATGGTTTACTTAAGAGAATACTAGAGTTGGCTGAAACAATTAACAACTTCAACAAAGCTAGAGGATATAAAATATTTGTTGTTCATGGGTGTGCTGAAACCCCTGCTGAACCAATATAATAAAAATGACTATACTACCTAAATTAACTTATTCAGTGCCATACCAATGAAACTATCAAAGGATTACTTCATAGAGCTAAAAAATAAAATTTATCTGAACAGGTCGATGACTCTTAAGAGAAATAAAAAAATAGAAAGAGGACCTTGCCGTACCAGATCTCAAACTAGACTATTAAAGCAGTGATCATTAAATCAATTTGGTACTAATTAAGAAATAGGTTAATCAACGGGACAGATTAGGTACATAAAAAGCAGAAGCAAATGAGAACTGTAGACTATAGAATTTGATAAACTGCAGCAAGGATTCACTATTGAACAAAAGCCATTGGGAAAACTGGAAAGCAGCCTGGGAGAAAGTAGGTGTAAACAACATTTCACACTATTCCAAGGTAAGATCCAAATGAGTACCTGGTTTAAACATACATAAATTAGGAGTGTAGAAGAAATTACCAGTTAGATCTACGGACAGGGAAAGAGCTCATGACTAGAAAAAAGACAGATGAAATAGCAGAAAGTAAAATAGACAATTTTGGTTACATAAATTTAAAAGCATTTGCACAAACTAAACCAATGCAATTTAAACTAGAAGAGAAGCAGGCAAATGGGAAAACTACCAAAAATTTCTATGATGAAGATCTCATTTCTCAGGTATATAGGGAACTGATGAAAATTTATAAGAATAAATTATTCCCCATTGATACATGGTCAAAGACATGAACAAGCATTTTTCAGAGGAAGAAATCTAAGCTATCAATAGCCAAATGAAAATTCATAATAATTGCTGTTTAGTCATTTTGGAGTTTTCTTGCCAAAGATACTGGAGTGGTTTACCATTTCCTTTTCCAGCTCATTTTACAGATGAGGAACTGAAGCAAACAGGGTTAAATGAATTGCCCAGGGTCACACAGCTAGTAAGTGTCTGAAACCAGATTTGAACTCATGAAGATGTCTTCCTGACTCCAAGCTCCAACACTCTATCCACTGTACCACTTAGTAATAATTAGAGAATGCAAATTAGCACAACTTAGCAGTACTACCTCACACAGATTAATAAAGTTGACAAAAAAGGAAAATGAAAATTGCTGGAAGTGCTGTGGGAAAACAGGTATATTGATGCATTGCTGGTGGAACTGTAAATTGATCTAACCATTTTGAAAAGCAATTTGGAAATATGCTCCCAAAGCTATAAACTTTTAAAAACTTATTAAAGCTATTAAATTATTAAGCTACAAACCCTTTGACCCAGTGATAGCACTGTGGGGTTTAAACTCAAAGAGAGAAAAGAGGAAAAAGACCCGTAGGTAGAAAAATATCAAGATTGGTTTGTTTGTTTGTTTTTGTGGTGTTGAAGAATTGGAAACTGAAGAGATAGCCATCAACTGGGGAATGATCAAACAAGGCATGGTATAGGAATGATGAAAGGGATACTTTCAGAGGAACCTGGAAAGACTTGTATGAACTGATACAAAATGGAGTGAGTAGAACTACAAGAATGATTTAACTCTCATTAGCACAATGACCAGCCACATTCTTAAGGAGCTCATGATGAAACATGTTATGCACCTCCAAATAGAGAGCTGATGGACTCAGAGTGCAGATTGAGACCTTTTTTTGGACATGACCAATGCAGGAATTTGTTTTGATTGGCTAAACATGTATATAATAGGAATTTTGTTTTTCTAGCTTTCTCAATGGGGGTTGGAGGGTGGGAGGGAGAGAAGGCAGATCTTCATTTGAAAATAAATTAATTTTCTCTTCAGCCCAATTAGTTTGTTCATCTTCTTCACTCTTGGACAGCTTGTTAGCTGCCTGAAACCACTTAAAAGAATGGTACCTGTGAGATTTCTAGTATGGATTTTGGAGTCTACGTTCCAAAAGATATACTAATTAAACATACAATGCTCAACAGATATGGAATTATTTCACATCCCTTACTTGCTTAAAGTTTTAAGAAATGCTGAAAATAAATTGTGAGGTTAATAGAAAAAAATGAAACATTAACATGAAAGCAAAATCTTTTTTTTTTTTTGATGACAGCACTAGGGTTACTTAGGAAACACTTTACAGAGTGGAAGTTTTATTTTTAAAATCCTCCTTTACTACACTTCTAAAAGAAAGGCCAAGCCTTTCTTATTCAATCTGATTTATTCAGCTTATTCAGAATCCTATGGTTCCTGTACACAGAGCTTCGGCTCTATACCTTGAATTTATTTCACCCTACATGTCCTCATCCGCTCATTTAGCACTACTGACTTAAGAAGAAGGTAATTTTTCATTGTAAAAATTAGGAAATGGCAACCAAATGCCCTCAGACTGAAATAAGCCAATTGGAGAGAGTGAGATAGGTGGGTGCTTACAAATTATCTGGCAATCTCTAGAGTGTCCCAAAAATCTTAGTGTGGTTTTAAGCTACTTTTGAGATGTCTTGTATACACATCTTTCCCTTTTCCCCCCCTCCCCCATCCCCTGCTTCAGAGCTGGGAGGAGAGGGAAGGAGAGTTGGTGGAGGTGGAGGTCATATTATTAGTATTTCACAAAATGTGCACTATTACCTAAAACTTCAATTAACTGATGCTATTGTCTTTATGAATGACAGAATATTTTAAAAGATGATGCCATTGACTCATGCTCAGGGTATGTACTTTGTTGCTTCAGTTCATTTTGTGATCAGTTACTCATTTCAGAGCTGGACTCAGGGGTGTAGTTTGTGGCTGTGGATATAATTGGCCCATACAATTATTAAACTTTTTCAAAATACTATGTTGTAACCAGCTGAGTTAATCTGTCACAGAGCAAAGCAAAGTTTGAACCACGAGATCAAGACTCTTGCCCCAGTGACAGAACGAATAAAGCAGTTCCAGGCAACTGGATTGAAGAACATGCTTCTTCCCTTTTACCTCTTTGCCTGAGCACTGAGCCAGCAAAGCACTTAAAAAGAAGAACCAGAAGATTTGAATGCATGTGTACACCTGTGTGCTTGGGTGTGAGGGAACAGGGAAGGGAGGTGGAGTCAAGAATTAGCCAAAGGAAGTTAGTACCTATCTGAAAGTAGGGACAAAGTGTTCCAAAACAGCGCTTCCTTCCTCATTCCCTTTAGGTTTGGCTTAGGTATAACCAGATCTATCATTTGTGTAGTACAGAAGTGTTGAAGTGAAGACTGTGCTTCTCTTGATGTTAGTTGGGACCAAGGGGGAATGAGGGAGCATAGAAGGACAGAACTTGAAAACAGCATCATTCCTTGTATTTAATGCATTTCTAAGTGTATGTGATTATTAAAGTATGAAACACATTGGTAATCCTTTAAAAAAAAATTGGAAGAGTCCGATTTTTTAAATTCTCAGCGATCTAGGCACTTTCACTAACTGACTTAGAGTATATATCTGAGTGTTTCTCCTTTAAAATAGGGCAAGATTTGCCCTACTTAGGTAACAAGGTTATTGTAAGGATCATGAACATGCTATCTAAACATGATGAGGTGCTATATAAATACAAGGTTTCTATTATTTTTATTAATAGATACACACCATGTGGGGCCGCTAGGTGGCAGTAAGGCTCATTTTCATGAGTTCGAATTTGACCTCAGACACTTACTAGCTTTTTGACCCTGGCCGAGTCACTTAACCCTGTTTGCCTAAGTTCCTCATCTGTAAATTGAGCTGGAGAAGGCAATAGTAAGCCACTCCAGTATCTGTACCAAGAAAACCCAAACAGGGTCATGGAGAGTTGAACACGACTCAAGCAACTCAACAACAACACAGACCATGTGCTTTTCAAAAACCAAGTGAGACTAGGAGGTAGGTAAAAAGATAGGGAGGACAATTCAGGGAAGGAGGGGAACTAAGGAAAATTTAAAGTTATTGGAAAAATTTAACCTAGCGAGTCTTGTTTCTGATAGACGAGGGCAAGTCACATTCAGTAGTACTTCAGACTGTTCCGTTGATATAGAGGGCCCCCAAAGGAGGAAACTTCCCACTATAGGTCATAACCTTCCCTACAACTTGTAGTCTTAAAAAAGCTGCCTATATACAAAAATATTTATAGCAGCTCTTTCAGTGATAGCAAAGAATTGGTATTTGAGGGGATATCCATCAATTGGGGAATGCCTGAACAAGTTGTTATATACAATTGTGATGGAATACTATTGTGCTATAAGAAACGAACAGGATGGTCTCAGAAAAAACTAGAAAGGCTCACATGAACTGATGCAAAGTGAAATGAGCAGAACCAGGAGAACATTGTATCTAGTAAAAGCAATATTATATGATGATCAACTGTGAATAACTTAGCTATTCTCAGCAATAGAATGATGCAAAATAATTCTGAAGGACTTATGAAAAATGCTATCTGTCTATAGAGAAAGAACTGATGGATTCTGAATGCAGATTGGAGCATATTTTTAAAAATTTTTCTTGGCTTTTTTGTCTATGCTTTCTTTCACATGACTAAAATGGAAATATGTTTTGCCTGTCTGCACATGTATAACATATCAAATTTCTTGCCTTCTCAATGCAGGGGAGGGAAAAGAGGGAAGGAAAGAATTTGGAACTCAAAAACTTTAAAAAACAAATGTTAAAAATTGTTTTTATATATAATTGAGGAAAAATATTAAATTTTTAAAAAGAAAGAAAGCTGCCTAGATCACTGAGAAGTTAAATGACCTGCCCAGAGTTACATGGCCAGTATGTGGCATTTATGAAGTTTCTTCTATGTGCCAGGCTCTGTGCTAATCCCTTAGGATATGAAGAAAGGCAAAAGAGAGTCCCTGCTCTCAGGGAACTCACAGTCTAATGGGGGAGAAAATATGGCCTTCCTGGCCTTCAGGTCAGCTTCCTACTACTCCGGGCTGTTTCTCATTGCCTCTTCATACTATGGAAAAATAAGTTGTTAGCAATTTACAAACCTAAGGCAGATAATGTTTCTTGTGCCCTACTAGCCTCGATCCACTTCCATTCCCACACAAGTGTGACCTTGTCTCTTCTCTTGGGTCGTACGCCCATGGCAACCCAGTACTGTTCTTGCACCCTCAGTATGAAATGGCAATGGAGTGGTGTACAAGGTAGGTCTAGAAAAATGATTTGGTTGTGGGAGCACAGTAGTGATTATGGCATGATTCAACTTTGTAATCATGGCATTTTCAAGATGGGCAAGTCAATCTTGCATTGCTGTTACGGTAAAATAGAAGTGGCTAGTTTCATGTGGACCTAGAAGCAAGTCGTAACTCCATAAGGTAATGAATCACATCAGGTTTAGATAATGAAACATTCTGAAGGCAAACATCAACTTAAGGAAATCTTTTGTGAAGATGGCCATGAGCTTATAAAATTGAATGCAAATGGCTGGCTTAAAAGAGAAGCCAAATACAATAGTGGATTTTTAAAGGCAAATACTGATGACAAAGCTTAATGTTTCCAGTATGATTCAGTAACAGTCTAAATGGAAAACTACATTCTCCAAGTCCAAGAAAGCACATGTTAAAACCTTTAATCAAGATGATATTGATGATTTCATGGAATTATTCATGTAGAATTTTCTCCACTAAGTCAGCCAATCAAGCTTTTATTTAGAAATTCTGAAGTGCTGGGGACATTCTGGGAGATAAGAAAGTAAGAAGTGCAAAGGGAACAAACTCTGCCCCAGTGACTGATTTTCCAAGGCTATACTCTGATTCATAATGCGCTACCAGTGAAACAACTGCAGACTAAGCATGCCACTTACCTTACTCAATGGGCTTTAGCTCCAAATGACTTTTGACTGCTTTAACAAAATCAAATCTCTCAAAGGATGAAGATTCATCATCGTAGGAAATAACACTCAAAAGATTGTACAGTAGTTCTGAAGGCAGTTCCGAAAGAGGAATTCCAAATTGTGCTGAGCAAAGGCAGCATGTGTCTGGGGCAGCTGGGTAGCACAGTGGATAGGGTGCTGGACCGAAGTCAGGAAGACTCATCTTCCTGAGTTAAAATTTGGCCCCAGACATTTACTAGCTGTGTGACCCTGGGCAGGTCACTTAACCCTGTTTGCCTCGGTTTCCTCATCTGTAAAATGTGCTGGAGAAGGAAATGGAAAACCACTCCAGAATTTTTGCCAACAAAACCCCCAATGGGGATCATGAAGAGATGGACATGACCGAATAACAAGAAGCTGGACAAGGGTCCAGCCTCCCAAAATGATTGTTTTGAAGGGATCATTGACACTTACATGTTTTGAGGTTGGGTTTTTTTTGGGGGGGGAGGGTAAACATGTTTACACATTAGTCAAGTCATAAAGAAGAACCATGATCAATGGAGTGAATCATGAGAAAGAAGAAACAAAACCCAAAAAATATATATATATAGAAAAAAAAGAGAGAGCAGATAGTTTCCTTCAATCTGCATTCATACTCTATAGTTCTTTATCTGGATGTGGATAGCTCTTTCCATCATGAGACCTTTGGAGCTGTCTTTGAACCTTGTATTGCTGAGAAGAGCCAAGTCCATCAAAGTTAGTCATCGCAGAATCGATGTGTCTGTGGTTGTGTACAATGTTCTCCTGGTTCTGCTCCTCTCGCTCAGCATCATATCATGTAGTTCTTTCCAGGTTATTATGAAGTCCATATCTTCCCCACAATAGTATTCTGTTACATTCATATACCACAACTTGTTCAGCCATTCTCCAATTGATGGGCATACCCTTGATTTCCAATTCTTTGCCACCACAAAAAGAGCTGCTATAAATATTTTTGTACATATGGGTCCCTTTCCCCCTTGTGTGATCTCTTTAGGATACAGCCCTAGAAGTGGTATTGTTGGGTCAAAAGCTATGCACATTTTTATAGCCCTTTGGGCCTAGTTCCAAATTGCTCTCCAGAATAGCTGGATCTCTTCACAACTCCACCAACAATGGAACAATGTTCCAATTTTCCCACATCCTCTCCAGCATTTATCATTTTCCTGTTTTGTCATGTTAGCCAATCTGACAGATGTGTGGTACCTAAGAGTTGTTTTGATTTGCATTTCTCTGATCAATAGCGATTTAGGGCATTTTTTCATATGCCTACAGATATCTTTAATTTCTTCCTCTGAAAACTGCCTGTTAATACCCTTTGACCATTTCTCAATTGGGGAATGACTTCTTTCCTATAAATTTGGTTCAGTTCCCTGTATATTTTAGAGACAAGGCCTTTATCAGAGACACTAGTTGTAAAAATTTTCTCCCATTTTTCTGCTTCCCACCTAATCTTTGTTGCATTGGCTTTGTTTATACAAAAACTTCTCAATTTAACATAATCAAAATTATTCATTTTGCATTTTGTAATCCTCTCTATCTCTTGTTGGGTCATGAATTCTTCCCTTTCCCATAAATCTTACAGGTAAACTATTCCTTGCTCTCCCAAATTGCTTATAGTATCAACCTTTATTCCTAAATCATGAACCCATTTTGACTTTATTTTGGTATGTTTTGTATTACTGAGCTAAGGATTAACCTACACATGTGTTGGAACTCCATTTGCATTGTAATGAAAGTAATTAACCTGCCAGAATTATTTGGGGTCTATAGAATCATATTTCTTGAAATTAAATGCTAATCTCTGCTTTTCCCCTAAATGTAAATAACTTTTTTTTTTTTACTTTACAAAGAAAATCCAATTTTTAAGGAGTTCTTTTGTGAAATATGGCTCAGACTTGGACTTTTCAAAATTAAGGCCTTACATATTTGTAAAAAAAAAAAAAGACAAACATTGCCAATTATTTATATTTGCTTTTATATTCTTTGTAATCTCTATATACTTACATACTTAGTGTTGAGAATTAATGTTACTTAAGCTCTGGGTATTTTTTTAAAAATCAGCACTAAGATTTTTTTCATAGAGTCATTAACTGTGTAAATCACAAAAGTATTCTACTTAGCTGCTTAATTCTAATTTTAAATGCTTATTAAATTTTCAGCCAAGATTTTCCCCTGGTTCAGGCAGTTGAGATAAATACTATCATATTGGTCACTACCACCCCCAAATTAGATCTCTTTGTAAGGAAAAATATACATAGGAATGTAATAAAAAATAATTACCCAATTTCATCTTAACAGATCTATTATCTCCTCTTCTTGAGTGATCTCATCATTCTTCTGGTGAAGAAACCTATCCACACCTTCTAATTACACAATTACAACTGTACTTAAAAGAGCTGAGCTTTTCTTGCTGTGGGTGTCCCTTCACTGACACACATCAAAATCCTTTTATGATATTACACAATTAGCATATAAAATACTGTGTTGTGAGAGGATTTTTTTGTACAGTGTGTTCATTTAATGCATTTTATTCATTTTTTTCCTTCATTACTTCCATCACCATTTCCTTCTTCTTGATCTTCCTACAGTATCTCGTTGTTACAATGTACTACTAAGAGCCTGATAGTAGGCTGCTTGTAGATTTTATACAAACCATATTTTTAGAGGGAAAGGAGGAAGTGTGACCTCTGCCTGGAACAATATGGTATCTGTTGTGAATGCTGTTTTGAGGAACAAATGAAACTTCCTGAGAGCCTAGTAATGAACACTGTCATTGTCTTACTTGACCTTCCTACTACCTGTGAAAACTGGGACTCAGTCATTCAATAATCAATAAACATTTTTAAAATGCTTACTATGTGCCTGGCACTGTGCTAAGCTCTGGGTATATAAAAAAAAAAGGCAGAAGATAGTCCCTGCCTTCAATAAGGTCATCTATAAAATGAACAGTTTGGCATGGCTTTGTTTTTTTTAAAAAAAAAAAAGCACAGTAGAAAAAGCACTAGAGGATATGTATTTAAATCCTGCCTCTGCTACCATGGGCTTCCTATCTGTAAAATGAAGGGGTCAGATTGGACTAGATGGCCTCTGGGATCCCTTCCATCTCTAATCTAAAATTGCATAATTCTGTGACATTTAAGGCCTTTTCTGTCTCTAAATCTATGATCCTAGGCTTTGCTTTCCTGTTGGATCTTAAGCCTGGAATCCAGAGAAAAAAAGAAAAAGTCAAATTCATATCTTTTCTAGGTAAAGTCTCTGTTAATCAAGATATAAGTTCAGAAATAGAAGAAGCAGGTCATAAGTATATAATACTATTCTTCCTATATAACCCTCCCGTGCCTTTGTATAGATTGTCTTCTATGCCTACAAGGCACTCCTCTTATCTCTGCCTCTTAAAATCCCAATACTCAGCTTAAATGCTGCCTTTTGTATGTGAAGAAGGAAGGTGTGCTAATCATAGAAAGTGTGAGGTAGAGTAATGTATAGGTAGGTTCTGAAGGGTTTTAAATACCAAACAGAGGAGGCTGTATTTGATCCTAGAGGTAATAAGGAGCCAATGGAGTTTATTGGGTAGGTAAGCGACACAGTCAGACATTTGCTTTAGGACTACCCATTTGACAACTGTCTAGGGGGTGGATTGGGGGGGCATGAGACTTGAAGGAAGGAGACTTCCAAGGCTATTGCAACAGCCCAAAGGAAGGTGATAAGGACTTGAACTAGGACCTCACTATGTGAGGAGAGAGGAGATAGATGTGAGAGATGCTGTTGCTAGATTTCCCACCATCATTCATTTGCCTTTTCACCCTAGAACTTTTCTTGGCATCTGGGGCTTCTCATCCTCAAGCATCCCTCTGCCATGCTTATCCCATTCTTCCATTGGTGTGTTCCTTCTGAGAGCTTCCATTTTAGCGTCCCAAGCTGGCCACGTTTCATTCCCCATCCCAACTGTATTTCTGCCTCTCTCCATTTGCCATCATGCCCCCTTGTTTGTACATTCCCCCCCTCTCCCTATTTTGAGCTCACTTTTGTGTCTTCTTTCCCCATTAGAGAGTAAGCTCCTTGAGGGGGGGGGCTGTAATTACTTGTATTTCTATCCCAGTACTTAGCACAGTGCCTGGCAAACAATAAGTGCTTAATAAGTACAGGTTGCCTGTTGCCTTGTAGAGGTGGAAATGGCAAGCTTTAGCAATGGTAGGATATAAATGTAAGGGAGAGTAAGGAACAGAAGATGATGCCAAGGTGGGCAACCCAGGTGATAGGAAGGATGATGCTGCCCTTGGCAGAAACGGAGAAGTTTAGAAGAGGGGTGGGTTTGGGGAGGGAGGAGGGAAAATGTAAAAAGACTTAGAGGAAGACTTTCAATACATTGAGAAAATTCTCTGTTTGAAGAATTATTATGAAGTATGAAGTATGAAGAATTCTCTGGGAAGACATGGGCAATTATTGGATTGGATGAGAAGATATGGGTAGGTTACAATCAACACCACTGGCAGAAATCTTTACGTTGAAGAGATCACAGATACACTGAAATATTGGATGATGACATAGATGGCATACTTGTCAAATTTTCAGGTGATCTTATACTTGGAGGAATAGGTAATATGCTGGATGGCAGAACCAAGAGCATCTCAAGAGGCCAAATCTATGGGCCAAATTCAATAAGGTGAAAATTAATAGGAATAAATATAAACTCTTACACTTGGTTAGTTGATTTTTGATACAACAGTATTTGTGAAAAACATCTGAGGGTGTTAGTGCGAGACAACAATATAACATGGCAGTCCTAAAAGTTATTGTTCTTAGGTTACATTAATAGATGCATAGTATCTAAAAGTTATTGATGGTCCCCCAGTACTTTGCCCTCATCAGACCACATCTGGAATGTTATATTTATCTCTGGACATCACATTTTTGGAGACAGTGATAAACTGGAGGGCAACCAGTACAGTGAAAAGGCTAGAGACTCAGACATGCAAGAATCAGCTGAAGGAGCCAAGATTGCTGAGGATGGAGAAGAGGAGGTTTAGGGAGGATATATTAGGCATCTTGATACATTTGGAAGACTGTCTAGGGAAGAGGGATTAAAGTGACCTTGGAGCCTTAAGTGGAAGTTGCAGAGAGGCAGATTTCAGCACAATATAAGGGGAAACAGAGATGTTGAGAAGGAGGGTGGGAGAACTCTACTTTTAAGGATTATAGTATCATAAATATAGAGCTAGAAGATCCTTAAAGTCCATATAGTCCAACCCTCTCATTCTAAAATGAGGAAACTGAGACCTAGAGTGGTTAATTGAATTCCCTAAGGCCATATAGGTAGTAAGTGAAGGAGACAAGCTTTGAACCCAGGCCCTCTATGTCCCAACCCAGCCCTGCCTGCCATGCTTCCTCCCTCAAAATTCTTTATCTAATGTCTCAGTAAGGATAAGAACCTGATCTGTTATTTCATTGGTACAGGGGGCTCCCAAACAAGGAAAGTCCTCCTACCAATGCAGATCAGCACCTTCCCTGCAGCTTCTCACTTAAGGCACTGAGAGGTTAAATGATTTGCTTAGGGTTGCCTAGCCAATATATGTCAGAGGCACAAAACAAACCTGGATTGTCCTGATTTGAAAGCCAGTTCATCTCTGTACAGTACATCAGTCAATAAATATTTGTCAAAGGCTTCTCCAAGCTAAGCACCATGCAACTTTTCAAGAGGACTTTTGGCAAAGGCTGGATGACTACTTGCTTGGGATGTTATAGAGGAGATTTCTGCTTAGGTATGAATTAAATGAGATGACTTAAATTAAATGAGATTAATTAAATGAGATCTCTTCCAATGTGGAAATTTGGTGGTTCTTTAGAAAACTCAGGCCCAAGGAGTTTGGACTCAAAACCACAGGTGATTTTTCGTGAGAAATTCACTTGGGTTTAACAAAGCTTTGTCCTCACTTGTATATTGACAATGTGAAAATCAGTAATGACTATTACAAGTGTCCTTTCTTTGGAGTCTGAGAGACAGCCAAAGGAGAAAAGGCAGCAAAGGCTGAGGTTACAATGTATAAACTTCAGTTCGAAGCTGAAAAGTTGCTCACTCAATTGCTGAGCCCATCAAAAAAAAAAATGATCTTTCATGTAGCTCATTTAGAAGTGGCAAAAATGCAACTAGCCATAAAGCTTCTGTTTATTCTAGGCTTGGCAGGTCAATTTGGAGCACCATGGATTTTTTGGGACAGGGCCAGTAACAGAAATTGGGACTTTTCACATCTTTAGCTCAAGTGTTTTTTCCCACTCTGTAGCATCTGTAAAGGAGATGAAAAAGATACTAAAGATAAGGCCACTTGGCAATCTTATTCTTTGGAAGCCAATCAGAAGGCTTCAGTCTGTGATCCCAACTGAGAGTGATGGCATTCACAGCCAAACAGAAAGAAAAGTTTAGCAGAAAGCTGGAAGCTGTGATAGAAAAAAAAAAAAAGGGACAGTGTAGTTAAGCATTAAGACATTGCTATCTAAGCCCACATGCACTGAGTGGCAAAATGCTTATTTGCCATAAGGATAGATTTGACTTAAAGTGAATCAATTTAATCACATACTCAGGAAGGCTCAGTTAAAATTTTTAAGTATTTCTATATTATGTCATCTAAATACATATTCTTCAAAGTGGAATTTTTAATTTTAAAATTTAAAGCAATATTTTATATCTAATTACAGAGTTCCGCAATGCTACATCAGAAAACAGACCATGTTTTGTTTATTTTAGACTAATTGAAGTATGTTTGTGTGTGTGTGTGTGTGTGAAATCCTTGGAAGGTGAACCACTTCCAATTTAAGAAGCAAATCATTTGTATTTGGGGGATGTTTTTATCACCTGGATTAATTGGGATGACAACCAACATGGTTACACTTAAAGAGGTCACTGAACCAACTATTTCAACATATATTAGAAGCATAGAATTCTACAGCTATCATTAGCAGCGATCTAGTACAACTCATACTCCAAAGAGTCCCTACTACAATGTACACAATAATTATTCATCCAGCCTCTAGCTTGAGGACCTTCCAGGAGGACAAGTGACTTTGCTACTTCCTAAGCCAGCCCATTCCACTTTGCAAATTCTTCTTGTTAACAAGCATTTATTAAGAGCCTAATATTAATATCCCCAAACATTGTGCTAGATATTGGAGATACAAATACAGAAGTGAGATAAACTCTGAGCTCAGAGAACTTACATTCAACTAAGGAAAGGCCATGTTTACAGGTAAGTGAAAACTATTAAGATTCTAACTGACACCCCTCAGGGCTAGTAAGGGTGGAGATGGGGAAGCAGTAGCTCACTCTCATCTGGAAGATGGTTCACAGACTTTCTCTTTTTTTTTTTTTTTTTGAGGGGGAAAGGCAAGGCAATTGGGGTTAAGTGACTTGCCCAAGGTCACATGGCTAGTAAGCGTGTGTCAAGTGTCTGAGGCCAAATTTGAACTCAGGTCCTCCTGACTCCATGGCCGGTGCTCTACTCACTGCTGCCACCTAGCTACCCCAGACTTTCTCTTTTAATATAAAAAGGTCTCACCTCTTATGCACATTAGGGTTGCTCCCATTTTCTAAGTTTCTAGGGTTTCTAGGGCAATGATTGGCTGAATGCCTTACAACAGGGTTAGAAGGATGGCCTTTTTTTTTATCTCTGTGTGATATGCAGAAATCTCTTAACTACAGCAACCAGGATGCTGCAAATAAACTGCTTCACTTGGGCTGAAATGATTATTATCACAGTTTTGGAAACAAGTCATGATCTTCCCAACAGTTTAGCTCTGTGAGGCAAATGAGTAAAATTGCAATAAATTAAATATGCCACAAAAAATTAAAAAAAACCCAAAACCCAAGTATTCTAAGAAGTTTTCTGTTTTCAGATAGCTTGATCAATGCAATGACCTTGAAGCATATTCTTTTGGTGAAGGACAATAGAAGCTTTGCTTTAAGGAATTATAGCTTTCTCTTTTACATTTCTAACAAGCAATGTTAATTCATCTACTAGGATTGCATTGGCAATTTTAAAATCCCTAAATAAGCCATATCATCATATACATTATGAACAGGGATATAGAACTACAGTAATTAGACAAATGCAAAAATGCATTGCAGCATTCAAAGTTTTGTTGATTACACTGCCCAAAATTCCAGTAGGTTTTTTGGGTTGCTGACGCACTATTGATTCATTCTGAGCTTTTGGTCCACAGATAAACTTATCTAATCATGTCCACCCACCTTGTCTCCCAAATTTATTCTTTTGAACCCAAATGTAAGGCTTTACATTAATCCCTCTTAAATTTCAGTTTATTAGATTCAGCACAAAGTTCTAGCTTATCAAGATGTTTTTAGGATCTTGATTCTCATCCTGTGTTAGCTATCCTTCTCAACACTGTGTAATTCACAATTTTTTTTATAATTAGATCTTTTATTTTTTAGTTTACAGCACTTAGTTCTACATGTTCTTGAGTTTCAAATTTTCTTCCCTTCCCTCCTCTCCCCCCTTCCCCCCTAAAATGGCATGCAGTCCGATATAGATTCTACATAAACCTTTGCATTAAACTTATCTACACGATAGTCAAGTTGCAAAGAAGAATTATGACCAATGGAATGAATCATGAGAGAGAAGAAACAAAACCAAAAAAGAAGAGAAAAAAAAAGAGAGCAAATAGTTTGCCTTAGTCTGCATTAAGACCCCACAGTTCTTTCTCTGGATGTAGCTAGTGTTTTCCATCATGAGTCCTTGGGACCTGTCTTTGAGCCTTGTATTGATGAGAAGGGCCAAGTCTATCAAAGTTAGTCGTCACAGAATCAGTATGTCTGTGTAATCCACAAATTTGACAAGCATGAACTATACATAGACAAGAATAGGTCCCTGGGACCTTCCACTAGATAATTTTATTTAAGGCAAGCACAGATCCCTAGATCACACCACCTTAGACCTCTTTCCAAGGTGACAATGAACTATCAACGATGAATCTTTAGTCAAGACATTCAACTAGTTCTGCATTCATCTAATTGCATTATCAACCATCACACATCTCCCTCTATTTTTCCAGCAGAATGGCATAAGGTACTTTACCAAATTCAATGCTAAAATTTGAGTAAACTGTATCCCTACAGCATTCTCTTCTTTGGTTGGTTTCATCATCCTGTCAAAAAAGGAATCCAAGTTAACCTGAAATGATCTGCTCTTGATGACATCATGCTGGTTCATCATAAACGTTGCTTCCTTTTCTAGATATTCAAAAACAATTTCTTTAATAAACTTGTTCCAGAATTTTGTCAGGAATCAAAATCATGCTCATTGACTTATCCTTTTTTTCATACTCCGTTCTCCCCCCCCTTTTTTTTTTTTTTGAAAATTAGACCTTTGCCCTTTGTTCCTAGCACCTCTCCTCTTCTCCTAGATTTTTCAAATATAATTGACAGTGGCTTGGCAATCATGTTTGCCAATTTTTTAAGTACGCAAGGATGTAGTGCATTTTAGTCAAGTGCCTTGAATTCATCAAAGGCAGCTTGGTGTTCTCTTGCTATCTATTTATTAATCCTGGGTATCAGCTCCCTATTAGCCATTTTTGTTCTGTCCTGTTCAATCCAAAGGTCATTATCCTTTTTAAAGAGAAAAGAAAGAAGGAAGGAAGGAAGGAAGGAAGGAAGGAAGGGAGAGAGGGAGGGAAGGAAAAAGAAAATAAAAAACTGAGCAGTTCTGCTTTCTTTTCTATTCTCAGTTATCATCTTCTCATCTACCCTAAGTAGCAGTGGTCCTCCGATCTTTAATTCTCCTCTTTCCCCAATATAGATTTAGAAAACCCTTTTTTGTTGTCCTTAGTTTTCTTTAGCTTTAGCTAAATTTCATTGTGAAAGTTGATACTCCTGACACTATTCTAGGATGTGCTTTTATATCCATTCTCTGTTACCTGGGCTCATTTCTACCTTCTGTATGATTTTTTTTTTAAATTAAGCTGGTTGGTGAATTGTTTTGCATTCACTTTCATCTCCTAAAATAACTCCCATTTTTTTTCTCATTAGATTTATTTTCCTTATGTTTTTGGAATTTCATTCTTGAGAGTTTCCTGTCTTACCTGGGTTGACTTCTCCTGTATAATGAAATCCTACCTATCCTTCTTCAAACCCTTTGAAAACTGTTCTTTCATAATCTTGAGTTCATATCAGGCTGTGCTTGGCTCTTCTCTCCTCCCTCCTTTCTTACAAGTTTTAAGAGCTAAGGTTTTTTTTTTATACCGTCTCCACTCCCACCATCAATTCTTCCCTTTCAACACTGTCAAGAATCAAGAAAGAAATTTTTAAAGTCCTGTGAGCAGTCAAAATAGTTACCACAAATCTAAGCAATAAAGCTTATTGGTTTTATTCATAAGAGACCCTTCCTCAATACATATTTACTCTTACTTTAAACATAATTTCAGCCATCTTAGTTACCTGGTTTCCCAATACATCACAAATCAAAAGCAGCAGATTAGGAAAAGGGCTTTTAGGGGTGGCTCATTATTACAGCCAGAAGCAATACCTCCTTTGCTTAAGATTGAAAGTTAAGATAGAAAAATTTTAAGCAGATACAAAGTGGCAAGAAAAAACATCCGAAAAACATGTGGTGTTTTTCATGGACCACAGTTCAACAGGAGTCAGCAGTGTGATACAGCAAGCACAAACAGTAAACAAATTTAGGCTGTATTAACATAACAGGGTTGGTAGCACCACTGTTCTCTTATATAGTCAGACCACTTCTAGAGTGTTGCATTCAGTTTTGGGAGATGCATTCTACAAAGGATTTGATAAACTAGGGTATCCAGAGGAGGGCAACCAAAATGATGAGTGGCCTTGAGTTCACACCATGAGAGTCTGTGGAAGGAACTAAGGATATCTAGCCTGGAGAAGACTAGAGAGAATGCAAAGTCTGTGTCTTCAAGGATCTGAAGGGTTATCACAAAGAAAAAGGATTACACTTGTTTCCCTCTGCCCCAGAAGGCAGAACTGCAATGGTCAGAAGCAGTAATGAGATAATCTCAGACTTCATAAAAGGAAAAATTACCTGATAATTAGAGCTATTCTATAGTGGAAAGAGCTGCCTTCTGAGGTACTGGGTTTCCCCTCACTGGTGATCTCTAAGCAAAGGGTAGGTGACTACTTGTTAGGTATATTATAAATGAGATTCCTGCTTAGGTATAGGATGGACTAAATGGCCTAAAAGGCTCCTCTCACCTCTGATAGTCTGCATGTAAAGTTCTATGTGAAGAAACAGGGGTCTGGATTTAATCTCAATAGGCCCAAAGGATATTACTGTATTGCAACATAGTAAAATAAATGATGTTCGCAATGTTCTTTTATATATTTTCTTGTATATGTATTGTCAACAGAAGGTTTCTATTAAAATGTTTCAAATAAAAATATTTTTGCCCAGAGTCACACAGCTTCAGTTCTGTAAAGAGGTCCATTCCCCAAATAAATGAAGTGTTATTGTAATTCTGTTGTTATATTTAACTAAAAAACCCCAAACTGTATGGATTTGGATCTTTTTTTTTCCTCCCAGGCACAAATGCATACAGAAAGTATCACATTTCAGTGGACTCTGTGAAAGATTTATAGGAGGATATGGGTATAAACAAGATAAACAGGCATAAAAGGATTATAATCTGCATCCATGGAAGGAGAAATATTGAATAAACCACAGATCTATGGATTATTGGAGTACTGGAGTATTTCGCTTTTAATTGGTGCTAGTTTTTAAAAGTTCAATGATACATTTAAAATTTTTAGCCAGATCAACACCAGAAACAAAACCTTGAAATGCTAGACTAGGCAGTCAAATCACTCTTCCTTTTTAAATAATAAGTTAGAAAAAAAAATAATGACCACTTACTATTATATAGCTCATTAATGTCTGCAAAGCAATTTATATGCATTCTGATTTTGTCTTCAAAGCAACCCAGTGAGGTACATATCAGAAGAGGAAACAGGCTCAGAATAATTAATTGGTCACATGGCTAAAATAAGCTTTTTCAATTTCTCCTTCTCTTCTGCCCCTGCCCCAATATTCCAAAGGAAGAATATATTCTGTCCATACTGACAAAAGTATTTTGTGACTAGATTACCTTTTTTTTATGTTAAATTTGTTTTTCCAAAGGAAGATCTACCTTTTCTTTCTCCTATCTCCTTTGCCTCACTGAGAAAACAAGAAAAATAAAATCACCTGCTACAAACTTGTATAATGAAGGAAAACAAATTCCTGTATTGGCCATGTCAAAAAAACGTCTCAAATCTTCATGCTGGGTCTATTACTTCTTTGTGATTGGTCGTTATGTTAATAAGAGTTCCTGAGTCATTCAAAGTTGTTCACCTTTACAATTTTGTTGTTATTATATAAATTGTTCTCCTGTTTTTACTCACTTTGCTCAGGATCAGTTCACACAAGCTTTCCTAGGTTTCTCTAAAACCATCCCTTCCATCATTTCTTACAGCACAACAGTATTCCATCAAATTTGTTTATCATTATTTGTTGTTATCCCCCAATTGATAGTCCCTCTCAGTCTAAAAATTTTTGCCACCGCAGATAGAGGTTCTATAAATATGTTTCCTACATGTGTGTTAGGGCCAAATTGTCAGTCCATTACTTAAATGAACTCGCCTGCTTAAGTGAGTCCCACTAACTCACTAGTACGTTTTCATTAGTTACTTCAGCAAGCCCATATTTGTTTAACAGCTTGGAAATATATTGTGGACGTTATTCAAGAGGTACGATTGCTGAGTACTCAATTATATAATCAGCCCTTTGTTAACAGCTGTAGATTAATTTGTGCTGCATAGCAACAAAACAGACCCTCCAAAGAGTAGGTTAAGTTAGTGTGTGGTCTGTTTTGACCAATTTACAACATAGCCATTTCAAATAGGCTCATAAATCTAGAGCTGGAAGGAACTTTGGAGGGTGCCTAGTTTAGCCTGCTCGTTTTACAGATACAGAAACTGAGGCCCAGCGAGGTTAAGCGTCTTGCCCAAGGTCACACGGCCAGTGAGATGCTAATTTAACCAGGGATAGACTTAGCACTGGAATGGACCTAAGATTCCACATGGAATGGTGCTTTCCCTTCTCCACGCTGTCTTGAGTTCTAAGCAACTAACTTAAATAAAAATTTAAATTACACGAGTGTTTTCACAGACACCATCCAAAAAGAATTTAATATTCTTATTCCAAGATGCTATCTGGAAGATTTCACATCTCTAAAATTAAAACCATCTTTATATAGGGGTTTTAAAATTAAAAGCATGTTAACTAAAACAACTTTTTTAATTGAAGTAATATTTTTCAAACCCAAAATATCATTTTTTTCTATTCACACAATGAGTGTGCTAAAAGCGTTTTCTTGAATTTGACATTCTAGGGATCGATGAAGATGGGCTGGATTCTGGTCCTATTCTCTATGTTTACCTGGCTTTAGTGAATTTTCAAAGTAGTCTTCTGGCTTCTCTCTAACATTCTGAACCATTATTTGATGCTCCAACTCATAAGATCAGTGAAAGAGGCCTGAAAAACTCTAAGAGTAACGTGAGAGGCCAGCAACCCTGGGAAGCTCATCAGTCTGGTGAGACCAACTCCGTGAAATTGGTATGTAACTAGAAGCTCATCAATTGGGTAGCGGCTAAACCAGGGCTGTCCAAAATGCGCCCCCAGTGGAATTTATGCGGCCCGCCCACAAGCATAGAAATGTACATAAATGCTTTAGTAAACGAAGCTGAGCTACTGCAGAGCTCTCACTAAAATGGCAAATCAAAATATGTTGTCTATTGTTTCTTTTTTTTTCTTTTAATTTATTTTTAACATGTTTGGTTTTCAGCATTGATTTTCACAGGTGTTTGAATTACAAATTTTCTCCCCATTTCCTCCCCCCACCCCACTCCAACATGGCGTACACTCTGGTTGCCCTGTTCCCCCGTCTGCCCTCCCCTCCATCACCCCATTCCCCTCCCATCTCCC
>CM053624.1:87888724-87924369 GCA_028646595.1 Phalanger gymnotis
ATGGGGTGACGGAGGGGAGGGCAGACTCGGGAACAGGGCAACCAGAGTGTACGCCATCTCGGAGTGGAGGGGGTGGAAATGGGGAGAAAATCTGTAATTCAAATGCATGTGAAAATCAATGCTGAAAACTAAACATATTAAAAATAAATTTAAAAAAATAGAGAAAAAAAATTCACTGAGTTATCAGCTGTTCCTGTTCAATGACCAATAAGTGGACTACTTCATCATTCCCAAAGTGCCCTTTGATGCTGAGTCACCAGAATCAACTAAGAAATTTTCATTCCCAAAGCACCTCAGCCCCTAGCTAGCAAATATAGTTGGTTGGAATTAGGAATGGAATAGTTGTGTATGCCTTGTTTGATTCCCATTATATTGGATGTGTAGAAAATAAATATAAAGTGATTTCACAGGGGTGGCATGAACTAAAACACTGAGGAAATCAAAGCTGCTCATTTTTCTGTATTTTTGTGCTATATCTATATCCTATATCTCTGCAGTCCTCTTTAAAAAATAAATCATTTATTTATTTTTAACAATCAGTTCTTAAAATCTTTTGAGTTCCAAGTTCTCTCCCTCCCTCCCACCCCTTCCCCACCCATTAAGAAGGTAAGCAATATATCAATTGTACATGTGAAATAATATAAAACATTTCCATATTAGCCATGTTGCAACAACAAAAAAAAAGAGGAGGCAAGAAAAATAAAGTGGAAAAACTTTCTTTAATCTGCACTCAGAGTTCATCAGTTCTCTCTGGACATAGACAGAATTTTTCATCATAAGTCCTTTGGAAATGTCTTGAATCATTGTCTTGATCAGAGTAGCTAAGTTTTTCACAGTTAATCATCATTATAATATTGCTATTACTGTATACAATGTTCTCCTGGTTCTCGCTTCACTTTGCATCATTCATGTAAGTCTTGCCAGGCTTCATTGAAAGCATCCTGCTTGTAATTTTTTATAGCACAATAGTATTTTATTACAATTATATATCACAACTTGTTTAGTCATTCCTCAATTGATGGGCATTTCCTCAATTTCCAATTCTTTGCCACCACAAAAAAGAACTACTGTAAATATTTTTATGCAAATAGGTCCTTTTCCTTTTTTAAAAAAATCTCTTTGAGATATAGACCTAGTAGTGATATTCCTGAGTCAAAGGATATGCACAGATTTATAGCCTTTTGGGCATAGTTCCAAATTGTTCTCCAGAATTGTTGGACCAGTTCACAACTCCAGCAACAGACCACTAATGTCCCAATTTTCCCACATCCCCTCTACCACTTCTCATTTTTCTTTTCTCTCATATTAACCAACCTGACAGGTGTGAGGTAGTACCTCTGGGTTGTTTTAATTTGCACTTCTCTAATCGATAGTGATTTAGAACATTTTTTTTCACATGACTACAGATAGCTTTGATTTCTTCTTCTGAAAACTGCCTGTTCATATCCTTTGGCCATTTGTCAACTGGAGAATGACTTGCATTCTTGTAAATTTGGCTTAGTTCTTTATGTATTTGAAGTATCAGAGACACTTGCTGTTAAAAAAAAAAAATTTCCCTAGCATTCTGCTTTCCTTTTAATCTTTGTTGCACTGTTTTTATTTGAACAAAAACTTTTAAATTTGATAGAATCAAAATTATCCATTTCACATCTCATAATATTCACTATCTTTACTTTGGTCACACATCTAACAGGTAAACTAGTCCACATGGCACTAATTTGCTTATGGTATTATCCTTTATTGACTAAATCATGTACCTATTTTGACTTTATCTTGGCATACAGTGGCATACATATGTTGCCCAGTTTCTGCCAAACTGATTTTCCAGTTTTCCCAGCAGTTTTTGTCAAATAGTGAGTTCTTGTCCCAAAAGCTTGGATCTTTGGGTTTATCAAACACTAGATTACTATGGTCATTTACTACAAAGTGTATTATGTATCTAATCTATTCCACTGATCCCCACTCTATTTCTAGCCAGTACTAGATTATTTTCATGATTACTTCTTTGTAATATAGTTTGAAGTCTGGTACTACTAGGCCACCTTCCTTCACATTTTAAAAAAATTGATTCCCTTGATATTCTTGACATTTTGTTCTTCCAGATGAATTTTTTTATTATATTTTCTAGCTCTATAAAATATTTTTTTGGTAGTTTGGTATGGTACTGAGTAAAGAAATTAATTTAGATAGAATTGTTGTTTTTATTATAGTGGCTCAACCTACTCATGAGCAATTAATATTTTTCCAATTGTTTAGGTCTGATATTATTTGTATGAAAAGTATTTTGTAATTGTGTTCATATAGTTCCTGGCTTTGTCTTGGCAGGTATACTATCAAATATTTTTTATTGTCTATAGCTATTTTAAATAGAATTTCTTTTTTTATCTCTTGCTGCTGGACTTTGTTGGTAATATGTAGAAATTATTTACATGGGTGTATTTTGTATCCTGTAACTTTGCTGAAGTTGTTAATTATTTCAGATAGTTTTTTAGTTGATTCTCTAGGATTCTCTAAGTATAGTATCATATCATCAGCAAAGAATGACAGCTTTGTTTCTTCGTTGCCTATTCTAATTCTTTCAATTAATTTTTCTTTTCTTATTGCTAAAGCTAGCATTTCTAATACAATATTGAATGATAATGGTGATAATGGGCATCCTTGCTTCACCCCCATCTTATTGGGAAGGCTTCTAGTTTATCTCCATTACAGATAATGCTTACTGATGGCTTTAAGATACTGCTTATCATTTTAAGGAAAACTCTATTTATTATTGTGCTTTCTAGTGTTTTAATAGGAACATGTGGTGTATTTTGTCAAAAGTTTTTTTCTTCATCTATTGAGACAATCATATGATTTCTATTGATTTTATCATTGATATGGTGTAGTAGCAATTTAGATTTGAAGATCTTTCCCACCCATTAATAGGCCATGTGACCTGCTTGCATCACAGGAAGCCTGAGTCACATGTGGTGGGAGGAGCTTCCTGACAGGAAAAGGAAATTATGTCACAGGAAATGCTGAGAGAGAGAGAGAGAGCCGTTATGGCTGCTAATGGCCATGGTGGTGATAGTTATTGCTGAACAGGCTGACTTAACTGTACTGTGAGTTTGTTTTTGGGAAGACCCCAGCAGGGGGTTGGAGAGGTTTTGGGTCAGAGAGGTTTTGGGATGGTGAGGCTCCATGTTGTGATATTGTGTATTGAATGCTTTACTGCTCTGATAGATTGGGTAAATGGCTTGTGGGATATGGTTCTCTGGTGTCAGAATAAATGGTTTACTTCTCCCTTCTGTGTGGAGAGTCTCATATACTTTGCAATACAGAACTATATAGGCATTTTGACAATTATCATCTACATGGTTATTATAACCAGTTCTGCATTCCTGGTATAAATCCCACCTGGCCATTAATATATGATCTTTGTGATATATTGCTGTAACCTTGCTAGTATTTCTTTTTCTTAATTTAATTTATTTAATATATTTAGTTTTCAGCAGTGATTTTCACAAGAGTTTGAATTATGAATTTTCTCCCCATTTCTACCCTCCTACCCACTCTAAGATGGTGTATATTCTGGTTGCCCCCTAGTCAGTCCTCCCTTCTGTCACCCCACTCCCCTCTCATCCTCTTTTCCCTTCCTTTCTTGTAGAATCTTGCTAGTATTTCATTCAAAATTTTTGCATCAATTTTCATTAGGGAAATTGGCCTATAGATTTCTTTCTCTGTTTTTTGCTCTTCCTGGTTTAGCTATTAGCATCATATTTGTGTCATAAAAAGAATTTGGAAGTACTCTTTCTTTGCCTATTTTTCCAAATAATCTATAGAATTGGAATTAATCATTGTTTAAATATTTGGTAGAATTCACTTGTGAATCCATCTGGTCCTAGGGATTTTTTTCTTAGGGAGCTCTTTTATGGCTTGTTCAATTTCTTTTTCTGAGATAAAGTTAAGTATTCTATTTCCTCTTCTGTTAATCTGGGCAATTTATATTTTTTAAAAATATTCATCCAATTTACTTAGATTGTTAGATTTATTGGTAGGTAATTGGGCAAACAGCTTGTAATACTGCTTTAATCTCATCTCTTTTGGTGGTGAATTCACCCTTTTCGTTTTTAAAGCTGATTAGTTTTCTTCTTTCTTTTTTTAAAATTAAATTAACCAATGGCCTATCTATTTTGTTGTTGTTGTTGTCATTGTATTGTTGTTGTTTCCCATCTTACTTTCAATTTCATTAATCACTCCTTTGATTTTCAGGATTTCATATTTGGTATTTAACTGAGGATTTTTAATTTGTTCTTTTTCTAGTTTTTTGGTTTCATGCCCAATTCATTGAATTTTCTCTATTTTATTGACATGTTTAGAGATATGTTTTCCCTAAGTACTGCTTTGACTGCATCTTATAAATTTTTATATGTTGTCCCATTGTTGTCATTCTCTTTAATAAAATTACTGGCTGTTTGTATGATTTCTTCTTTGACCCGCTCATCCTTTAGGATTTGATTAATTAGTTTCAATTAATTTTTAATCTATATTTCCATGGCCCTTAATTGAATGTAATTTTTATTGCATTATAATCTAATTATGCATAATTGAATTATGATTTAATATTTCTGTTCTCCATTTGGTTGTGAAGTTTTAATGTCCTAACACATGATCAATTTTTGTGTAGGTGCCAAGTGCCACCAAGAAAAAGGTACATCTTTTCTATTCCCTTTCAATTTTTTCCAGAGGTTTATCATATCTAACTTTTCCAAAATTGTTTTCATTTCCTCAACTTATTTCTTGCTTATTTTGGTTAGATTTCTCTAGTTCTGAAAGGAGCAAGTTGAGGTCCCCCCTGAAGTATGGTTTTACTTTCTATTTCCTCCTATAACTTATTTAACTTTTCCTTTAATAATCTGTATGTTATGCCATTTGATGTATATGTGTTTATTATCAATATTAGTCCATTGTCTATGGTACCTTTTAGCAAAATGTACTTTCCTTGCTTACCTCTTTTAATTAGATCTATTTTTGCTTTTGCTTTGTCTGAGATGATCGCTACCCTTGTTGGTTTGTTTGTTTTTAACTTCAGTTGAAGCAAAATAGATTCTCCTCTAGCCCTTCACCTTTACTCTCTGTTTCTCTGCTTTATGTATTTCTTGTAAAGAATATATTGTAAGATTCTTGTTTTTAATCTACTCTGGTATCTGCTTCTGTTTTATGGGTGAATTTATCCTATTCTCATTCACAGTTATGATTACTGTTTATTTCCTTCCAGTCTGCTTTTCCCTTCTGTTTATCCTTTTTTGTCTTTCCTTTCCTCCTACCCCTCCTACTTCCTTGTGAAGTAAGATAGATTTCTATACTGAACTGAGTGTTTGTTATTCCCTGTTTGAACCAATTCCAATGAGAGCAAGGTTCAAGAATTACCTGACACCATCCCCCTTCCCCTCTCCTGTAAAAGCTCCTTTATGCCTCTTTTATGTGAGATTATTTACTCTATTCTACCTCTCCCCCACCCCTTCTCCCAGTGCATCCTTTTTTCTCACCCATTAACTTTATTTTTTTGCATATCATCTCATTGTAGTCAACTCACACCTGTGCCCTCTGTCTACATATACTCTTTCTAACCACCTAGTAAAGAAAAAGTTCTTAGGAGTTATAAGTATCATCTTCTCATGTAGGATGTATACAGTTTAACCTTACTGAATCTGTTATGATTTCTTTTTCCTATTTACCTTTTTATGCTTTCCTTGAGTCTTGTGTTTGAATATCAAGTTTTCTGTTCAGCTCTGGTCTTTTCATCAGAAATGCTTGAAAGTACTCTATTTCGTTGTGTCAATTTTTCCCCCTGAAGGATTATACTCAGTTTTGCTGAGTAGGTGATTCTTGGTTGTAATCCAAGCCCTCTGATTCTTTAATGTAAAAGCTGCTAAATCTTGTGTGATGCTGACTATAGCTCCATGATATTTAAATTGTTTCTTTCTGGCTGCTTGCAATATTTTCTTCTTGACCTGGGAGCTTTGGAATTTGGCTATGATATTCCAATATTTCATTTTGTGTTCTTTTTCAGGAGGTGATCAGTGGATTCTTTTAATTTCTATTTTATCCTCTAGTTCTAGGATACCAGGGCAGCTTTCCTTGATAATTTCTTGGAAGATGATGTTTAGGCTCTTTTTTTTTATCATGGCTTTCAGGTAGTCAAATAATTCTTGAATTATCTCTCCTGGATCTGTTTTCCAGGTTAGTTGTTTTTCCAATTAGATATTTCACATTTTCTTCTATTTTTTATTCCTTTGATTTTGTTTTATTGTTCCTTGAAGTCTCGTGTAGTCATTAGTTTCCACTTGCTCAATTCTACTTTTTAAGGAGTTCTTTTCTTTGGTAAATTTTTGTGCCTATCATGTTAGCTAATCTGATAGGTGTAAAATGGCACCTCAAAGTTGTTTTAATTTGTAGCTCTCTAATTAAAAGTGATTTAGAGCATTTTCCTATATATCTATAAATAGCTTTAACTTCTTCTTCTGAACACTGCCTGTTCATATCCTTTGACTATCAATCGGAGAATGGCTCTTATTTTTATAAATTTGACACATTTCCCTATGTATTTGAGAAATGAGGCCTCTATCAGAGAAACTTGCTGTAATTTTTTTTTCTCCAGTTTCCTATCTTCCTTCTAATCTTGGCTGCTTTGGTTTTGCGTGTACAAAAGACTTTTAATTTAATGCAATCAAAATTATCCATTTTACTTCCTATGATCCTCTTTATCTCTTGTTTGGTCATAAATTCTTCCCTTATCCATAGATCTTTCCGGTAAAATTTTACTTGTTCCCTTAATTTGCATATATCACCCTTTTATGTCTAAATCATGTACTCATTTTGACATTATCTTGGTATATGATGTTAGATGTTGGTCTATGTCTAGTTTCTGCCAAACTGCTTTCCTGTTTTCCTAACAATTTTTCCCAAATAGTGAGTTTCTGCTCACCCAAAGTTTGGATCTTTGGGTTTATCAAACACTAGATTACTATAGTCATTTACCACTGTGTAACATGTACCTCATCTATTCTACTGATCCACCACTCTACCTTTTAGCCAGTACCAGATTGTTTTGATGATTGGGGCTTTGTAATGTAGTTTGAAATCTGGTACTGCTAGGCCACCTTCCTTCACATTTTTTCTTTGCATTGATTCCCTTAATATTCTTGCCCTTTTGTTCTTCCAGATGAATTTTGCTATAATTTTTTTCTAGCTCTATAAAATAATTCTTTGGTAGTTTGATTGCTTTGGCGCTGAGTAAGTCAATTAATTCTCTGTGGTCCTCTTAATGAAACTATAACAAGTCCCAACTGGTACCAAAAAACCCCAATTCCCTTGAATTGTCTCTTTTGCCAGTCAACTTATTGAACCAGCTGACTTTACAACTTGTGCTAATATAATAATCTATTTAAAACAGAAAGCATTGTTACATCCAGAAACAACAAATAATTGATAATGTGGAAACATAACCATCATTTTCATATCCACCCTCTAAATTCCTCCTCTACTCCCCAGGTTTTAATTTGAGTTTCTCTAACCAATAATGAATTGGAGCATTTTTTCATATCACTACCTATTCCTTTGGTTATTTATCAAATGAAGAATGATTCATATTGTTACAAATTTGACTCAGTTCCCTATGTATTTGAGATAAGAAGGAAAACCAAATGATACAATGACTACATTCAACTGGATATGTAGCATTTCACTTCCACAGAGAGAGCAAGGAAATGTGTTTTATCATTTCTTCTCCTGCACCGAGACTGATTATTACTGTTAGAGTTAATCTGCCTTTTAGTGCTCTTCTAATTTTCATTAATTTGTATATTATTATTCTGATTCTGCTAACTTAACTCTAAATCCATTCAGCCTTCCAATATTTCTCAAAATTCCTCATATTCATCATTTCTTATGGCATAATTGTAACCCATTTCATTCACAATTTGTTCAGTCATTCACCTGTTTACGAACACTCTCATTGTTTCCTGTTTTTTTACTACTGTAATGTAGTGTCTGTTTCTGATTTAGGCAATTTTATTAGTAGAAAGGTAGCAGAAACAAGTATAGTTGTGAGACAAACATTGAAAAAGTAGCCCAGAGAAAAAAGACAGAGTAAAAAGAGCCAAAGTGGACTGTTTCCAAGCAGCTGATCTGCATATGCATAATTTGCATGTGAGTCTTGAAGGTTGATTGCTGAGAAACCTAATACCTAGAGCTATTTACTGAGGGTGGGATAAATGTATATTGCTTAGTTGTGTGTTGGTTGGCAGAAATATGAATTTTGGTTTCTTGCCAAGAAATAAAGATGAAAGATTTCACATAAGAGATCCCACATGGGATCAGTAGTATTGATCAAAACCAGACCTCCAAATGTGCCAAAACAGATATCAGAGTAGGGTCTATGAAGGATCCTCAGAGATGGGACCTGGAGATAATTCAGATCAGTTCTGGGAACAGACCTAAGAACTTGCATTGCCATCTGCTGCTTGAGATGTAAACCCCTCAGAGCCAAGGCAAGAGAACAGATCAGAAAAAGCTCTGCAGATCCTGGGGTTAGGATTCTGCTATAATGGAAATGCTTAACATTGCCTTGGCAGCCCAGAAGAGGTTAGCAGCAGAGAGGTAGAGCCTGATCTACCACTATAGTGTCATGCAGACTACACCTGAAGTGGATAAAAGAAATCAAAGCCTAGGAAACATGTATTCCATATTCACACCTGCTGTGGTTCTGTAAGTTTGCCCTCATTCTCCCCACAATGGACACTGTATGCATCAGTGAAAAAAAATAAATATCTCCCATGTTTTTGAATGGAATGTCATCATATAATTTTTCTTAGAGCATTGCCTTCTGTTTATTTAATATTTCTGATTATGAGTTAATGGAATTCAGCTGGCTAATTCATTAAATGGGATGCACATTGATGGAGTTCAAGAACTACAGTGTACAGTAGTGGGAGTATATTTACCCCCTTTAGGTAGCCCCTAGAAGCCCAAGAGAGTGAGTTGTAGCAATGGTCATCCTCTCTGAGTCAGCCTTCTTAATCAGGACAAAAGCCCAAAGAAAGAATTTTCCATTTAACACAATCTTAAATTTTTCATTACAAACGAAACAAAAAGACAAAATGAAGTTGCAAATAAATGGAAGAATGGCTCATGGTTTCTCCTTGGGGAAGCAATTAAAAGAATTGGTACAGCTAGTTTTATAGTTCATTCAAAGGCAAAAGAAACATCATTTTATGAGTCATTTGGTAATCTTACGGAGGAGGATGGTGAGAGATTATTGAGCAATATTTTCCCATAAAATAGAGAGAAAAAGAGGAAGGGAAAACAAGTTTACAGAAAGCTTGGTGAGACAGTCAACTAAGCTAAATCATCCTAAACACATTTAAGGATGAAATTGGAAGGAGAACAAAAAACAAAAAAATAGAAAGATGCATCAAGATTTCTATGTGAAAGTGCCATCCCCAGAGGTCTACCATCATCCTCTAAGGTGTTGGCATCAAAGGAAGTCTGACTCAAGAAAAGTGTACACACAGCAGCAGGGTATCCTTTAAGTTTAGGGTTTTTTAAAAAGAAAGAAGAAGCAGAAGAAGGAAATGACAATGAGAGGAGGCTTCCCTAAGGACACATCTGATCCAAGTCCAATTTGTCAACATTGAGGGTTTTTTCCTTCCTGCCTTCCTCCTGTGATGCTAGTCTTTCGATCATGAAGATACCAGGCCTGTGGAAGGTTCTCAGTCCATCCCTGTATCTAGTGGGGGAAAAATTTTAGGCTCAATGACCTCCACCCACCCTGCATAGACTTCAACCCTTCCAAAAGACTCAGTTTCCTGTGACAAGAAGTGACGGTAACTCAGATGCAGATTCAATGTCTCATGAACCGGTCCTTTCACTATATTTGTTCCCTAGTTCAGAGCACTGTAAACATTATGGGAAGTAGAAGTAAGGGGTTTGGATTTTTCTGTATGGACAGTACATTGCTTTGACAAAGGGAAAGATTTGAGTATTTGCTCTTGATGTATTTTCCTTATTTTATACTGCATTTTAATTTCAAGCAAATTGTCCTTTTTCACCACTATAATGTGATTTCATATAGCCAAGTATAAAATTGTTTGCTTTTGTCAGAGAGGATTCACTATGGGAATGGGAATTATTAAACTGGGCAGAAAGGAATCCAAGCTGGGTTAGAAGTGGTAGGTTATATACATAAAGCAGATTATTTTCCCTGTCAATGATAGTGAAGCCACCACATTTAGAATTAGCATCATAGACTTCTGTATGATGCTAGGAAATATGGAAATCATGCTAAAGAAAATAACAAGGTGAAGAAGAGCTGGACCAATCCAAAGATAGTCCATGTGGGAAACAACACAATGAAGTTTTGAAAAAAATTTCGTTCTCCCCGCAAAAAAGTGACCAAAAAAGCATCAACAATTGCTGACCAATTTCTATATTTTTTTTATTAAATTAAGTATTACCTAAACAAATATGGCAGGCATCCTTAATGATGGTCTGAGAAGAGGCAAACTTTCCCAGACGATATTTTGAGCAAGTCACTTCACAGCCTCCATTTCTCCCAATATAAAACGAGAAGGCCAGATACAAAGGCATCTGAGGCCTCTTCCAACTCTAAGTCTATGATCTTATTACTCTAGATTTTTATGTTAAGGTATAGAGAGTACAAGATTCCACTGCGCTAGTCATTTGCTGACCTTTTTTTTTTTTTAAAGAATTTGATTGGCTAGACTAAAACATTGCTTTAAAGATTCTCCTCCAGTAAGGTTTCTCATATGCCTAAGTCAAAATTATATAAGATTCCCTGAAAGATGTAACAAAAGTAACTCTGCTCAACAACCCTCTGATTATTGATATGGGGCGAGATATAAAACATTGAAATATGTTCATCAAAGGTGTTAGACATCATAGAAAATGTTTGGTGCCAAGTCCAAATGGAAGAAGGATTCCCATAAATTATAAAATTGTCTAGGTTCTCCTGATTATATCAAGCTCCAAGATAGTACAGCATCTCTTTAATGAGATCTATAATTGCTCAAATGAGTTTGGCCTAATTAGTCACACAGAAGAAACCAAGTGGATAAAGAATTCCTGCTGTCCAGACTGTAACATACAGTTAGAAAATAACTAATAGAGTGGGCTTATCAGTACACTTTTTTTGTGGACAGACACTGTGGTTGGACAGTGAGCTAGGTCCAGAATTGAGAAGGAGGAAGAGAAGGGGCCAGATTACCTTTGGGGAAATGTTATGCTTTGAACGATCTCAAGTTTCTCCTTGAAACAAAAGCTTATTTAAGAAAAGATACAGTATTATCCTGTTGACTCTATATGGCTTCAGATCACAGAATACCACCATCTCCAAAGAATTTCAAGTCGTGGGTCCCCCAATGGTCAATGGAGAGTGATTTGGTGGGCATGAATTAGGCTTCACCATTTTACCAATGAGTTGACCAATGAGGAGTTAGAGGAGTTGCTCAGGAGAAATGGGGTAAGGGAGGCTGACAGCGAAGGGTATGACTGGAAAATGACATGTGCATGACATCTCCATGTGGAGAACAGTAGGGAGCAGCTTCTGGGAGAATCATGATCTGATGTAAAGGAAGTGCCTTAGAGAGACTGGAGCAGGCATGGACATTTTATAACTTGTTTCAGTCAGATAACCACAAATTGATGAAGGGGCTTTTTTTATTGGTTGTGAAGGCATTCAGAAAGGCTTGGCAACTTCAACTATCATCTCTAGGTTTCTGAGTTGGAAATATTTTCATTATATAAAGATTTCTCTTATGATCTAATTTACCAGTGTTAATTTCACCTACCTCACAAGGTCACTGTAAGGACCAATGAGATAATTTTTGTAAAGAGCTCTTAGCACAGTACCTGGCACATAATAAATATTACATAAGTACTTATTCCCTTATTCCCTCTACCTTAGTATGACTACTACTAACCTTTATAAAGCAGATTTAAGGGGAAGAAATTCATGCTCCCAAAAATAATATCACATTTGCTTATAACAGAATCTTGTACAGATTTAAATAGCCAATTCAAATGCCAGGGAGTGGTACAAGTTTTCCACTGATATCTGATTTAAAGGAAAATACATTTTAAAAAAAAAAGAAAGAAAAGGAGGCAAGAGAGAGAAGAGAGGGCAGGTGGCTGATTTCCCTGACAAGAAAATGCCAGATTGTATCTATTTTTTCTCACATTTTCTGGAGGAGGATTTTTGCTTCTCACCAACTCCCTTCATCTAGACTTGAGATTCCAGACCTCTAACAAATGCAGCTGCTTTTCTTGGCATCTCTCTTCTCCATTCCACCCTTCCCACCTTTCATTCCTAGATGAATTAGTATCCTGCTACAGCTTGGAAATGGGGTGCCCCATTAAACGCTGCTCCACGGGGGTGCTACAAGTCAGAGCTGATGATGGACTTACTGTATGCTTTGTTGAGCCGGATGGGATGAGGTAAGACAACATCCTTTTGTTCCTCAGGGCAGCACCACCTCAGTTGTTTATCAATCACTGCCAGAATGCTGTGTCTCTAGAAATCTGTTTGAACAGAAATGATGAGAAATTTCTCAGTCCCTGGAATATAATCAGAAAGTTGGGTCTGATTTATTCTACTGGCTTCTATCTACTTGGTACTATCCCAAGGCTAGCAAATCCCATTCACTTGCTCCTTTAATCTCTGTTATTCAGAACTAGTATCTGTCTTTTAACCTCCTTCCCCTGCTCTCCATCTCCTGAAACTTTTATCCTCATCTGCCTTGGTTCTATCCTTCCCCAGTTTCAATCCTCCTCCACTCATCCCTTCCACTGTACCACCAAGAAAAGCCCTTTATCTTTAAAATCTTCCCCTAGAAGGGGTTAGGTGATTGGCTCAAGGTCACACAGCTAGTGTGTCAAGTGTCTGAGGTTGGATTTGAACTCAGGTCCTCCTGTCTCAATCTCAGTTCTACCTGAAAACTGGATTTTCTCTGAAAAAAGATCATTTCCTTCATCAAACTTTGTAAATCTGTTCCCTCCTCTTCTATGTCTCTTAATGCTTAGGCCAAGAGGATTTATCCTGTTCCTTTCCTCCCACTGCTATTTCCTAATGGTGATAATGATTTTATATACATTTATATAGCACTTTAAGGATTGCAAAGCATTTTACAAATATTACCTTATTTTATCCTCACAACAACCATAGCTGCTATTATTGTCTTCACTTTACAGAAGAGAAAACTGAGGCAGGTAGAAGTTAAGTGGCTTGCCCAGGAACATACAGCTATTAAGTGTCTGAGGCTGTATTTGAACTCAGGTCACCACCCAGCTACTAGATATGCAACAATCTCTAGCAGCTTCCAGAGCTCTCAGACCACAGATGGTAAGGGGTCTGGTCAGAAGGAGATTACAGGGGTCTCTTTGCTAGCACTGAGGCAGGACTCTGTTGCTTTGTCAATACTTAGAATCCAGGTGTAGTGCTGGGTGGTAGTCCCAGGGTGAGGAGGAGCATTAGCACACCAGAGCTTGCAGCCATAGTAAAGCAGAGACCCTCACAGTTGCAGAGCAGAAAAGAGTGCTTGTAGTCAGTCACAGATGAGAGCACAGGCCAGGAGAGCAGTAAACACCTCTCCTTAGATCATATCACCTTGGAAAAAACTGAAAACTTACAGGTCCCTAGAAGTATCTCTGAAAACAGTTGCACAAAACTCCTGAAGCTTGAGACAGTGAGCCCTTTACCTTGGAAGCAAAGCCCTACTTTAACAAAGAGTTAAAAGTCAAGAAATAGTCTGGGAAAATGAGCAAATAGCAAAAAAAATTCTGACCATAGAAAGTAACTATGATGACAAGGAAGATCAAAACAGACACTCAGAAAAAGACAACAAAGTCAAAGCTCCTACATCCAGAGCCTCGAAGAAATATATGAATTGGCCTGAGGGCCATGGAAGAGCTCAAAAAGGATTTTGAAAATCGAGTAAGAGTGGTAGGGAAAAATTGGGAAGAGAAATGAGAGTGATAGAAGAAAATCTTGAAAAACAAGTCAACAGGAGACACACACACACAAAAAATACTGAAGAAAATAATACCTTAACAAAACAGACTAGGCCACATGGCAAAAGAGGTCCAAAAAACCAATGAGAAGAATGCCTTTAAAAGCAGAATTGTCCAAATGAAAAAGGAGGCACAAAATCTCAGTGAAGAAAATAATTCCTTAAAAATTAGAATTGAACAAACAGAAGTTAACGACTTTATAAGAAATCAAGAAATAACAAAACAAAACCAAAAGAATGAAATAATAGAAGACAATGTGAAATATCTCATTGGAAAAACAACTGATCTTTGAAACAGATCCAGGAGAGATAATTTAAAAATTACTGAGTTACCTGAAAGCCATGATCAAAAAAAGAGCCTAAACATCATCTTTGAAGAAACCAACAAGGAAAACTGCCCTTATATTCTAGAACCAGAGGGTAAAATAGAAACTGAAAGAATCTACCAATCACCTCCTAAAAGAGATCCCAAAATGAAAACTCCCAGGAATAATATAGCCAAATTCCAGAGCTCCTAGGTCAAAGAGAAAACATTGAAAGCAGCCAGAAAGAAACAATTCAAATATCATGGAGCCACAGTCAGGATCACACAAGATTTAGCAGCTTCTACATTAAAGGATCAGAGGGCTTGGAATATGATATTCCAAAGGGCAAAGGAGCTAGGATTACAACCAACAATCACCTACCCAGCAAAACTAAGTATAATCCTTCAGGGGGGAAAAATGGACATAATGAAATAGAGGACTTTTAAGCATTTCTGATGAAAAGACCAGAGTTGAATAGAAAACTTGACATTCAAACACAAGACTCAAGAAAAGTATAAAAGATAAACGGAAAAGGGAAGTAGTAAGGAACTTAATTTTACATTCTTACATGAGAAAATAATACTTGTAACTCTTAAGAACTTTCTCATTATTAGGACAGTTAGAAGGAATACATATAGACAATGGTCACAGGTGTGAGTTAATATGAAGGGATGATATCTAAAAATATAAAATTAAGGGATGAAAGAGGAATGTACTAGGAGAAAGGGAAAGGGAAAGGGAGACTGGGGTCAATCATCTCACATAAAAGAGGCAAGAAGAAGCTGTTATAGTGGAAGGTAAGGTGGGAGGTGAGGGGGAATGAGTGAAACTTAGTCTTATCAGAATTGGCTTAAAGAGGATATAACATATATACTCAATTGGGTATAGAAATCTATCTTACCCTACAAGAAAGTAAGAGGGGAAAGGGGTAAGAGAAAGGGAGGGTGGTCATAGAAGGAAGAGCAGATCAGGAGAGGGGGTAGTCAGAAGCAAAAGATTTTTGAGGAGGGACAGGGTGAAAGGATAGAGAGAATAGAATAAGAATAAATGGTGGAAGGGGGGGAATAGGATAAAGGGAAATACAGTTAGCAGTTGTAACTGTGAAAAAAAAATTTGAAGCAAGTTTCTTCAATAAAGGTCTCATTTCTCAAACATATAGGGAACCGAGTCAAATTTATAAAACTAAGAGCCATTCCCCAATTGATAAATGATCAAAAGATAGGAACAGTTTTCGAATGAATTAATCAATGCTATCTATAGCCATATGAAAAAATGCTCTAAGTCACTATTGATTGGAGAAATGCAAATTAAAACAATTCTGAGGTACTACCTCATACCTATTAGATTGGCTAATAGGACAGAAAAAGAAAATAACAAATGGTAGAGGAGATGTGGGAAAAATGAGACATTAATATATTGTTGGTGGAGTAGTGAACTGATTCAGTCATTCTATAGAGCAACTTGGAACTATGCCCAAAGGGCTATAAAACCAGGTATGCCCATTGACCTAGCAATAGCACTACTAGGTCTGTATCCCAAAAGAGGTAAAAAACAAAAAGGAAAAGGCCCTATATGTGCAAAAATATTTATAGAAACTTTTTTTCTGGGGGCAAAGAATTGGAAATTGAGGAGATATGCCCATCAATTGGGGAATGGCTGAACAAACTGTGGTATGTGATTATGATGGAATACTACTGTACTGTAAGAAATGATGAACAGGATGGCCTCAGAAAAACTGGAAAGACTTACATGAGCTGATGCAAAGTGAAATGTACTGTGTACAAAGTAACGCCAATATTGTAAGATGATCAGCTGTGAATGGCTTAGCTATTCTTAGCAATATAACGATCCAAGACAACTCTGAAGGACTTATGATGAAAAATGCTATCCATCCCCAGAGAAAGAACTAATGGTATCTGAATAGAGATTGAAACATACTTTTTTTACTTTCTTTATTTTTCTTGAGTCTTCCCTGCCTTTGGTTTATGTTTTCTTTTACAACATAACTGTTACATAAATGTTCTGCATGACTACACATGTACAACTTATATCAAATTGCTTGCCTCCTCAATGAAGGGGGATGGGAGGGAATTTGGAGCTCAAAGTTTTGAAAATAAATGTTAAAAAATGCTTTTACATGTGACTAGGGGAAAATAAAATATTAAAAAAAATCTAATGGAGGAAGACAGCAAAAAAAAAAAAAAGAAGAAGAAGAAGAAAAGAAAGGGTTGTTCTGGCCCTTAAATGTGGCTCAAGTGAGGGTGATGGCAAAGGACATGAAAGTTGAGGTTAGTGAACCAGGAAGCAAGGATATTTGAGGCAATGCCAACATCAGATCACAGGACCACAGCTCTAGATTGGGAGGACCTTCAAAAGCATCTAGCACAACTTCTTTGTTTTAGAGATGAAGAAACTGAGACTGAGAGACAGTAAATGGTCTACCCCGGGCTACATAGGTAATAAGTGTCAGAGGCAGGATTTGAACCCCTTTCTTTAGACTCTAAACCCAGTGCTCTTTTCACTAAGTTCTTAAATATAAAGACAAGCGTTGGAGTGGAAAGAAAGAATGAGGTGAGCATTTGTCAAAAGAATTTTGAATTTGGTCCAGATTAGACTGGTCTCTAACCTGAGGATGGCTGGAGCTGAAACAGAGCAGGCCAGAGACAGGTGTATCAGAAATCAAGTAGAGGTTTAGTTTGAGTGAGGAAAACACTTGCAAGTGGAAGTTCTCCTGAGTAGCGGGGCTCAACATGTTGGGGTACAGGCAGCGCTTAAATACATACTGGGCTGGATTATGAAATAATCATTTTTAGGTCTCGAGTTACTGTTCCTGTGGGTCCTGTGGGAAGAGTTTTGTCTCAAGTCTTGGGAGTCATGATTATTCTGTGGGGTACTGAACCAGAGTTCTATGATGGGAACAGGAGGACAGTACAAAGAACATGGACTGTGAGCTTGTCAGTGATGTGATGGATGTTGGCTCTCAGGTCCCTGGGAAATAAAGAGAGTGAATGCCTGGTACAATACGCTTTGCCAAAGGGTGAGATCATCCGGAGCGCAAAGGATTATTGTTATGCCAAGCTCAGGGCATAGCCTGCTTTCTGGGCCTTAGCTCTGGGAAACAGGGTATCTCCAAAATATTTTGACATTTACCCCTTTTGGTAAAAAGGGAGGGGATCTTAAAGAACCCCTACCTTTAAGGCCAATAAAGGGGAGACAGGTATATGACACAGGATATTGCCCCGGGGGGTTAGTTCTTTGAGGGGTCCTACTGGGGAAGTATGTTCCAGGTGTAATCGCTAGCCATTGTTTGAAAAAGAGGTGGGGGGGGGCGCAGTCCAAGAATGTCAGAGTGAGAAAATGACAACGCATACTTGATTCAGGGCCTTGGTGGTTAGCCACATTACAAAAGGGGAGAGAGAGAAAACCAGAACAGTAAACTCAGCCCTCATCCGGAATCTTGGGACCACTGTCTCATCTGAATGTCAGGAGCAGGGGCTTTTTTCAAATGATCCAGTTTCCTCGCCACGCAGGGCGAGGATTAAACAGTACAATAAAGTTTTTCTCACAATTCCCATAACTGCATAATTACATTAAGTCAGGTACAGATAAAATTCCTTAGGGGGCTAACAATGGACTAGTTCTGAGAAGGGAGATTTACATGTGACAACATGCTTTATTCTCAGGACAACTCTAAAGGGGCTTATCTGGTTCCAAATTTAGAGGTTCCTAGATAATTCTGACTTAATATAGTTTAGTACAATCACTTAAATTTGATTCTTCCTTCAAGACAGAGCTCAGGCACCACCTTCTGCATGAAACGTTTCCTAATCCCTCTTACTGATAGTGTTCCCTTTTATTGTCCGTCTTTCCCTATTAGAATGTAGGCTCTTTGAGGATAGGAACTGTCTTTATTTTTGTTTGTATTTGTATTCCCACTGCTTGACTAGTGCCTGACACATAGTAAACATTTAATAATAATAATAATAATAGTAATTATTATTATTTACACATATGTAAATGTTTGTTGATTTTTGTCTTTCTTGTTGATTTCTCATCCCCTGACTCCTACAGCCTTTTTGATATGCAATTAGCCAAACTAGATTTCTATCTTTAACTTCCATATTAATATCATGTTGGCTTTTAATATATTTTTCCAGGCTTCCTGTGAAATACTGACTTTAACTATTCCTTATGTTTCTTCCTAACTTAAAGACTGGGCTTCCTCACAGTCCCTTTGAATAACCAGGTGATCGATTTCTTTGATTTTGCTTTTACCATCAGCTTTAAGATTTTATAAATTTTATAGCCATAGGAAGGCATCACCCTTGTAAACAAATAAACATATCAGTGGTCTTGAAGTTCAAAACCTCTTCGTTGTTTTTATTATTATTATTTAAAATTGTCTGAGGTACCTATTTCAGAAACCTAAGGAGTATAATCAAAAGAAATATCTCCAAGGAAACAGATAAATAGGCACTTACCTGAGTAGTTTCTTCTGCTTCTAAGTTTCAGAATCCTTACTTGAATCCCTATCATTGAATTTCAAATTAAACACTTGAAGAAAAATACAACAAAAATAAATCTCACTGAATCCCTCTTCTCTCCCCTCCCTAAAAGAATCCTTCATGAGTCTTGGAAGTTTCTGCAGTCTTTCATCGGGAAGTAGGGCCATTCCATAAAAATGTGAAACATATAAATATATATGCATGTATGTAGGTATTTATACATGTATATTTGTATAAATATATATATTTATATGTAATGTTTGTGTAAATGTAGATGTATTTTTAAGCATCCATCGAACATCTTCTCTGTGAAGATATAAAGTTGTTGTTTGAAAGAGCTGCACTAATTAAGCTAATGTTCTAAAGCCTCTGATACTGACCTTTGTTGTGTGTGTGTGTGTGTGTGTGTGTGTGTGTGTGTGTGTGTGTGTTTAGTTATAGAAAACAAGGGGGCTTATGTAGATGTGGTTTAGAGCATCTGGCTAAAAAACTTCACATCTGTCTCTCTATTCCAACCTACAGATACAACACTCAGCAAACTCTTCCATGAAATTAACAGCATCAAAATTTTCCACACAATCCATATCATGGTGGCTATTGTATACAAACCCCTAGGTTACTCTCAATCCCTTTGCAAAGAGGTCAGCACCTGGTTCGTGGGTCGTCTTCTCCTTCCCAACTTCTGCCCTTATAAATAGGGGTCTTTAAAATCTATGTTGATGTTCCTTCAAGTTCCCTAACTTCCCAATTCCCAAATCTCCTTAAGTCTCATGACCAGTTACTTCATTGCACCTCAGCTCCATGCAGGAATGGGTACACCTTGGATTTCACCATTACCCATAGGTATTCCATCCGCTTAATTAAAAACTCTGATATTTCTTGTCTGCCCATAACCTCCTATCATTCCTCTTCTTCCTTTGTCTCACCCCTTTTAAGCTTATTCTTCACCTTCGTCAGAACCTCCAATCCCAGCACCCCTCAGGACTTTCTCAGGCCATTCCCTATATTCTCATTTTACTTTTCTCCCTCTCCAATCTTCACTCCGCAAGTCAGTTCAGCTCAATGCTGTCTGTTCTTGAAACCATTGCCAGCCCTTAGACCTGGATCAATCCTATCATCAGACTTCCTCCACTCTTGCTCATGTGCTTCTAAACAGAGCTAGAGGAAGCCACCCAACCCTAGTACCTGGGTACATTATAAATTTATGTAATCTAACTTCTCCTAGACCCTCAATTCAGCAAAGGGATCCTTTTATTCCTCAGTAATTTAATATCTCATTTCTCCCTACAAAAGCTCTCCCAAACATTTTCTTACTTCTTCAAGCCTCCCAGACCCACTCTACCCCTCCTCATCCTCTCTCAGCTGGAAGATGTTGCTATTTAATGTACTGAGAACATTGAGACCATTCAACAACAGTTTTCTCTTCTCTGATCCTCTTCATCTCAAAACCCCTTGACATCATCTTCCACTCTCTCCTCTAGTTTCTGACAATGAGAGGTCTCTTCTCCTTGCCAGGAATATGAGGAATGGCCTAGGAAAGTCCTGAGTGGTAGAATTGGTGTATCAAAATCCACATCCACATAAGCCCCCTTGTTTTCCATAACCAAACACATATACACACAAGATAAAAACTACATATGCTCTTAATTCCACCAGCTTCCAGTCCCCTAGTTTTGTGATCTCACTGATATCTTGACTCCTCACTCTCTGATCTTACATATCCAACCATTGTGGCCATTTCTATCTCCTTAACATCTCTTGCATCTGACCTCTTCTCCCTAGGCACACAGGTACCATTGTGGTTCAGGCCTAGATCATTCCTAATTGGTCTTCATTCCTCAAGTCTCTTCCTACTCCAGCCCATCATCCACACTGCTGTCAAAGCGATTTTTCTTCAGCACAAATCACGTCACTCCCCTACTCAATAAACTCCCATGGTTCCCTACTGCCTCTAAGGTCAAATATAAACTCCTCCATTTATCTTTTAGGGAGCTTCACCACCTAGTCCCAGCCTATCTTCCCAGTCTCACTAGGCATTACGCCTTCTCTTCCGCTCTGTAATCCAGTCAAATTAATCTCTCTGTTCCTCACATCCAACACTTCATCTCTTACCTCATTGCCCTTGCACTGGTCATCCCCATGCTTGCAATCACATTCCCTCTTCTCTGCTTCATAAAATCCCTCTCTTCCTTCAAGACATAGCTCAGGCACCACCTTCTGCATGAAACTTTTCCTGATCCCTCTTACTGCTAGTGCCCTCCCTCTCAAACTACCTTCTATTTCATTAATTTGCTTTTTCTAATTTATTCTCTTTATATTCATTCTGTATATACTTGTAAATATTCTAGCTGTCTCCTCCATTGGAATGTGAGCTTCTTGTAAGTAGGGATTGTTTTACTCATTGCATTTTTATTCCCATCCGGTAGCAGTACCTGGAACATAGTAGGCAGTTTTTAAATGCCTGTTGATTGGTTGGTCTATGTGCAAGTCTAATCACAGACTCAGAGACAGAGCTAGCAAAAGTGACCTTCCTCATATAATCCAATCCCTTCATTTTATAGATGAGGAATCAGAGGGGCAAAAGGTCACATCACTAAGCAGTGACAGAGTCAGGGCTTGAACTTCAACCTCCTAATTCCCAGCCCAGCACTCTCTTCCCACCCTTCTGCTGGGTCCCTTACCTTAAAGAACATTAAGATTGATGGACTGCCGGGTGCACGGAGCAGTGTACTTGGCACAGGGGCCAAGATTCATTCATTAATTTTTAATTCAAACATTTATTAAGGGCTCATTACGTACAAGGCCCTGGGGATACAAAAATGAAAAAACAGTCCCTGCCCTCAAGTACATTTGACTGGTATGACAAATACACTGATAATAAATATGCTATAAGGATGACTTGTGACACTGCTCTAGAATCACAGTGTCCTAGAGAAGGTAATCTTTGGCCTGAGACCCCAAAAGACCAGATTAAGAAACATGAGCCAAATGTGTAAAACATTTCATTAAGACAGAAAGACAAAGGAAGAAACAGACAAAATCAAGCAAGAGAATCAATCTTTTTCATTCCCTCCAAATACAAATGGATATAATTTCCCACAAACTTCTGTGCACGTTGGTTTGAGAAAGAGCTTTGTGTCTAGTCTAGTAGAACACTTCTTTGCCTCCAGTTCTCATGGCTCTGTGTCACAGAAGATAGCTTCTTAGTTCTGTCCTTTGTAGCTCCCTCTGCACGGTCCTGGGACCATGGTCATCAGAGTCTTGCTGGTGCTAGTTTCCTGGGAATCTATCTTCTGCTTGTGGAATTCTCTTCCTCCTCTCCTCCTCCTCTTCCTCCTTCTCCTCATTTTTACCTTACCAACAAGCTTCAGAGAGGGCCTCTTTACTTGAAGGATCTTCCACCCTTGCTTCTAGCTGGGTTACACAAGAAAACTCCTTTAACATCTTCTCTATTCCATGGCAACCTAAGTACTTCTCTCCCTCTAAATGTGAGCGGTATGATCTGATGAGTCTTTCTGAATCCAGGAATTAATACATTTACTTCATTTGCCTTTTTCAATTCCCTTCATCCTCCACTGCCTTCTCTCCTCTCTCTCCCCTCTTCCCCAATTACAAATTGTCTTGAAATTTCAATCTGCCTCAGGGAAGTACTTGGCAATGCTGAAGAAGAGACTGGCATTGCTGGTGACCTTTGGTCTTAATTCCTCCAGCAGCTACTGTAAACAGTGTGTGACAGGTTTGAGAGAGTTCCAACAAAGAGTCCTGTGAAAATCTGAAAAAAGAAAGATCTTTTTCATCTGGGAATGAGGAAACAGGGAGAAGAATCAGGGAAGGTTACATTAGGAGCTGGGTATTGAAGGGAGAAAAAAAAAGATTTTGACAGGCAGAGAAAATGATGAGGAAATGCATTACAGGCATGGGTATACAAAGAAAGTCAGATCCCATAACTTGGGACAGCACATGCTCATAAAGGGGATGGAGATCTAATCTGCAATGTCCTTGGACTCACTCAGGATGACTCCCAAAAAGAACAGTGTTTCTCTTTTTTCAGGATAAACAACAACTAGCATTTATATAGCACTATAAGGTTTGCAAAGCACTTTACAAATATCTCATTTGAACTTCAGAACCCAGGGAGGTAGGTGCTATCATTGTCCCCATTTTAAAGACAAGGTAACTGAGACAGACAGAGGTTAAAGGACTTACCCAGGGTCACAAAACTAGTTAAGTACATGAGGGAAGATTTGAACTCAGGTCTTCCTGGCTCCAGAGTAGCACTTAGTACACCAACTTTTGATACTATAACAGGGCTATAACTACCAATTCTAGCAACAAGAGAAATCGCCACAAAAATGTCCTCAGAGCAGGGGCAGGAGGAACTTTAGGGAGATACTTCAGGCTGCTGCTGGGAAGAGACGGTAAGGAAGGGTCAGGCTGGGGAGGATCATCTGGGATGTGGCTACTGTAAGGAAACAGACACCATCTTATGGCTTCATATTTTAATTAACTATTCTTATGAAGCTCAGTTGTTCCTATCTGCTGGAGGAGGACAGGTGTCCCTAAACCAAAGCCTTGGTTGCTTTGCCCAAGTTGACTCTGTATTCTGAATCTGGGTATTCTGACTTAGCTCTAGTGCTCTGGTGACTCTCCCTACAAGGCAGCCAAGAATGCCACTTATTATTGCAGGATAGCTTCTCCCTGGACTTTAATGTCTTCTCCTTAAGTGGCCTACAGGGAACATAACCAATGATCTCATAGGTTTTTTCCACTGTCAGTATCTATAACTCCCTCAAGGATTTTGCAGTCTCCTGCTTTGTCAGTAAGAGGCAAACAAAATCTCCCTAACTGAAAAACACAGAATCTTAAAGACTGACCAGTTGTCTTTGACTTTTCCTGTGACAATCAGTGAAAAATCACTTTGGTTTTTTCCTCTTTAGGCAGTTTTTTTTTTTTTTACCTCCAACCAAGATGTTTAACTATCCCATGCTCATCTTAATCTTACTGTTAGTTTCTCTGAACCAACTGCAACTGATAGAAAAGCCAATGAGTTGATTAAAATTTTAAAATATTAAGTACATGTGTCAGGCACTATGAATGCAAAGACAAAAATGATGACCCTCCGTTTTTACAGACCCCATCCTTTGGTTCAGTGAGACATTCATAGGCTGAGATGAACAAAAAAATGTCTCCCCCCACCCCACTCCGCCCCCAAGGTTAGATCCTAAGCAAGACTCTGAGCCAGATCCTGGTCAACAGCCTGGGGAATCAGATAGCAATGAGTCATATATCCAAGCCCAGGAAAACAAAAGGAACAGATCTGGAGAAGCTGTGGAGAGGGTAAAGAAATTGAAATGAAAAGATTTTTCTGGACTGAGGCGGGAGAGGAAAGGGAGGAAGTGGAATAGACAAGACTAAAAGATGGGAGAGTGAGGTAATTTGGAAGGTTGGGCCTCCCGACAGTGTACTATAATGATGAGTTTGGAATAAAATGTGGAGCATGGGTTTCTGGAAAGTGTGAAAGGATGGAAGAAAGGGCCAAAGAAACATATAGAGACTGGGAAGTGCCAAAGACAAACTTTACCTATTTGGTAGCCTTGCTCTGATTGGCCCTGATCCTTCTTTCCTATCTGGAACCAGATACAAAAATTTAAGGTCTTCTGGGGGATCTCTGAGCACTCTGGGACCAGAGGAGCTATTTCTTAATTCTTTGTAAACCAAGGCCCAAGAGGAAAGGGAGTCCTATGATTCCACCTGCTCTATCATTCTGCCTCAGAAAGACTGGGTGGGCAAGGTCATGGAATTGGATTTCTAGTGTCATGGTACAAGGGTGAAAAGCCTTAGTTCTGGAATGAAAGGCCCAATTGAATTGAATTGAATTGAATTCTACTGCTTACCAATAAGGCAAAGTCACAACAGATTTGCGGAGGAAGAGGAAGAGGAAGAAGAGTAGAAGGAGGAGGAAGAGGAGAAGCCATTCAGTTACTTGCCTAAAATCAAAAGACTTACAAATCAATTAAAAGGGTAGGATTAAAGTCCCTATTTTCTTTCATACAAGCATCTGCTTTTATTGTATTAAAATTTAAGGTCTTTATCCCTAAAGCTAAAGGAGCTGCATGGAGAAGGTCATAAAGCCCAAGTCACTAAGTCTGTATCACTTTCCAGGCTTCTCTTTTAATTGGAAAAGAAACCTATCTATACAAAGTGAGTATTGCAGTATTTTTCTCCTGATGTCATCAGACCAATGCCATCCTCACCTCTGGAAGACAATATGTTTTAAAACCCTACCTAGAAAGGAAGAGGAGGATGGGGGAAAAGGCATTCCTGACTACCAATCAATCAGTAAGTATTAAGTGACTACTACTACGTGTCAGGCACAATGCTAAATGTGAGATACAAAGGCAGAAGCAGAACAATCCCTTCTTCAGGGATCTTACATGTTAATGGAAGAGACATCGTGTAAATGTGTACAAGACGTACAATCAAACATAAGGTTACCTTAGAAGAGAAGACAGTAACATTTGGTTGAATCAGGAAAGGCCTCCCACAGAATATAGCATTTGAGCTGAGTTGAGGGTAACCAGAAATTTCCCTGCTCAGAGCAGCAAAGCAACTAATGACAAGATGATCAAGAATAAAGTGATGCAAAGATCATAAGACATAGGCATACCCTCTGAGGAAATAAATGATAAAAGAAAGGCCTTATGTTCATCAAAATATTTATAGCAGCACTGCTTGTATCGGTTAAAAAAAAAAGTAGGTACCCCTTAATTGAAGAATGTCAGTAGGATATTATTGTGTTGTAAGAAATAATGAATATGATGATTATAAAAAATTTTGCATACAAAGATTTATGTAAACAGATACCAAGTGAAGTATAAAGAATCAGGAAAATGATATACACAATTTTGACAACAATGTGTAAGGGGGCTGGCCCTGTACATATCCAGATTACCTAACATGGAAGCTCCCTGCAAAACAAATTTTCCTATTTTATGGGTGGGAGTAGCCTCTCTTGATTAGCACTATAGTTAGAACAGGTGGCATCTTTAAAACCGGCCAGACTGAGACAGTCTTTCTCTTTCCTTCCTGTGAGCTTTCTTGCTGTGCCCAGAGGGTGAAGATTACATACAATTTACCCACAGTTCTAGCCCTATGAACTGAACTGAGAGGGGGAATATCTTCCTCCCCCTTTTCTCTTTATCCTTGACTCTGGCTCTAAGAAATGGGCCTAGAGAGTTTTTTTTTTTTCTGCTTCATTTGTCCTTCTCAGTTTCAGGTGCCAGCAAAACTGGAACTGGGCCAGAATTTTAAGAGGAGATATAGCAGCGCCAGCCAGCTCAGCAGAGAAGCCCAGAGAAGCCAAGGCACTTAGGACTGGAGACCTAAGGGGATCTTTGGACTTAGAACTTGGGACTGAGCTCTATAGAACTGAGCTAAGTTGTGAAACTAAACCCTCCCCCACTCTCTCACTGAAGCAGCATACAGAGAGAAGCACTATGTTGAGGGGCCTAAGTTTGTATATTGGGGATTATACTTTTTGAAGTAAATATTTCTTTGCAAAAGATAATATGTTTAGTCTTACTGATTTTTTTTTCTTTTTTATTCTTAGTTATAAGGGATGGCTCTCTAGTTGATAATTAAAGATATTAAAGATAATGTGACTGTAACATGGTTAAATGCCATTGGTCAAGGGCTTAGGTAATTCCCAATCTCTCTAAAGGGCACACATCCCTGAGGAAGGAGTGAATGTAATACACCTGGCTTTTAGATGATGAAGGCCAGGGTAGTCAGTGTTACAAGTGTAAACGAAAAGAACAATAAAAACTTAACACTGTGTAATTATGATGACCAAGTTTCACCTCAATGAGATATAAGAATATACCTCCATCTCTTCTTTTTCTAGGCAGGGAGGGGTGAGTGGGAAGAATGAAGGACATAGGACATTACATATAATGTCAGACTTTTTTGATATGTTCAGCTTTGCTGATTTTTTTTTTTTGGTTCTTGGCTCTCTGGGAGGGGCGAAAGGGCTTTATTGGGAATGTTGGTAATATAAAAACACAAGATAGCAATTAAAATGTAAACAGAAAAGAAAGGAATAGAAAAATTTTCATATTTTATCCCACAGATTACCTAACATTATCTGACCCAAAAATAAAACACAAGTAATCCTTAACATGCTGCAATAATCAAAGAATACTTCATTTACTGACCACCCTACTGGAAATTCACCTCTCAGTAGTTAGCTAGATTGGTCCTTAGAGAGTGAAAAGACACACATTTTTGGATATGGCTAATGTGGGAATTTGTTTGGCTTGACTATGCTTAATTGTTATGTGTTTTTTTCTTTCTTTTTTGGTATGGGGGCAGGGAAAGAGAAAATAAATGTTAATTGAAAACAAAAAAAAAAGCAGATAGTCTCTTCTTAAGCCACTCTTCTCCTTCATAAAATCTGTCAGAGCTTACACCCAGTTGGCCTATTTATGGTCGGCTCTGCACCATGATGAAGCCATCAGAGTAGGACTTTGTCTCTCATACTGATGGCAATACCTTAAAATTATTGTCTTCCACCCCTAGTTTTTTAGTATCTCAAGGAGGACTTTGCTGGTGGCTCTGTCCGTTGAATAACTTTAAACTCCTTAGAGTCTGAGAACAATAAGACCTAATAGGATGTTATTGGACAAATCAGCTAAGAATGAGCAATCAGGATCCTGCAAGGATAATGCGCTTCCTAGCATTCCTAGTTAATGACCACAACACAGGTACAAAGGCAGTGATTTCAGAAGAGTGATTTGGAAATAGTTCAAATTAACTTCCTTTTTCCAAATCATCTGTTTCACCAAGGCAAAGAGTTAGCTGAAGCTGCATAATGGTGCCACCTAGTGGAAGAGGACTTGAAAACCCCCCCTTTTCAAATGGTATTTTCAACTACAAACAAGTACCCAATCTTTACAACAAAATGTGTGTTCCCTCTGAAATAACACGTGTGAGAATGTTTATCTTGTAATTTACGTTGCATGTAAATTACAGTGAGGGCAAACTGGTGGGCAGCCCTCATATTACAACAGCACCTATGAAATGTTACTGTTGTTTGTTCTTCATTCTTGAGAAGGACCATGACATCAGGGACTCCCAAGTGAATTGGATTTAAGTGACCAGCCTCACTTTCTCCTCCTGAGTCATCTGAGTCCAGTGGCCAGATATAGATCAGGACGACTGGAGATGGCCCAGGATGCTCTAGCAGACCTTGGTCTTTTTATGCTAAGGTCTTTAACAGGTCTCAGTTCGACTGAGACAATACCTATTCATCAATTAAGGCTTAATAAGAAGTGAGGCAGAGAGTGGCCTCTTAGTCAAAAAAAAAAAAAGATTCAATCTGGGAGGTGAAGACCCTCAGGGTTTCTGGCCAAAACAGGAAAAATTGCTATTTACATTCATTCTGATCCAATCAGTACCCAAACAACGACCGAGCAGGGCTTGGCCTGGAACCTAGTAGAGATAGAGGAAGGCACCTAGGAAGCTGAGTGGACCTCCTGTGCAGCATTTGCAGAACGCGCAGGATGAGAGGGCATGACTAGATTGTGATCTGTGTCATTCCAGTGAAAACCCACACTGAAGAGATCAAAGTTACACCTTGTGAAAATTTGGAAAGTAACTGTCATGACAGGCCTTCAGAATCCTGTGTTAGATGGCTAACGGTAGCCTCTAATGTATAAACTTTTAGGACAGAACTCCCTTCAAAGTGGATTGGAACTCTGTTCTCCCATAAAGGGGCTGCTGGCTGTGAAGGGGCTACCCTCCTGCAAGTAGTTTCTGTGCCTGAGGAATATAGTTCCCCAGTGCAGTGAGGTGAAGGCAGGGTGATTCGACTGACATGAAACAGAGAGAAGCTGCCCTCCTGCAGCAGGTAGAGAACCATCTGATAACATTTCTATGGTTTGTGTCATAATCAGGGAATTTCAGAGTTGGGGTGGGCCTGAAACGCCATCTGGTCAAATCCATATGATTTGAAGAATTTCCCCTATGATATCCCCTACCCCAAAAGTCATTCAGCCTTTGCTTGAAGATTTCTAATGAGGGGGAATTCACTACCTTCTGAGGCAGACCATTCCATTCCTGAAGAAAAGGGATATCTGGGCCTTGATCGTTTTGATGCCAGCTCCTTTGGGTTCAGTCAGAATGGGGAGAGCAGGGGAGCGGAAGCAGCGCTGCAGATGAAAAAAGCAGGGTGGGAAGTGGGGTTCACAAACACTTATTAAGTCCCTACTATGTGCTAGGCACTGTGCTAAGCACTTTACAAATATTATCTCATTTGATCTTCGCAACTCTGGGAGGTATATGCTATTCTTATTCCCACTTTACAGTGGAGGAAACTGAGACAAAGAAAGGTTAAGTGACTTGCCCAGGGTGACACAGCTAGCAAGCATCTGAGGCTGGATTTGAATTTAGGTCTTCCTGACTCCTGGCCCGGTGCTCTATCCATTGTGCCACTTAGCTACCTTCACTTTATTAGTGAATGATATGGACAGCTTCTTGGCTGTTTGGGGGGATAAAAGCAAAAAACAAAGGACAATTAACACTTATGTGATACATGCCAATTACCTGGAAAGTAACAGGTTATCAGATATTGAGTCAAAGGTCTCATAGAAATGTTTATGTGATTTTCTCCCCCTTTGGAATTCTACATGTGAAATGCTAACTCAGATTCCATAGAAGAGGGAGAATAAACTTCTAATAGACTAAGTTGTATGTAAATGTATATATATACACATATATATAATCTATAGTAAACAATGTTCTAAGAAGCAAAATCATATTCTTATACACAGAAGACAAAGAAAATTACAGATGGCATTATGGAAGGCATTTCAGCAGTTGGCTCTGCCATATCAGGGGCAGAGTACAGAAGGACTATCATCTTTAATTTTTTATGTTGTACCTGTCTTAATACAATCTAGAAGATCACTAGCCTTTCGAGTGCCCGTGTTGCTCTGACAATTCATAATTAAGCTTACAGTCCACTAAAACCCCCAGAATTTTTTCATGGTACATGTTTTTAGCCATGCCTTCCCCATTAGGAACTTCTGTGGTTGATTCCTTGAAGCCACATATATGACTTTCCAATCAATCAACCAACATTTATTGAGCATCTACTAGCCAGGCACTGTGCTAAGCATTTTACAGTTATCCCTATTAAATTTAATCTTATTAGATTGGGATCGTTGTTTTAACTTCTTGAAATCCTTTCAGATTCTATCATCCAAAACATTAATTATCCTTCTCAGCTTCATGTGATCTATAAACTTGAGAGCATGCCATCTCTATCTACATCTAAGTCATTAAAAAAAAATGCTGAACAGTACAAGGCCAAGGACACATAAACTGGGGCACCCCATTAGAGATATCCCTTCAAATTGACACTGACTCTTTGATAACTACTCTTTGGGTCTGTCATAGAATCAGTTATGAACATATCTAATTGTATTATCATCTGGTCCACTTCTTTCCATCTTGTCTAAAAGGATAACATGAGAAATTTTGTCAAATACCTTGTTAAAATCTAGGTCTACTATGTATGACATTCTCTTGATCTAATATTCTAGTTAGCCTTTTAAAAATGAAAATGAGTTTAGGGCGTCATAGCCTATTCTCATTGAAGCCAAGATGTTTTTAGTGATCACCATTTCCAATATAGAGAAGCTATAAAGAGGCAAATTTATGCTTAATGAATGGAAAACTTTCCTAACAAATACAGTTATTCAAAATGAAACAGGATGCCTTTAGAGGTAGTGCACTCTCCCTCCCAGGATATCTAGAACAAAGGCCAAACGGGCCACTTAGGTTGGACTATGTCATTTTATAGGTCCCTTTCAACTCTGAGATTCTGTGATTTTCTTTTTTTTTTTTTTGATTTTCTTTCTAAATACTTATGAGCCATTTCTTTAATAATGTGTTCAATGACTTTGTAAGAAACCAAAGATGGTTTGAAGACTGCATCTCTGCATTCTTTTGAAAATCAGGACATGTGCCCATCTCAGTTCCTGAGGAACTTCTTTTCTCCATGATGTTTTCATGATGATTAACAGTAGTTGAACAATCACAGCTGACAATTCTTTCAAACTCCTAAGATGGGGTCAGTTCCAATCGTATGTTTTGACCTCACTGAGTACATAAGTGCTCTCTCACTAGTTTCAACTCTCTATTAAGCATTTTTGTTCTACCTTTCTCATCTAAGGATCACCTTCTTCAGCAGAAAAAAAAAAAAAAACCAGTGAGAGAAATGGTTGTTTCTCTCTTATATTAATAGCCAATTATTATTAAGATTTTTTTCTATTTCTTCATTCAGAAATAAGCCCCTGTAGGTTAATACAACCAGTCTTTGAAGGATGTTACTGACTTTGCTCAAAACTTTACCCTATCTAGACCATCTTATCTAGATGGAATTGTAGCCCCACCCAACTTAAAAAACCTAACAAAAATCTAATCTAGGTGAAGTTTGGCCCACAGTATTCCACTTAGTTATTTTCCATCGCCTCCATTTTATGATGCACTCCTCATGATTCATGTAGGTTTCTTTGGATAGCTCGGCTCCTCAACTTCCAACTCCAAAGAATTTTTAGGATTGAGGTATGTAATTCACCTCAAAGATTATTTAGTCCAACTTCCTCATTTAATAGGTGAGGAAACTGAGATCAGGAGGAGTTACATGACCTGTTCAAGATCACAGAAGCAGCAATTAACAGAGTGGGATGCAAACAGAATTTCATTTTTGATAGCTTTCTATGCTTAATGAACTAATTTCCCCTTGTAGAATTTTTAGACCATATTCTCAGCCAGGCCTAGTTCAGGTCAGTCCAGTGATTCTGAAATTGGAACATTAATAAAACATTTAATTCAATAAAAATAAATTTACTTAATAATACATGAGTCCAAAAGGACACAATCACAGATTGAGGTGGACCCTGCCCCCTTCTATCTGTGCATTTACCATTCTCTGGTCAGTGGAGAATTCGGTCAATACTGAGCGGCATTCACTCTTCATTGGCTGAGATTTTTACGCCATGGGCAGCTATGCTAATCTTTTAAGTCCTAGTCCTTCAGATCAATCAGATCCAGAAGACTGGCCTCCCTGCCCTCCTTAGAAGCAAGCCCAGTCTATGTAAAACAGATGCCTCTCTTACCACTGAATCCTACCTATTTTTTTGCTTTTGGAAATGGGCTCTACCCAAATCTAGAGTACATGTCAGACTATGCTCAGCTTTCCTCTACTTGGGGTTTATCTTGGCAAAGATACTGGAGTGGTTTGCCATTTCCTTCTCCAGCTCATTTTACAGATGAGGAACTGAAGCAAACAGGGTTAAGTGACTTGCCCAGGGTCATACAGCCAGTTAGTGTCTGAGGCCAGATTTGAACTTGGGAAGAGGAGTCTTCCTGATTCCAGGCTGGGTGCTCTATCCTCTGTGCCACCCAGCTGCCCCATAAGCAATTAGTCCATCCTTTTTGGATACAATCAGTTACACAAGAAGCAAATTCCTTTATCACTTCCCTCTACCTTTTGAAGAATAAAATTACCACTAAAGCAGTTTGAGAATTTATCAGCAGCTTTGTTTTTGGCAGAGAGGTCCATTGACATCTGGGTGGCTGAAATTCCTTATCATTACTGTATCAAGACTCTGCGCTAAGTTGGCTTAATTTTCTGAATTACTCTATTTTTCCCTCTGCCTGGTTAGCCTGTAGTAATTTCCACAATTTCATTGCTTCTCCCTTCACTGGGCTTTATTTATATGCTCACTATCATGTTTCTCCCTTCTAGTACTAGGATTTCCTCCAATAAATGTATAATGTTACTCTACTACCCCTTTTATCTGTCCTGTACTTTTTGGATGTTACACCCTTCAATGGCCACCCTCCTGTTGGTTACCTTTTCTCCACTCAAATAACCACCACTCTAGCTCTCTGGATCTTCTTCTCCCCACATTCGGTCTCTCCCCACTTAGCTGCCAAAATGATTTACCCAAAGAGCAGCCGCTGACCATGTTACACCCCTACTCTACAAAGTCCACCAGCACCCCATCACCTCTAGCATCAGATGCAGACTCCAAAGGCCGGCACCTGCAGTTCTTCATCACCCGGCACCTTTCTACATGTCTAGCTTTCTTACACATTGCTGCTTTCCACACACCTTATCTCACTGAGCCATGCTGGCTTACTTACTGCTCTTCATGTGATACTACTTCTCCGGTCTTCATTGCCTTTTCATTGCTTGTCCCAGTGCCTGGAATGTTACCTGTTAGAATTTCTGTTTTTCTTCAGCTCACCTATTCCATGGAGTTGTCCTGCTCTCCCCAGCTACTTATGTAATCTCTCTCATGTATTCATTTTGTATATAATCTGCATATACTTATATACGTGTCTTCCCCCACTAAAATGTAAGTTCCTCGAGGCCAGGGACTGTTTCACTTTTGTTTTTGTATCCCCAGCACTTAGCATAGCACCCGGCACATAGTAGGCTCTTAATAAATGGTTTTTTCCCAACTCTAAAACAACAATTCCACGACTGTATGTGGTTCCATCTATACAACCAAACCAAGATTGTTCACTACCATTTATATAAAGTGCTTGAATTATGCTTCGTGACCGTGGTCAAAATATAGTGTCCCAAAAGTTTTAGAGCAATTTTAAGCTGTTATTGAAATCTAAAACTATACTAAGACTTTAGGGACAGCCTATACTTCATGAATACATTATTTTATTGTTGTAGCTGCTACTTCCACTGATGCACATCACATCCCTTCTACGACTTGGTAGGCTGCCTTTGAGAGTGGCTAGAAAGATGAGCTGTGGAGGGCCATATGCTACTGAGTTTTACTGAAGAGGGGAATGACATGGTCAGACCTGCACCTTAAGGAAAATCATTTTGGCAACTTTATAGAGGATGGATTAGAGTGGAGAGGGACCTTAGGTGGAAAAATGAGTTAGAAGGCCATTGCAATAGTCCAGGCAAGAGGGAATGAGGGCTGTGGTTAATGAGCAGTGAGAAAGGGTCAGCTATGCAGGCAGAGACAGCAATATTTGACATATAGGACAAAGGAAAATGAGGAGTCAAGGATAACCCTGCCTTTGGGAACCTGTGAGACTGGAAGCTAGTATCCTAAACAGTAATGGAAGAATTTTATTAGATTTAGGAAAATGACAAAGAGTTGTTGGGACTCATGCTGTGTTTGAGGCCATACAGTTTGAATGTGTAACAAGCAGGTGGTGATACGGTGGGTAAGAAATAGACTGGGACAGACATATATAGATCTGAGTCATTTCCACAGAGATAATCAATCCACTGGAGCCCCTGAGGTCACTAAGAACATATAGAAAGAAGGCCTAAGACAGAGCCTTGGGGATATAACCACAGTTAGGGGGATAATACAGATGATGATCCACCAAAGGAGACTAAGAAGTGGTCAGACAGAAAAATCAAGAGCATGTAGTATTCCCACAAAAACTCAGAGTGATTGACAGTGGCAAATTGTGGTAGAGGGGAGAAAGAATGAAGATAGAAAAGTATATCAGTGTTATTTGTTTTTAAGTAAGTCTACTTGTTGAAATATGCAGAATATAGAATGTTGTACAATGTGGTCGTTGAGAGAACACTGTTCCTGGGAAACATAAAACTTGGGTTCACATCTTAACTGTGATTAATTCAGACTCAACCTTAGTTTCTCATTGATAAAATGATGATAAAAATACTGGTATTCTCTGCCTCACAAGGCTCTTGTGAGGAAAGCGTTGTTAAGTGGGATTTCATTTCTAACAATCTGATATTCTCTAGAATTCTCCAAGCTCTAAAAGTCACTTCCTTGTCAGGACACCTGATGAACTGTGTAAGCTGGTTGACACTTCACTTCAGGATAGGGAGTACTGATATTTGGATTTTTTCCCTCCCTCATTCTTCAAGACAGGGAAGAACTGCTGCTAACTTTCAAAGGGATATTTTCTGCCAGCAGCCTTAACTATAATCTCTCTCATTACTAAACTAACCTTCTAGACCCCAATATAGCTGTAGAGCATAAGCTGCACAGATATCCAGATAAAATTTTTTTAATGACTTTTCACAACTTGCTTGCTATTTATTTAATGGTCTTACCCTACCCTTCTTAGTACTGGTGATATATTGAGACTATACCCAAAAATCTGACATTGTTTCTCTTAATGGGATAGTGTAGTAGAGTAGAAAAAGCATTGGGTCTGGGGTTGAAAACCTGTGTTCTAATGTGTCTCTGCCACTTAATATAACGGGACGAGTTATAGCCGACCCCAAACATCGTTGGACCTCCGCACCCAGATGCCAACTGAGAAACCTCAGGGCTCTGAGGTATGGGAGGAACAAGATGGAGTCTGGAGGAAGGGTCTCGCCTTTGTTGGCAACGTGGTGCAGGGTTCTTTTCCGGGTTTACCTGTGCACAGGTGAATCATGGGGAGAGCGCAGGAAAGAAAGGGGAGGAGAATAGGAGGAGAATAGGAGGAGAATAGGCGGAGAGTAGGCAGACCAAGGCAGCCCTAGTACTACGTAATAAAGGCTATAAAATCTGGTCACTGACTTTACTAAACGGAGCTATTCACCACCTTGGCTTCTGGCCTCATTCATTGCCCGGGAGATCAGGCCTTTGCTGGACAAAGGCCTGGAAGTATGAGGTAAGAGAGTCCCCAACAATTGGCGCCCAAACGTGGGGCATGGCGCGGAGCCAAACTCGCAGCCCACATGATCCCCAAGGTGC
>CM053624.1:87924869-87948633 GCA_028646595.1 Phalanger gymnotis
TTGATCTTATATACCCTATTATCTTGTCAGGCAGATTGCCCCTTGCAATCATACCTCTCTAGTACTAAATTTCTTATTATCTACTACCTTCTTTGATGTCTATGTCTAACTATCATAAAAAAAAAACTGACTTGATTCTACCATTTCCTCAAGCTATCATTTTGTATCTCACCTCTCTTTCACAGCCAAATCCCTAACATGTCCCTTGCCTCTACTTCCTATCCTCTCACTTCTCAACCACATGAAATCTCATTTTTGACGTAACGACTCAACTACAATTACTCTCTCCAAAATGTGTTTAGTCAATTAGTCGTGTTTGACTCTTAGCAACTCCATTTAGGGTTTTCTTGGTGAAGATGGTTTGCCATTTCCTTCTGCAGCTTATTTTACAAATGAAGAAACTGAGGCAAACAGGGTTAAGTGACTTGCCCAAGGTCACACAGCTAATAAGTGTCTGAGGCTGGATCTGAACATAGGTTTAGCTGACTCCAGGCGTAGTACTCTAACCACTGCACCACCCAGCTGCCCTCTCTCCAGAATTTCCAATGATTAATTATCTGCCAAATTCAATGGTCTTTTTTTCAATACTGATCCTTCAGAACATGACACTGTCAAACACCCCTCTTCTGGAACATCTCTTATTTTTATTTCTGTGACATTGTTCTTTCTTAGTTCTCACCCTCCCTATCTGTGTACACTTTCTCTGTCTACTCATGGGTAAAGTCCTGAGATCTTTTCTCTTCTCTCTCTACTCAGGAGTTCTTAACCCGGAGTCTTCGAACTTAAAAAAAAAAGACAGCTATTTCAATACAATTAGCTTCCTTTGTATTTCACTTAAGGACTTAAAAACATTCTGAGAAGGGGTCCATTGACTTTATCAAACAGGTCCATGACACAAAAAAAGTTAAGCACCTCAGCTTTAGATCTCATTTTTTCCCACAGATTCAATTATCTCTATGAAAATGACTGCACAGTCGATATGTCCAGCCCCAATCTTATATCTTGGACTTCAGTCTCAGATAACTGCCTAATGGATGGTTCTAACTGGATATCCCCTAGGCATCTCAAATTCAGTAAGTCTAAAAAAGAATTTCTTGTCTTTACCCTAAAATCTACCCTCTCTCTTCTGAACTTCTTTTGTTCTGTCATCCTTGCAGTCACCCAAGCTTGTAACCTCAAAGTCACCTTCAACTCCTCAATCTCCCTCACCTGCCATATCCAATCAGCAGCTGTCCATCATTTCTACCTCTAACATATCTTTCATTTGTCTTCTCTCTCTAGTCACATAGCTACCACCCTAGTTCAGGCCCTTTTCACTTCAGAAGAAATACAACAGTCTCCTAATTGGTCTTCCTGCTTCAAGCCTTTCCCCTCTTCATCCCACCCTCCACATGGCTGCCCAATATTTCTAAAGTACAGGCCTGACCATATCAATCCCCTGCTCAAAAAGCTTCAATGGTTCCCTATTGGCTCTAAGATAAAATACGAACTTCTCTGTTTGGTATTTTTTGGGGGACGGGGGGCAGGGCAATTGGGGTTAAGTGACTTGCCCAAGGTCACACAGCTAGTACATGTCAAGTGTCTGAGGCCGGATTTGAACTCAGGTCCTCCTGACTCCAGGCCCAGTGTTCTACTCACTGCACCACCTAACTGCCCCCTCTGTTTGGTATTTAAATACAATCAGAGTCTGGTTCTAATCTACCTTTCCAGACTTATATGTTTTCTCTTCAAATATTCTATGTTCTAGTCAAACTGGCTCACTTGCTGTTTACTTCAACACTTTCATGGATATATGATCTCACCAATTTAAGTCCTCCCTACAATGTGAAAATCTCAACCTATCCAAGTCTTCATATCCCATGCAATTCTGTTCACACTGTTTCATGAATTCTTAATAGGGTGTCCACACATAGGGTGTCAGCACTTTTTCCCCCCCCTAGACCTCTTGACAGGTAGGTGACTCTGTGGTCCAGAAGGCTACGTAGCAGAGCCCAAGATCTGGCTGGATCTAACATCAATGGAAAGGCACAGTAAAAGCTTAGTAACAGCCCATGTCTGTTTTCCAAGCACCAGCCTTATTAAGTATGAAGAGACTTGTCACCAAGCAGAATGATGAATACTAAGTGATGAATTCTTTGGATATCACAGTAAGTCAGAAAAATAGTTTTCTACTCAAAGTATCATGTATCAAAGCATGTCATGTAATTGAAAAACCCTGAATTAGGGTGTGAAGAAACTAGTGTCCTAGTCCCAGCAATGTTACTTGGACAAATCACTCACCAAGTCCCACTCTGATGCCTCAACATGGTGGGAAGATTTCTTTGGGCATATGAATATCATGCTAGCAGAACATAAGCTCTGGAAGATCCTACTGAAGCTGGAAAGTTTTGGATGGATATATGTATATGGATCTGCACTGGTGGTGTGATTCTCATCGAAGGTATTTTGATAACATATCACAGAGACATTCTACTGAATGGAATAACATCACATTGTAGATTTTCAAAATACTATATTTGCACACGAGCACAAACCTTATTAAATAAAAATTACTTACCTGAGTGAGAAGCATAAAGGCATTATCTGCCCTAAGATGTTTGGTGAGAAAATCCACACAATGTGCTTCTAATGCTGGAACTGCATATTTCTTAGCAGTATAAAGAGTTGTCATGACTGTTTCTGGACCAATCTGAACTTCATCTGAATAAAGAAATCTGGAAAACAATTTCAAAAATGGGAGAAATTGTCATCAATAAGCCCATTAATATGATAAGATTTTAAAAACCAGTAATGTAATATTTACTCACATACTTCATTCTGGACACAAGCTGACAAAGCTATAAAGAATCAAAGGCGTAATATACTAATGTAGGTAGGCCTGCCATCTTCAAGCAGTTCCACATTAATGAATTTCACGATACTTTAATTTTTCCCTCTAAGTGTCTAAACTTAAAAATGTTTAACCATATTTTATTCAAATTAATCTAAAATGTAGTATTCCCCTTCTCCACTTTAGTTATCAGGATATACTATTATTTAAGCTTGCACGGATAACTAGTTATCACTATGAACACTGTGGTACTATGAAGTACCACAAGGGTAGGACTGTATGTACATATAAAAGGTCTGTTCGCATATATAATAGAGGCTATATTGTCGGCATATTCAATTCAGTCACCAATTCAATTTGATAGACATTTATTAATAAGTGCCTATGTGCTAGTGATGGAATCCTAACATAGCTGCCCTCAGCCCCAATATTCTAATTTCCTTATGGGTCCCACTGAACAGCAGGCAGTCCTGATTTAAGCACACAATCTGGCTTTAACCACACCACAGGCCCTCAGACTCAATACAGCCACAGACCCTAGCTAGTCACTGCTCCAAGCTCCAATTCACATATTTGAACATGTGTGTCCTTGCACTCAACCACAATCACATCATCCATTTTAGCCCAAGATAGGACCATAATACCTAACTATCCATCCCAACCAGACAGGATCACAATGGCTAGTCAATCAGAAAGCAGTAGGACTGGGATGTTTGACCACCGAACCACAGAAGGGACAACTCCCCCCTTAACTATTCTCTTAACAAGCCCCTCCTGGCTTTTTAATATTCATAATTTCTGTTGTGTAATCAGTGTCATTACACTATAAAATTGGCTGTCTTGTCTTACTAAGTTGCTGGTTCCTCTCTGAACCTAGCCAGCTTCTAAGGAGCATCAATCCTCAATAAATGCCTATACTTGGATTAAAGGTGGTCTGATTCTGAATTCTTTGAGATGGTGCTGCCACAACACACCATGAAACTGCAACACTAGGCATTATGGATAGAAAGAATCAAAATGGCATAGTCCTTACCCTCTAAGAGTTTACAATCTATTAGAATCGTACACAGCTAAGAATATGTACACGTTTATAGTATATAATACAAGGTAGAAGATGATAGAGGACAAAGCAAAGATCCAGAGAACCCAATTAACATCTGAGGGGGGAGAAAACACTTGCAGTTGAGGGATCAGGAAAAGCTTGATGGAGGAGGGAGACGGTCCTTGAGTAGAGCCTTAAAAGAAGAATTCTGACAAGCAGAAATGAGGAGGGAACACATTCCGGGTACTGGCCTGCACAAATGAAAAGAAACAGGAGACAACAATATTGAATCCAGTGAACAGCTGACAGTCTGGTCAGGCTGAGTCATAAGTGTACAAAGAATAACAGAGTGAAAGAAATAAGAAATGAAAAGGTAGTTTGCTTTTTTATAGGGGGAGGGAAAAGGTTGGGAGGGATGACAGAGATAGTGACTGTTATTGTCTAAAAACAGGTGAAACAAGAAATAAAAGTAGATCATTGAAGCATTTTTTAAAATGCACAAAAAGGAATACAGGGAAGTTCTGAGGAAATAAGACAAGCAGGACAGTTTTTAAAGTAACATGGAATTTATGATATACTTATTTTTAAAAAGCAAGTTGTTCATAATAGAAATTCATGGTTTCACATATAATCTTTTTATGTTCTACTTTGCATATGGAAATGTTCTTTTTTTTTGGCATTACTTAAAATCAGAATTTTTAAAATGGGAAAAAATGTAATTTGCAGCTAAATTGTGGCAGGCTTTAAATGTCAAGTCAAGGAGTTTTTATTTTATCCTCCAAGCAATGGAGAGATGGATGCTAAAGTGTTCTAAATGGAAAATGACCCGGCATGACGCAGTACAAACAGCATTGGATCCAGAGCCACCACAGACCTCAGTTCAAGTGCTTTATCTAATATTTACTATGTGACCACTGACAAATCTCTTAAATCCCCCGAACCTTCTCATCTGTAAATTACTGTAACAGCACCTACACCTCAGAGTCACTGTGAGGATCAAATGAAACCTGGTTGGAATTCTGCACTTCGTAGCTATATGATCTGAACCATAGTTTCCTTAGCTGTAAGACAGAGACATTTTTTCATTCGTGTCCTAGTGATGGGGTGATGGGAGGTGGGCCCCTAAAAGGAAAAGACCATGTCTTTGAAAACGACCCAGTCCCTGAATATTCTCATACATTCCAACAGTGCTAACTATTATTTTTATTCTTATTGATGGAGGGACTTGGACCCCTAAGAGGAAAGACTATGTCTCTGAAAGCAACACAGCCCCTAAAACTTTCCCACACAACCCAGGCCCTGAATCCAAGTCCCTGGCATTCACCTGAGGCATCAGGCCCATCCCAGTCTACCCACATATTCAATAAATGATCCTTTCAATTGTCCTTTCATTGTGGCCACACCATTTACCTCCTTTCATGGTCTACACCTGGCCCACCTCAGGCTACTTGCCACTTCTTAATCCCATCCAGATCTCCCCATAGCCTTGTCTGTATAAAAGTATCAGTCCCATCCTCATCAAATACACAGATTCACTAGAAATCTTGCCCCCCAATGGGTGTTATAATAAGACCTCGCTATTTTAACTGAAAGAGGGCTTGAGTGGTTGAATTCTTCTGAGGCAGATCCGTCCTGTACCCTTAGCTTTGGGGTTCCCAGCACCCCAAACCATAACATTATTGTTGTTGTTATACACCCTGACGGGCTATTGTTAGCTATTATGATTACTTCCCCAGGCTCACAAAGTCACCCTAGATTTTTGTGTGTCATGGACCCTTTAGCAGACCCCTTCTCAGAATGTTTTTAAATGCATAAAATAAAATATGTTTATTCATTCAATAAACATTTATTAAGGGCCTTCTATGTGTCAGGCACTGTGTTAACTGATGAGGATACAAGAAGTAGCAAAAGACAACACATCTTTTCTTAGAGCCAAGCTTGGTCACTATGATTTCTTGGCATTCAATTTCCATTGTGTTTTGGTTCTTTCCATGTGGTTTGCTAATAATCACTGTGTATATTGCTTTGGTTGGCTTTCTTCACTTTTCATCAGTTCATTACTCTTCTGTACTCATCACATCGTTGTTCGCCCTTCATTCGTGATGCCATGACTTGCAAAGGAATGTATTTGAGGTGGGCTGTGCAAGGTCACCAGTCTCCCTTTCTCTTCTGGAGCTATCTGGATCCAGTGGCAAGATACAGATCAGACAACTAGAGATGGCCTCTTCATCACATGATTTACCACAGCACAGCAATGTTCTATAACATTCACGTATCTCAATTTGTTTACCATTTCCAAACTGACAGGCATCTTCTTTGTTTCTACTTCTTTGCTCCCACAAAAAGTGCATACTCTAAACCTTCTAGTCTACTCTCAAGCCACCCAACACAACCCTTCTGACCTTAGTTGCCCCATAATTTAGAGATAATAATGCCAATTTTTTCTACTCACCTTCTCTACATGCCCCAATCCCTTAATAACATCTTCTTTCTCCTTTACGCAATTCTCTGACTGATCAATATTACCAATAATCATCCCCATTTACTCTTTTTCTATTGGCTACTTTCTTGCTATCCACAAATATAACCAAGTCTCCTCCTTCCTGTGGGTAAAAAACCCCCACAATAGATCCTACTATCCCTTCAGGCTAAAATTCTAGACTGAATCAGGACAAATGACTGTGAGAGAGTAGAGAAGGGGACAGATGCAAGAGACAGCACGGTGGCAGAAACAATAAGATATGACAACTGAGGAGACATGAGCAGTAAAGGAGAAAGAAGGAGAGGATGACTTCATAGTTCCAAACCAGAGTGATTAAATACGGAAGTTAGGAAGAAGAGAGAGTTTGAGGGGAATATAGCAAGCTGTTAGACATTCTGAGTTTGAAATCATAATTTTAGCTAGCATTTGTATAGGACTTTAAGGTTTACAAAGTGCTTTATATATGTTATCTCATTTGATCCTCATAACAACCCTGGGAGGTAAGTGCTACTATCCCCATTTTACAGTTGAGGAAACTGAGGGCTGATCTGCCCAGTGTCACAGCCAGCAAGTGTCTTGAGGCTGGATGTGAACTTGGATCTTCCTAATTCCAGGCCCAGCACTAACCACAAACTACATCATCAGCATCCTGGAATTTACCATACATAGGCAAAAGGAAGCTACAAGTAAATGGAAGCTGACTCCCAGGTTTTCTTTGGGGAAGCCCCCCTCCTCCTAAAGGAACTAAAAAAGGAACACGAAGAGCTGGTGCTATCTTAAGTCGAAAAGCACCAAGAAATACCACTTCATGGGCCATATGCTTGTAAAGAGCTCATCTGATCAAATGAGTTAATATTTGTAAAGTCCTTAGTCATAGTCCCTGGCACATAGTAGATGCTGAAGTGCTTCCCCTTCCCCTTTGAAGGATCTGCAAAAAGATCATGAAAGAAACTGCATCTTATACACCTAAGATCTACTGCAGAGAATGAAGAGATAAAGGAATTTTGAAAACTCTGTAAGGTCCTCCAAGTAAATCAATATTTGGTAACTTCATTCCATTTTGGGAATGGGTTAGGATGCCAAAAAATATATTGGAAAATATAGATCAGGAACAAGGAATGAGGGAAACCAAAGGCCTATAAGACTACATGAACACCCCACATCTATACATCATGAAAACTTTCTTTGAAAAGAGAACTGCTAGTTCTGGACATGATGAGCACCACATCAGATCACAAAAATCAAAATGATTCAATTAACAGATAATAACTGGTTAAATCAGTCACCTCTGTACAATTAGAGTACTGACTGCTTAGAGCAAAATAAAAATACAATGACAAAAAAAGAATAAAAATCAGAAAAAGATGTGCCATAGAACTGAAATCACTCATTTCTGACCTATTCAAATTAATTATTGATGGTGAAAAAGGAAATATAGATGAGGGGAAAAAAAAACTCTGAAATCTATAGAAGTCATACAGAAGTTATGCCAATATAAATTAATTTCACTAAAAAGGAGAAGAAAACCTAAAAAGTTTCCTAATCAGTAAATACCTGACTTCCTAGCCAAAAGGGGAGAAATGGCAAGAAAATAGTAACCAAAATTTTGATAGTTTAGATGAGTTGTTTCAAATTCAACAGAAATAGATTCCTGATGGCAGCATATTGACTTAGAAAACCACAAATCAACATTGTTTTACTGTGTTTTTATTTTTGTTAAACATTTCCCAATTACATTTTAATCTAGTTCTCTCACTAGGGAGTTTTGGTGCCACCCCCTCCCCACTATGAGTTTGACATCTCTGACTTAGACTATAAATAAACTATTTTGAAACAATTGTCTTATAGAGAAATCTAATGGAAGATTATGAGAAGTAATTGACTTATAAAATATATGAAAGCAGTGGACAGTAAAAGCACTATATAGAAAACTTGGTGAGAGACCCCATTAAGCAGTCATTTCAAGGATATGTAGAGATAAGGGATGGGGATGGGAATAAGCATTTATATACTGCCTACTATGTTCCAAGCAGCATGCTAAACACTTTCCAAATATTATTTCATTTGATCCCTGTGAGGTAAGTTCTATTATTATCCCCATTTTACAAACTGAGGAAACTGAAGCAAACAAGTTAAATGATTTGCCCAGCATCCCACAGCTAGTGCCTGACGCTAGATTTGAACTCAGGTCTTCCTGAATAAAGGCACTGTACTTCCTTCATATTAAGAATATGAACATTAAAACTAAATATTATATACTCTGAACCATGTTTAAAGTTAAATGTATTTATTCTTAGTTTTCAACATTCACTTCCATAAGATTTTGAGTTCTAAATTTTCTCCCCCTCCCCAAGAAGGTGTGCAATCCGACACAGGCTATACATATACAATCACACTAAACAAAGTTTTACATTAGTCATGTTGTAAAGAAGAATCAGAAACAATGGAAGGAACCATGAGAAAGAAGAAACACAAACAACAAAAAAGGGAACAAATAGTATGCTTCAATCTGTATTTGGACTCCATAGTTCTTTTCTTTTTCTGGATGTGGACAGCATTTTCCATCAGGAGGTTTTTGGAGCTGTCTTAGACCCTGGCACTGCTGAGAAGAGCTAAGTCTATCAAAATAGATCATTGCACAATATTGCTGTTACTGTGTACAATGTTCTCCTGGTTCTGCTCACTTCACTCAGGATCACTTCATGTTAAGTCTTTCCGTTTTTCTGAAGTCTACCTGCTCATCATTTCTGAATTATTTTCAAAATGCAGTTTAAAAAAATATATTTCCATTTATTTTTTTAAAGTTTTATTGATGCTTTTATATTTATAGCATAATCCTTTTACCTTCCTTCCCACTGGGCCCATCCTTATGACAGAAAAAAAGTTAAACAAAACCAAACAAGCAGCAACCCACATTCGAAAATTTATGCAACTTATGTAGTCCCCAAACTCTCTACTTGGAAAAGAAAGGGGTATTTCACCATCTGTTCTTCAGGACCAAGATAGATTATAATTAATCACACTTTGGAAGTCAATGGGAGTTCTTTTACTTTATGTTACTGCTGTCACTATTTTATTCTGTTCTTTTATGTTTACATCATGCAGCATCAGTTTATACAGGATAATCACCTACAAGTCTTTTCTCAATTCCTCATATTTGCTGTTTCTTAGTATTACATTCACATACCATAATTTATTCAGCCATTCCACCTTTAATGACCACCTACTTCATTTTGTGCCCAGTTTTTTTGCTACCACCAAAAGAATAAAGTTGGCCACTTTAGCTAAAAATAATGTATAACTTCTAAAGACAAATGGGAGATAAAAAGAATTTATCAATAAGTCCTCTCCTCTCCCCATATCCAAATGATTAAAACTTGCACCAACACCCCACCTTACCCTCTGCCTCAAAGAAAGACAGAGACAGAGAGACAGGTATGGCATAGTGGGAGTCAGTGGGCCTGGTTCTAGACCTAGATCTACAACAAATTAGTTAGTTGTATGACCTTAAGTAAGGCCTGTCATGTCTCTGGGATTCATATGGACTACAGGACTAGACACAAATATCAAGGCACTTCTTTAATAAACAAAAAAACTGAGGAACCAGAGATAAAAGGAGAAGAGTCACATACAAAAAAGCCAAAACTATACACACTCAGAGAGAAATAAGTATTAAAAATACTGTTATTGACATATTGACTGTTATTATTCCAGAAAAGAGTGGTCAGGTAAAACAAGACAGCCTAGCAGAGAAAATTTAGCAAGCAACAGTAGAAATGCTACTGACTAAAGCTATCAGCTGAAAAAAAAAAGTATTTGACTTAAAAGAAAAAAGCACAACTGAACTAGAAACCATGTAAGACACAAAACTTACAAAATATTCACGCTAAAATAACTGGAATCCAGTTAAAGTGCTGCACACTATAATGTTCATTCTGAACAAATGGGAAAAAGAAATTACTATCTTACCACACAGTGCTGCTAGCAGTAAAAATCACTAATAACACAAAAACTATGTCGCCTAACTGGAAATGTTGGTTGCTACAGTCCAGTAAATGTGAGCTTTCCATTCATTGACTGCACTCACAAAAATGTAATATGGGTGAATAAGCAGGACTAGATCAACAAGTCAACAAATTCAAACAAGTCATGTGTGGAGTCAGTTAGAATAGATCAAAAAGGTAAAGGGTCAAAACCAACTGAATCTACTCCAGTGACAGTGACTAAAAACGAAGACATTACAAAAGTCAGAATAGGATGTGAACTAAAACTTGAACACACTCAACCAGTTAAAGATAGATATTTAAACTTATACCTAGCAAAGCAAGTAGGAGATGACTTTGGACTACTAGATTACAAAGAAATACCAAATAACTTCAAATACTTAGTAATAGTATAGGAGTTGACTTGGGATTAATATATTACAATGGAATAACCAAATATCTTCAAAAATTCAGTAATAGTCTGGAAATAACAACGAAAAGCCATGTCACATGGTGACAAGCAGTGCCAAAGTGGAAGGACTGGAGAGAAGGCATGTCTACAGCTATAAAAGCCATGCAAGACATCTAAACAGTCCTCACCATGGACCTGAAGGCTATAGCTGCAACACCTGGACAGAGTGGAAAGACCTGGAAGTACCTGAACCAACAGCAACAGAGATTTCATTGCCAACTCTGACTCGGGATTTCTATTGGAAATGGTTCTTCTCAGAACATCTTGATGCCTAACACAAACCAGAAAGATAAGCAAAACAATGTATTCAACCAAAGCATTACCAATAAACAAGAAATTAACCAATTGTTTTCAGTTTCAGGGTACACACTGCCAAGATACAACTACCTAGGACCAACTAATCCATTAGATAGAGCAGCTAAAGGATACAGACTTCTAAGTGAACAAGGAATCAACCCATACATTTTACAATCCAGCAGACAACAAATTCATAGAAGCAACAGAAAAAGCTGAGGGCTTAGATGGCTGGATAGAAAACAAAGTGTTGAAAGCAAAAAGAGCACTGCTTCCAACAGCACCAATACCTAACAAGATTAGAAGACAAATTTTACTAACTGAACACTCTAAAATTAAGAAAAAACCTAACCAACCATGTGGTAAAGACAGCCACCATGACACGTATTTGTTAACTGAGCAAGAAAATACTTTAAGCAACAGCTAGCTTTACAGCAATAACAGAACCAAGAAAGCAACATTAAAGCAGTAAGTGAAGCTGCAGCTACCAAGGGACTTGGGGGAAATGGGCAAACACAAATCGGGGATTCTAAGGGAGGTAGGGAAATAGGTGTAAGTACTGGGAACTTTTACAGCACAACAGACTGGAAATTTAAAGACTATGTTATCACTACATGTCATGCGAGCAGACAGACTCACTTAAACATGCCAGATGGTGAGTCATACCATGACCAAAGCTTGCAACAACATTCACCCTACTTAGATCAACGCTAAATGACAGCATGCATACGCAAATACCAACACCATGGGCACTAATCAATGCTAATGCCTGGGGAGTATGGCTAAATCCAGCAGACTTTTAACACCTAACAACCATTTGTTCAGACTTAAACTTACTAGAACAAGAAATATTTAACTAAGTAATTAAAACTGTGACTGAAACTGTACCAGAAGGCCAAAAGCAAAGCAATATAATAATGCTCTAAGTGCAACATTACAGTTAGCTAAAGACACGAACAACATAATGCCATGGGGATCAAACAACACTACATCAAAAACCACTAGGATATCTACCTTGGGAAACCAACCAACTAAAGCAATACTTGAACTTCACAATTTTAACCAAGGTACAGGAACAAGTAGCCCAAAATCAAGATTAGATATAGTTAGAGAGAAACACAATTTCTAACTACAGAAAACACAATACCTATTGAACAGAACAGAAGATCACTTTCCTACTGTAAAGTACTACTTTAAACCAACCAGATTTACAAAAATTTGGCAAATAGACAGGAAGAGCACCACAAATAAAGCCTAACCACACAGAGGAACAAAGAGCAGAACTGCAACAAAAATTAGGACAGAGCGGAAGACACAATAGAAAACCACTACAGCAAAGCTTATAGGCAGAGAGAATTTACATCTGGCTTTAAATTTCCAGAACATTCTTTTGTGACAAGAAGAAGTGGTCCAGCCAAACACTCAGGACCAGCAGAACAGAAAATGACTCAATCAGCTGGTTCAAATAATCAGCAAAGAATAACCATGGGTTATAACCATAGATCAAAAACAGATCTTGTTGATACATAATAAATCATCTTTGGACGAAAAACCAAGGAGTAGAAGACAGTCAAAGTTGGGTACAAGACAGAGTAAATGATACACCATCAGTCATAGAAGAAACAATGGTATGTACTAGTAAATACATACATACCATGGACAGGGATAGATGACCCAGGACCAGTATATCCAAACGCAGTATATGGGATACACAACCAGATATCCCATACAAACCAACACTAAGAATTTCACCATTCATGTGTGAAAACAATCCACCAGGGCAAATATTCGTAAAATGGACACCAAATTGGACAGATAAATACTCAGATTTGGGACCAACTCAAAGCAGAACATTCTACATTTTTCTGGAAAGCTAAGTTAGTAATGAAAGACTAAGAACACCAAAACACTAAACTCACACTCATTTGACAACCAAAAACTGACAGTACAAACTTCTGGAAATATTTTCCAAGGAAAACTGGAAAATTCTTTATACCTATTATGAATGGAAGAAAAGTGACAAAAATAATGTACTAAAATGTGATGTGACTCTTAAACAATTAATATTGTTTATTAAAATAAACATACTTATTTGAAATGACAATAAAATGTTAAAACAAAAAAGTCTCTGTGTTTTCTACTGAAAGCCAATACTAGGAATATGCTTTGAATTAAGGGAATGTGGATGGGGAATTCCAATGTATTCTCCCTATGCCTATTCACCAACCAATTCAGTTTCCTTGGGTCTAAATAATCTTTAACACTTTGAGCTCTAAAAAAAAATATGATTCTATAAAATTTTAGGTTGCACCTAAACGGAGAAATTTCATTCCCAAAAATCGACATAAAATTACACTGATTCTGAAACTTGGGATAGCACAAAATAAATGTTAATATACTATTAATTTCATGTGTTAAATGCTTAGAACATCATTCATTTTAAAGATTTTAACTCCTAACAACTAAAATTTAAAGTTATTTCAAATTAAATTTATTTTGCAGCTACTTAAGTTATAAATCATGAAAACCTTATTGAAGAAAGATGCCCAACTTTTTCAATTCAACAAATATTTATTCACCCAACAAAAGCTAAAATGTTCTCAAACTAACAGTGATAAGACAGTGTAGTATTTTATTCTCTTGAAATTTAAAATAAGCTACACTTTTTTCAGGATAAAGTGAGGAGTAACTAGATGTTAAAGGACAAGGATTCAAATGCCAATTTTTTTTACTTGTCACCTGTAATCTTGGTCACTTTACTTCACCTGTAAAATAAAGGTATTGTGCTAAAATATGTATATGTAAAATACATATGTAAAATATGTATAAGAATTCCTCCAATTTCAAATGCTTTGACCAGATAATTTTATGATAAACCGATTATTAACTTCTAAAATACAAAAAAAAATTAAACTGCATCATATTTATTCTTTTGGCAAAAACATCTTCAAAGTCACTTTTCAAAGCACTGGAAACTGAAATGACATGTTCCACCCTCATTTACCTCCATTTAGTGGTGCACAAACGATGGGGAACACAATAGATGCAATGCATTTTATTTAGAGAGTAATTTGAAAAGGAATATGCCATGCAACAGCACTCTGGCGATAAGCAGAATGGGGGCTACATTTCCCTCAGTAAACTTCTGTATTCTATGTAAACGCCAAAATACGCAGATCAGGAATCTGATGGAAAAGCACAGTCATTCATAGTCATAGTTATTCTTGTAATATAACTTGCTTTGTATAGATTTGTGTGTTGTCTCCCTCCTTAGATCGTAAGCTCCTTGAAGCCAGGGTGTCTTTTGACTCTTTTTGCATTCCCAGAGTTTAGCACTGAGTCATAAATGTTGGATAATATTTGATGATTGACTGATTAATCAGAAATCATCATCGAAGATCCAAAAAAAAAATGACAAGAACACAGGCGATGACTGTGTCACTTTGGAAGCGGAGTTTTGCTGTTGCCTGTGTGCAGAACACAGTCTGACCTTGACGGCAGGAGGCTCGGCACAGGTACAGAACAGAGACCTGCGCCGCCCACCACCCGGCGTCTGTAGACAGCTTCTCACAGACCGCTGCTCCCTCGCTACGGGAACAGGAGAGTCAAAGGTTCTCTGGCTCCACACAAGCCAGAGACCAGAGAGGAAGCCTTTCCCCTCCCGCGCCGGGCGCGCGCCCCCTCTCTCAGCCCACCGCCCCAGAGCCGCCCCACCCCCACCCCACCCCCGCGGCTGGCAGGGCCCGGCACACTCCCTGCCTGGGGTCGCGGAGGCCTGGCGCGGGCCTCACCCACCTCAGCAGCGCCAGGAAGGCGGCGGGCTCCACGTCGGGCAGCTCGATCTCGGCCGAGGTGGTGGCCATGCCGCCGTTGAACATCGCGTCGAAGACTGCGCTGCCCGCTGCCAGCACGAAGCGGTGGGCGGGGATGCGCTGGGGGCCCCCGGCGGCGGCCGCCCCGGCGCCCCCGCGGCCTTTGCCCAGCACGAAGCGCACGTCGCTCAGCAGCTCCGTGTTGAAGAGGAAGGCGAAGCGCTCCTTGAGCGACGCCTTGGTGGCCTGCCAGTTGTACAGCGGCTCCCGCTGCAGGGGCACCGGCGCCGCCGGCCCCTGAGGCGAGAGCGGCGGCGGAGGCGGAGGTGGCGGCGGCGCCAAAGGCGGCTGTGGGGAGGCCCCGGCGCCCTTCTCCGCCTCCGGGCTCAGGAGAGAGTCTCCCGGAGGTGGGACCCCGATCCCGGCCATGCCCTAACCGCCGCTAATCCCAACGGAGTGCGCTCCCCGCGGCGGCCTAGCAGGCGGTCCAGGCACCGGCTGCCATTTCCCGCTCCGGCCCGGTCGGGCCCAGTCCCGGGCCCAGGCCGCGGCTGAGAGGAGCCTGCCTTTCGCAGCCGGTTCCGTTGCGTTTGCTTCCGAACCTTCCGGGAAAGTGCTACTTCCGGCCGCTACCCACGGGAGAGGGAGGGGCGCCCACGCACGCGCCCCGGAGTCAGACCGGAGGAGGGACGGGGGAGGAGAAAGAAGGGTGGCGCGTGTACCTAGTGCACCACTAGGTGATGCCGACGGGCACCCCTTGAATCAGGCCGGGAGGCGCGGCTCTGCCGAAACCCGAATTGCAGACTACAGGTCCCTTCACGTTTCCCCCCGCCCCCTGGAGGAGAAGGAGCACCCCCTCACACTGAAGGTATCATCTCCCCAAGCCCGCTTGGAAGGCCTGGTGGAAAGGCGAGTCGGGCATGCCGGACTCAAATCTCCTCGCAGTGAACAAACCAAGCCGGGCTAGGGGACAGTGAGGACCAAGCTGCATTGGCCACAGTTATGACGCAGGAGAAATTTGCCCCGGAGTTTCTCCAGCCCTGACCTGGGTTCATCCCCATGGAGAGAGCTCCCTATATAATTGGCTATGCCACACCCTTCCTACCATCGAAACCTGTTGTCCCATGATTGATAGGAAAGGAAACATTGGTGCAGCTGTGAAGCCCCTGTCTTCACCGCGGTCGGCTTCAGTTTCCTGTCCAATGGTAGCACCCATCTTCCTGGGTCGTTCTGAGGATCAAATGAGCTAAATTATGCAAAGCGTTTTGTATGCCTTTTAAAGCAATTTTTACAATGTTTGCAATTATTAGGAACACTCTAGTAACTAATTGACTTTAAGCTATTGCCAGATGGCTATCTAATCGATATGATTGGAAATTATCACTGAGTGAAGTTCTCATTCTAAGAAAAAAATGAATCTACAATTGGCCTTTTCTGTCAACATCTTTTGGAGCCAGGAAATGTTTGCCTCTCACCTGATATGATAGGAAGGCCCCTATACTTGGAATCAGAAACTGGCCTCCAGGCAAGTTCAGTAGCTTCCTGGCTGTGTGACCTTGAACAAGTCAATCAACCTCATTGAGACTTATTATTGAGAATTTATTTACACACCATGCCACAAGGTTGTTTCTTTGATCTGCTGAAACCATTCCGTTCAAGGTCACCAATGATCTTTCATGACTGTATCCCATAACCTTTTTTTTATCAGTCCTCAATGTCCTTAACCTTCCTCACTGTTAGACACTGTTAACTCTTCTAGACATTCAAAGCCTTCCTGCCATAACTCATTACTTTTCAGCAAACTCTACTCCAGCCAAAATGCACTCTGGCCCCCAAATCCTGTACCTGTGTCCTGTGTGCTTGGAATCCCTCTTTCCCCACTCATCTTTGCCTATCCTGTAAAGCCCCTTCTGCATGAAACTTTTCCTGATTCCCAGTTAGTGACAAGGCCCCCCACTTCCCATAGCATTTGTATATAGTGTGATAGTGTATTATAAATATCATTGTATGCATGTTATCTTCCTATTTGCTGTATGCTCCAAGAAGGCAGAGCATCTATCTTACCTTCTGCAGTTCTTAGAACCAAGGTCTGCATACAGTAGGTCTAAATCTGTTTAATTGATTTAACTTCCCTTTAGTTAATGCTCTTTTCCTTTGGTTTCCAAAGACACTACTACCTTCTGGTCTCCTACCTTTTCACTCCTTTGCTGGTTGACTTTTTTTCTTCTTCCAGGATATGGGTGTCCCCTAATGATCTGCTTTGACAACTTTCTTCTCTCTATATATTCTTCATAAGGTCACCCTTATTCAGAGGGTGATTTACAATTACCTCTATGCAGATGACTTTTGAGATATATATGTATGTATGTGTGCACATATATGTATCTATTATATATCAGGCTATATATATATATATATATCTCAGGATATATACATGTAGAGAGAGAGAAAGAGAGAGAGATCTACTGAAAATGGAGAATGGAACTTAGATATACACACATATACATATCTATGGTCTATATAGATATCTATATGTAAACACGTGTATATATATATGCATGTGTATATAGATATCTATGGTATATATACATATATATTCCATTATGAAGATGGAGAATGGAGCTTGGGATTATATACATATATGTATATATGTGTGTGTATATATATATATCCTCCTCTGGCCTCTTAAAAGTAACAAGCACCAAATTAAAACTCATCAGCATCCCCCCAAAATCTGTGCCTTCAATTTGTCTATTTCTGTTGATAGTATTTTTCCTTTTCCCACTCCTCACATCCAATCAATTGCCAAACATATAATCCAGAACATATTAATTATATTTCTCCATTTACACAGCCACTACCCTAATTCAAGCCCTTATTACTTCTTATGGGGACAACTATAATACCCTCCAAATTGGCCTTTCTCTCCTGCTTTCTCCTACCTTCATTCCAATCCTCACAAAGCTGCCAAAATAATGTTCTTAATGCAGAGATATAACCATAGCACTTGTATTCTCAAAAAAACTCCTCAAAAACCAAAAACCTTCAGTTGCTTCTCATTGCCAATATGATAAAATGTAAATCACTTAGCCTGTCATCTGAGACCCTCTATAATCTGTCTCCAGCCTACCTTTCTAGCTTTATTTCCCATTACTCCTTTTCACAAACTCTGTGTTCTAGTCAAACCAGTTCACAAGCTTCTCCCCAGGGTGCTGATTGGCCAAGTAGGAAGAAGCACATGGATGTTCATACCACTTAACTGGGAGTAACCAAATATAATCCTTCTAGTAAGATGGAAGACCACCAATCCTTACCATCTGCCCTGCCATTTTGTCCTACAGTTCACTGAACCTTATAATCTGTCCTGCTTTTGAGCACCCTCAGAAGCCCTACACACTGTCAGCGTACCTGCTGGTGCAACCTTAAGACCTCTGCCTCTACCCTGAATCTAGGATTCTTGTATCCATTGTCTCCCTGACTTAGAACATGATCTCCTTGAGAAATAAGACTGCCTCTTTTTCATATTTGCATCCCTAGCACTTAGTACAATGCTTGGAAAGTAGTAAATTCTTAATTTTTTTCATTTATTCGCTCATTCATTCATTTCATCATCCTGACCTTTATCAATTCCATGCAGTCCTCCAAGCCTGGAAGGCAATCTCTCTATGTGTCTCTGACCAATTTAAACCATTCTCCTCTAACACCACCTAGCTCAGGAACCATATCTTACCTTTCTAATCTTCTTATACTTTTCTTCCTTTCATACACTCTTCCATCCAGCAACAGTGGCCATCTTGCTGTTCTTCTAGCCTTTTTCACTGGCTGATTCCCATGCCTAGAATAGTTTCTTTCCTCATCTCCACCTCCTGGCTTTCCAGGCTTCTTTCAAGTCTCAGCTCAAATTCCACTTTCTACAGGAGGCCTTTCAACTCCTCATGTTCCATACCATCCCTCCCCCCACTTCCAAACTATTGGTGCTTTCCCTCAGAGATGACCTTCTATTAGCACTCTGTATATCTTCCATATATATTGCTATTTCCATATCATTTCTCCCATTAGACTGTGAGCACCTTGCGAGCAAGGACTGGATTTTTGTCCTTTGAATTCCCAGAGCTTATCATGGTGCCTGGCATATAATAAATGTTTAATAAATGCCTGTTGACTGATGAACTTCTCTATGAAATTTTCTCTGATCCCCCTAGCAGAAAATAACCTCTCCCCCTCCTCAGATTTCTCTTATTTTTTGTCTAGATCAGTGGAGTCAAACTCAAATAGAAATGGGGGGGGTACCTTAATCTGTACAGAAAGATCCCTGTGGGCTGCATATTGACTTAGTTTTAAGTAATATTATCTACATTTTATTTTATCTTTATTTTGTTAAATATTTCCCAATTATATTTTAATCCATGACTATGAGTTTGACACCTCTGGTCTAGACCACTTCTTCTTCCTCCCTCTCTTTCTTCCCTCATTACATTCTACTTTGAATCATGGTTATTTTAGTATAGATCTCATCCATACTAGGAACATTGGTTCGTCGACAGCAAAGACTATGTTGCTTTTCAAATTTGTATGTCCAGTGCCTTGCACCAAGTAGATGCTAAATTGAATTGTTAAATATGTTATTTCATCAGTGCTGTATTCTATTTATTTGCACTTCAACCCCTCTGTGACTTTTTGTCCTGTAGGATTCTTCATGCACATTTTCCAATAAATCTGCAGAAGATCTACCCATCACACTAGAACTCCTCCTTTTACCCTTTTACTATCTTGGGGATGTCGGTGTATATTTCTGGCTGTCCATTTGTTGTAAGCATGCCTGTCTCTGCAAACAACAGTTCACAAAGTTTTATGTAAGTGTGAGCCATTATTATCACCCAGGCTTCTCAAATAACATCAAAGTCAACTGGTCCTGCGAGTAAGGTCTGGCCTTAGCAAAGAAACATGTTAAGAAGCAGAAAATAAAACTTGTGTGCTCTGTCACACAAGCAAACAGTTTGTTCCAATTTAGATTCAAAATGCTAGTGGCAGAATTGTCTGTTTAAAAACCCTAAGTTGCTCCCAGAAAACCAACCTATCTACATGCTTCCTTTTGCTTCGATTTCTCTATTTCTTTGACTTCCCTGACACTTCACTCTCCTGGTTCTACTTCTCTAGCAACTTCTCTGTCTCCTTTGTTAAACTCTCCCACATTTCAATAAACACTTATTAAGCACCTACTGTAGGTATTGGAGATGAAGAGACAGAAATGAAACAATCCCTTAGTATCTCGTCATGGACATGATACTTGAGAAACAGCCTGGAGAAAAAGCACTGAAACTGGAGTCAGGAGACCGTAGTTTTGCTCTGGACTATGCCAGCAATTAGACATGTAATTTTGGACAAATTACTTCTCTTAGTTTCCTCACCTGTAAAACACAGTGATTGGACTAGATATGAGTTCTTAATTTGGGATTCATTAACTTTTTTCTCTCTAAATATTTAGCTATTTCAATACAATTAGTTTTCTTTGTAACCTTAGGTCCTTTATTTCATGCTTTGAAAAGCATAATTTTGAGGAGGGGTCTTTAAGCTTCATCAGGCTGCCAAAAGGGTCTGTGACACAAACAAAGTTAAGAAGCCCTAGGCTATCTGAATAATAATTTAAATTCTAATAATAACCTAAAATAAAAATTCTAATAACAATCAATACTAAAATAATTCTATAGCCAAAACAACATTGACATTATTCTTTAAGATTTATAAAGCACTTTAGATCTAAGTGCTAATCTAAGTAATCTAATCTTTAGATCTAAGTGCTAATGTCCTTTGAGCAAACACAGAATCAGAAACCCACGTGCTCAATTGAAAAATGTGTCTCCTTTTGCCCCCTGCTGGATTTTTGCATCATGCAGTGCAGCAAAAGAAACCTGTCATTATCACAGATGCAATTTATTTGTCATACATTCTTTGTTGGCTTGTCATGCTGTTTGGAAGCCATCCTGAAGAAACAATATATGTCACCCTGTGTACTAGTTTTATAATTAGAACAGATGTGAGGTCAAATCAGAACAGGATATTTAAGCAAAGAAAATTTAGGGAAAACTGAAATGATGGGGAGAAACAAGTGGGCAGAGGGGTGTTTGGGGGATTCTTTTAACGTGAAGAGGAGGAGATATTGAAGGAAAATTTAAAAGACAATTGTTCAGCCCTTGGGACTTGTATGTTTCAGGGAGTACAGACAGGTTCAGCTGCTATTGGATAACCCTCTATGTGAAAGGATGAATAATTGTAGTTAAAAATAGAAACTAAGGTCATGGAGCTAAAGAAAAGAAGGAACTACATGCTCACAGGCCTAGAGCAGACTGAGAAGCAAGTAAAAGATTATCCTTCCTCCCTTAATGAGCTAATTGTGTATTTTCTTTTAATCTTTTTTTTGTTATATCATTTTGAGTTCTGAGTTGTCTCTCTCCCTTCTTCCTAACTCTGCAGTAAAGAAGGCCAGCATTTTTATATACATACACGCGTACATATATATGTGTATGTACATGTATGCGTATATATGAGTGTGTGTGTGTGTGTGTGTGTAACCATATACTACATACTTCCATATATCAGTTCTTTCTCTGGAGGTGGAGGTCCTTCATAAGTCCTCCATAGTTGATTTGAATGTTCATATTACTCAGAATAGCTTAGTCATTTACAGTTACTCTTTGAACAATATTGTTGTTACTGTATGTAGTGTCTTCTTGTTTCTGTTTATTTCACGCAAGTCTTTCCATGTTTTTCTAAAATCAACCAGCTCATTATTTCTTATAGTGCAGTAGTATTCCATCACTATCTTATGCCACAACTTGGTTAGCCATTCCCCAATTGATGGGTATCGCCTCAATTTCCAGTTCTTTGTCACAACATAAAGAGCTGCTATAAATATTTTAGAACATATTAAGTTCTTTTTCTTTTTCCCTGATCACCTTGGGAAACAGACCTAATAGTGGTATTTATTGCTGGATCAAAGGGTATACACAGTTTCATAACTCCTTGGGCATAATTCCAAATTATTCTCCAAGATAGTTGGATCAGTTCACAGTTTGACCAACACTTCCACGAATTTTTCCATATCCCCCTCCAACATTTGTCATTTTCCCTTTCTATCATATTGGCTGATCTGTCAGGTGTGAGGTGGTACCTGAAAGTTCTTTTAATGTGCATTTCTCTATGTGATATTTTAAAAGTTCAAGAGACATAGTTTCTGTGTAATTTAATCATTTTGTTAATAAGGCTAACATGTTATTAATAAAAGAGGTCAGTGGCACTCCTTAATGCCAAAGACTCTCATGGTGGCAGGCTCAAGGCTTATATGCCCTTTGAGGAGTGGTGTTCCTGAGGGTGGCAATAAACTCTGATTGGCTAAAAGTTAATAAGAGTGAACATTACAATGAGGGTCTGTACTTATTCTAGTGAATTTCGATTTTGTCTTTTACTTCTAAATTACCCAGCCTTGTGAAATCTAGTCAAAGAATTTATCCCCAACCAAACCTGAGTAGAGTACAACGGGCTTCCCCACCTGGGTAGGATCTGAACATGGTTGTTAAGCAATTTAATCCAATCTCATTATCAACATGTTCTACAGAAACTGAACTTTTGAAATGAGGACTTCAGAAAAAGGGGGAACTCTGGATCTCTCCAAATCACTAGTCATTAATAATCATTCCTCTCCTCTACTCAATGATTTAGAGCATTTTTTTCATATAGCTGTATATACTGTATTTCCCCATGTATAAGACGCACCTTAATTTTGGGGCCCGAAATTTGAAAAAAATGTATTACATAAAGTTATTGAACTCAAGTTTTATTCATCTGCTCATAGCTTTCAGGCATCTTTTGGGCAAGTCTGGTGTATGTATACATGCTTAGTCCATTCCATTTTATGAACCCGAAGCACCAATTGTGTCCTCCTTTGAAATCAGTAACTTCTTTTTCATTAGCAATTCTTCTTGCCTCATGCTGAACCTCCTTTGTGGTTCAATTACCTTGTGCTCTTCCAGTTGCCCTTTGCAATTCCAAATGCCCTTCCCTCTTCAATCCATATCTTCAATTCCCTCTCTAAATCAGGCCATTTTGCTGACTTGCCTCTCGTGGCCTTCTTCTGCCATGGCATTTTCAGTAGGGTTTCTTCTTCCCCTAGCCAGTCTCGGATTGTTTTCTCAGTTGGAGGAGGACCAGACTTAGGTTCAGCAGCATGATTTCCATTCACTTTTGCAAACTGGATCACTTTTAACTTGAATTCAGCACTGTACGAAAATCTTTTCTGAGCCGTTTCTGGGCAGAACGTGGCAAAATGTAACCTAATATACCAGTAACAAATGCGAAATAATGAGCACAAAGATAACAAGCGCAAAAAAGGTGGCAAATGCAAGTAAAAACATCTACAGCCACTGTCTAGGATGCTCCCAGTTTTTAGACCCCAAATTTTTCTTTTTTTTTTTAAATTTATTTTTTTTTAATTTATTTTTGACATGTTTGGTTTTCAGCATTGATTTTCACAGGCGTTTGAATTACAAATTTTCTCCCCATTTCCTCCCCCCCCACTCCAGGATGGCGTACATTCTGGTTGCCCTGTTCCCCAGTCTGCCCTCCCCTCCGTCGCCCCATTCCCCTCCCATCCACCTTTCCCTTCCTCTCTCCCCTCTTCCCTTCCCATCCACCCTCCCTAAGAAGTCAAGCAATTCAACACGGGCCCCATGCATATCATTATGTATAACCCTTCCACAATACTCATGTTGTGAAAGACTACCTATATTTTGCTTCTTCCTAACCTATCCTCCTTTATTGAATTTTCTCCCTTGACCCTGTCCCTTTTCGAAAGT
>CM053624.1:87949133-88114936 GCA_028646595.1 Phalanger gymnotis
CTTCCCTCTGCCACTTTGTGGGTTCTGCAGCTCTAGAATTGGTTCAGAGCCATTGTTTTATAGGTTTTTGGAGGAACTTGGTGGGGAGCTCACGCCAGTCACTGCTTCCCAGCCGCCATCTTGGCTCCGCCCGAGACCCCAAATTTTTCCAAAAAGGGTGCATCTTATACATGGGAAAATACGGTAGCTTTGATTTCATCTTCCAAAAACTGCCTGTTCATATCCTTTGACCATTTATGAACTGGGATATGGCTCTTATTTTTATAAATTTGGCTCAACATATTTGAGAAACGTGGCATTTATCCAAGAAACTCTATAAAAATTTCCCTCTAATTTTCTGCTTTCCTTCTAATTTTGGCCATATTAGTTTCATTTGTACAAAACCTTTTTAATTTAATGTAATCAAAAATTGTTCATTTTACTTCCCACGATGTTCTCTATTTCTTATTTGTTTATAAATTCCTCTCCTATCCATAAATCTGATAGGTAATAGGTTTCATGCTCTTCTAATTTAGTTATGATATCTCCCTTTATGTATAAAGCCATGCATACATTTTGACCTTCTATTGGTAAATCGTATAAAATATTGGTCTGTACCTAGTATCTGCCAGACTGTTTTCTAGTTTTCCCAACAAATTTGTGTATTTTAGAGTCATAAAATCCTTATGTTGGAAAAGGTCATGGAAGTCATGTAGTCCAACCTTTACTCCCCTTATAATGCAAGCTCCTTGAGGGCAAAATGTGTTTCATTTTTTTCCCTTTATGTCCCTATCACCTCACCTAGTCCTTTGCATGTAGTAGGCTTAATACTATGGTAATCGATAAATTAATAAATTCATTTCCACAAATAAAAAATGTTTGTTGAATTGAATTGGACTAAAACATGAATCTCTTCTGTAACTGGCACTAAAAGGTAGTCATCTAATCTTTGTCTGAAAACCTCTAGTAATGGAGACTCAACTCATCTCACTAAGTAGCCCATTCTACTGGTGCACAGATTAAGATGTTTGAAAATTTTCTTTAAACCAAAATCTGCTTCTTGGTAATCTTGGTAATAAACCAAATTGTGCCTCCCATTTGAGGCCAAGAAAAATAAATTCAGTCTCTGGTCCACATGACAGCCCTTTGAATGTTTGAAAACAGAAACAGGCATGAAAAGAGTGATGAATTTGAAATCAGAAGACCCAAGTTCACATTTCATCCCTACCACTTGTTCATCCTTCATTTTCCAAGAGGACCAATGAAGTTATGGGTGATGTCTTGACTCTTGAATGAATTGGATTTAAATGAGACAAAGTTGCACAGAGTTGTCATTTTTACTCTCCTGCTAAGTCATTGAAGTCCAGTGACAGGACAAAAGTCAGAACGACTGGCGATGGCCCAGGATGCAATGGATGCCCTTGGCATCTTCAATGCCTGACCAAGCTCTAAGCATTTAACAACACCTGCTTCAACCACCTTCATGGCCCCTTGCAACAAATTATTCTCACCCACCCACTGGAGAAAGTCTTAGAATAGACATTCCTCTAACTCATTGTATTGATAATTAAGGTGGGACTTTTTTTTTCTTTTTTTACTGTTTTAGAATGCTAAATTAATTAAGTGTCTTTGATTGAGTCTTTCTAGGTGAAAAGCTCCAGGCACTCACCCTTTTGCTAACTAGGTACTAAACTCCAGGTCCACAACCCTTTGCTGATTAGGTGTGAATCCTTATATACAGGGGCATATAAGATCCAAGGTTGGCCTTTCACTTTTAGGGCCTCTCAGTCACCGGAAGAGTGGTGTGTGACTCTGGTCAAGCTATTGTTAAGAGCTCCCAGGCTCATAAACCCAGTTGTTGATGCTTTCCTGGTAACTATTAATTGTGATTTGGTCTGTTTATATTGTTTCTGTTTGTAATTTGTTTGTATTTGCTCTGAAGTTCAGGCTGCTGGCTTTTCCTCCCAGAACTAAGTGAATGATATTTGTATGTTAGATAAAAGTAAGATTGTTTACCCCTTAACGTTACTTTCCTTAGTAAAGCAGATCAAAGAACCTATGCTGGCAGCTCCTGTTTCTGGTCTTGTTGGGTCTTACACCCTACAACAGCTGCTAGCCAAATTGTTGTTCCACTCATTGATAGGTTTGAGGCCTGTCAGTTAACTTCAACCTGGTTTAGTCTGTCTGCTAATCTGGTTTACCAGATTATTATTATAGATAAATTATTATATTATTACCACTGCCTGTGCTACTGTTTCTTGGAGCCACAGGAGAGAGTTGGGTGAAGGTGATGGGGTGCTTGGGTGCTTGTGTTTAGACCCCAATTCCAAGATTACATTTCTCCCTAGCCTCAAAACACTATCCCTGACAGTTTTCTCCCCAGCCCAAGCACACTATACCTAGCAATAACTCATTAGTAGGCCCCAGTAAGACAAACTACCTTTCCCCACAATTACTCCTGAATGGGCCCCAGAAAAAACTATCTTTCTCCATCACAAGAACAAGCTGACCTCTGAAGAAATTCTCTTGTAAAAACGGGACTATCTTTTAACCCCAGAATTATCATGTGTTTATTCCCAAAGTTATCATAATTCAATCCAGAGGAAAAGCTATAGACATCAACTCTCAAAGCTATCTTGCTATAGACATAACAGACCAAAAGTACACCCCCAAGAAACCCCTTCTCCTAGTTTCCGGTAGTGAATGATGCCTATGACTAAGGTTGTAAATTAGCACCTAATTAGCATATCTTCCAGATAATCCACTACTTTTCCTATGTAAGCTTTAGCATCATTCCTGTTAGGTTGCAGGTTCCTTAAGAACTCTTGATGCTGAAAAGTGTAACAATAAATCTTTGCCACCTTAACTTAAAGAATGCCTGAGTCTGTGAATTCATTCCAGATGAGCCTCTCCTACACTTCTGTCATTGGGGGTTCCCTCAAACCCCCCCTCAAACCGCATCAAAGGCAGACACCAAAGGGGGATGAGCAGCCCTGAAAAGGGCTCGACAAGCCCTCACACCAGAGGTGCTAGTCCTCCCTGAACACCCCATACACCACTTATTACCTGTGTGATGTTGGGCAAATCATTTAATCTCTCCAAGCCTTGATTTCCTCATATGTAAAATGAGATAATGGATTAGATGGCTTCTAAGATCTCTTCCAGTTCTAAATCCATGACCCTAGACACGATTATGCCATCTCTACTGCCCCAAGTCTTCCCTTCATTAAGCTAATTATTTCTAGTGCCTGATCCTCATTTGATTTAGTTTTGAGTTCCTTCCCTAGACAACTTCCTCTGGATATACTCTATCTTGTCAGTGTTCTTCCTAAAATGTGGACCCCAAAGCTGACTGGTGCTCTAGAGGTGGGAGCCTCCTCATTCCTGACTTAGAGTGCAGAAATTGGCATTTGCTTTTTTTTGGGGGGGGGCTACCATATTAATCTGTTGACATATTGAATACGAAATTGGATGAAATCCCTAGGTTTTTTTTTTTAACATGAACTCCTGTCTGGCCACACCTCCCAGAACCTGTATTGTTGACTTTTTATATGGAAAAGATAATGAGATAGAATCAAGGAAGGATGAGGGGAGGTATGTTGAACCATCAGTAAATGTAGACAGGCTACTCGCTCACTGATCCCTCACTTACTTGGAGTAGAGCTTAGAAAATACAGGCTTGAGGCGTTAGCACACTGGATAGAAGTACTGGCAGTATATTAGATGGCTCAATGATTGTTCCTTCACTGATGTGTACTGAATGTGTCAGTGTTAAGGTAAAAGGCAAATTTTTTTCTGTAACCTTCCCCTCTTTAGAAATCCAACAACTCTAGGCAGGTAAGGCTGGAATCTGGAATTCCAGCATAGTCCTCCTATGAATGGGGCTCTGTAGGAACATATGCTTGATCATACCACTGGAGTTTGTTTTGTTACTCCCACTTGTGGAATATGGATACTTTGGGACTTTTTTTTTGGAGGGGGGAAGGCAGGGCAATTGGGGTTAAGTGACTTGCACAAGGTCACACAGCTAGTACATGTGTCAAGTGTCTGAGGCCAGATTTGAACTCGGGTTCTCCTGACTCCAAGGCCAGTGCTCTATTCACTTTGCCACCTAGCTGCCCTAATATGGATACTCTGGAACAAAATTGTAGTTACCTCCTGTAATTATCCTGAGATTGTGTATTGCCACACTAAATAAAACAATATTAAATAAATAGAAGAGAGAAAAATATAGGCTAAGAAGATAGAGGTCCAGTCTTGGAATCTGCAACAAGTAGATTCAAATCCTGCTTCTAATGCATACTAGTGGTGTGATTCTGGGCAAATTGCTCAAGGTTTCAGTTCCCCAGGCAACTCTCTAAGACTATAAGTTACATGAGAGTTGCAGATATACATCAATGAAGGGATTTCCCACACCTGGAGTCCCTTATAGCAATGAAATCACAGTTACTGGCTGAAAAGAAAAAGAGAATGGTGGGAGGAGGTTGATTTGCTTTTTTTTTTTTAAGCAATGTGTTGGACCTATATACAATGGGAAGGATTGCAAATATTAAAAAAAAATTTCTTGAATAATTAACTATACTCTTTGTAAAAAGAGCATTTCCCAAACACAAGAACCTTCTTTATAAAAAGCCTATGTAAGTATCTGCAACTATTTCTATCATTAGGTTTTCCTAAATGGAAAACAATTGGTGAAAATATTCTTAAAACCTTTGGTCCACCTACAAAAAGGACAGCTAGGTGGCACAGTGGATAGAGTGTCAAGAATGGAGTCAAAAAGAATCCTCTTGAGCTGAAATCTGGCCTCTTCTGGGCAAGTCACTTAATCCTGTTTGCTTCAGTTTCCTTATCTATAAAATGAGCTGGAGAAGGAAATGGCAAATCATTCCAGTATCTTTGCCAAGAAACCCCCAGGAAGAGTTGGACACAAAAAATGACTAAACAAAAACAACTACCTACAAAAATTAAATGTTCACTTTTATTTAGAAATGTTTTATTCTGAATCAGTATTTGGAATGTTAAAAGAAACTACTAAATGAGACAGATAAACCAGACTTAGAAAATACTTGCTAGTGTAGAAACAGCTTTAATGAAATAAGCAGCATTTTGTTAGGGAATAAATAACAGGACTGGGAATTGGGAGACTTTGGTTCTAGGCCTGGGTCATTTAAGCCTTCTGGGTTTCAGTTTTCTCACATGAAAAGTGAGGGGGTTGGACAGGGTGATGTTTAAGAGCCTTCTGGCTCTAAAACATAATAATAATAATAATAATTTAAATATAATGCCTTAAGCATTGCAAGGTACTTCCTTCACCAGAGCTCTGTGAATTAAAGGATAAAGAATTATCAGTCTTTGCCCCCCTACACATGAGAAAACTAAAGCTTAGAAAGCTTGGTTATGTCTCAGAAAGATTATGTGTCATACAACTAGTAAGTCTTGGAGATGAATCCCTTGGCTAGAAGCTCGCGCCCCTTCCATTACCTGAGAAAAGACATGGGATCTTTTTACTTAGTTAAGGCATGTTCACTTGTAATCTCTTTGGAGCAAAGGAGAATGCTGATTACGTTACCTCCTAAGTACTGAAAAAAGATAATTATCTCCTTTTTCATTTCCCTATTTTGCCCTACCCCTGTCTTTCTCCAGATACAAAAGCTGCCTTTTTGACTTGTCTGTATTTCTGGAAAGCCTTTATGTCCATGGAAACCTTAGCCCCTGTAACCATTCTGTTTTCCATTTCCTGTTCTTATTCCTTAAATTCTACTTAAAGAAAACTACCAAATGGTTGGTCACATGATTCTGGTTATAGTAAAATGAATATATAGTTAGAATTGAAAGGAACCTTAAAAATTATCTAATCTAACTTCATTTTACAGGTAAAGAAACTGAGGCCTGCATAGATGAGGAGATTTGCCCAGTCACACTCTAGCGGTGATAAAGCTAGCATTAGAGTCCTTATCCAATATATTTTAGATTTAGCATCTATTTCCCATGCTGCCTGTCAACACTTCTGGTCTCTGGCCTCAGATTATCTCCTAGTTGCCTTTCTCTTTAGCTTCTATAATTTGGCAGAAACCAAATGGCATATATTTTTTTTTAAATCAGGGTTTGTTGTTTTTTTTTCTTCTCTGCCTCTCCTTGCACTTCCTGTTTTCAGATCTGTAATGTCAGATTAGAATACACTTCTAAGTAAAGTCTTTTACAGAAGGATTCTCTTTGTACTCAGGCACCAAATCTACTTGCTTCCCCATACCAGATCAAGTCTCCACTGGATCTAAACTAGTTTTTTAAGTGGGGTGGGCATACTAGTCTTTGTCTAAATCAGGAGTTCTCTACCTTTTTTTAATTCATATACCCCTTTGGCAGTCTGATGAAGCCTAAGGACTCCTTCTCAGAATCACATTTTTAAATCTATTACATAAAATATGTACAATTACAAAGGAAATTAATTACATTGAAATACAGTCATTAAACTTTTTAAAAGAAATTTATATACTTGACCTTTTGTGAACAAACTGCCAGTTACACCAAATTTTGTAATAAGCACGTATTCACCAGGGATTACAGGAGAAGAGGTGAGGATTATTTTAGGGTTCGAGGGATGGGCATAGCCTATCCAGTGAGACTTCTCATAGAAAGTCAGAATATTGGGCTGTGGTGGGGTTGGGGAGGGTAACAAACTTCTATAAAATTTTTAATGGTCGAGCTTAGAGGTCACAAGGAGTGATCATATATTTCGATGAAATTATAAAATGCACTATGGCTAAATACAAACTTTTTTTTTCTATTAGAGAGGGGCAGAACCCAAAATGCACTGGTGGCTTCAATTTACAGTAAGAAATAAATGGATTCCATAGCAAGGCTCAGCACTCAACACTACTCTTGCACACAGTTTGTAAGAAGGGCTATAGCAGCTACCTAAGGCACTGGCCAGGAAAGATATCCCTCTGCAACCCAACAGTCCCTTCCTTACTCCTTAGTAAGCCTGGTTGGTTTGACTCCTGGGTGTGACTGAGTGGGTTTATGTCTTTCCCACTGTAAAAAAGATGAAAGATACTTCCTGGCTTCCCTGTAAAGGAAGTACAAATCTGAACCTAGGGTTTTACTCCTGAAGTGACCAGTACATCGGCTGCTCAGTGGATAGAGCACTGGGCTGGGAGTTCAAATTTGGCGTTAGATACTGTGTGACCCTGGGCAAGTCATGTCCTCTTTCTGCCTCAGTTTTCTTAACTGTAAGAGGGGAATAATAATAGCACCTACCTCTCAGAGTTGTTGTAAGGATCAGACAGGACAATACTGTTAAAGCATTTAGCACAGACATGGCATGTAGTAGGTGCTTAATAAATGCCTATTTCTTCCCTCATCTGAAGAAGCAAAATATTCAACTTACAAGCTACTGTGACTTTTAAATAATTGCTGAGCTGCTGGAAGTCAGAGAAACCTCAAGAATAGACCTTTTCAATCGGGCAATCAAAAAACCCGTTACAAAGCATTTATCATGTGATTTTATACTAAGCACTGGGGATGCAAAGCAAAAAAAAAAAAAGGAGCTTATATTATAATGCATTAAAAAATATACATGCAAAATAGCCTTAAAGGAGAAAGCATTATCAATGAGGGGGGAACCAGGAGGTAATGGGCAATGAGACTGGGAAGATAGGGAGCAGCCAGGTTGTGAAGAGCTTTAAATGCCAAAGAGAGAATTTATATTTGAACAGAGGTGAAAGGTGAACATTGGAGTTTATTGAGTGGGGGGGAAACAGAGTGACAAGGTCATGTGTTTGGTTTAGGAAAATCACTTTGGTAGGTGTGTGGAGGGTGACTTGGATGGGGAAAGATGTAAAGTAGAGGCCCTAATTAGGAGGCTACTACAATATTCTAGGCAAGATAAGAGCCTGAACTAGAGTGGTGAATGAGGGAAGAGGGAAGGGAGCATATTCAAGAGATATTGAGGAGAAAGTAATTATAAGGTTTGTCAACTGATTGGTGGGGTGAGGGGAGATGAGTCAGGACAATACTGAGGGTGTGAACCTGGGCGACCGGAAGGATCATGATGTTCTGGACTGTAGTGGCGAAATTCAGAACAAAAGTGGGTTGAGGGTGGGATGGGGATAGATAATGAATTCTGTTCTGGATATTTGAGGTTGAATTACCTATAAGAAACTGAGTTCAAAGCATAGGTGGTTGTGATGCAGGAGTGGACTTGGGAAAGAGGATTAGGACAGTGTTTGGAAATCTTGGAATAATCTGTATATAGGTGGTAATTGAACCCATGGGAGCTAATGAAATCACCAAATGAGAGACCATAGAGAGAAGAGGGACTAAAACAGAGCTTTGGAGGACAGCCACATTTGGGGGGAAAGACGTAGATGAAGATCCAGCAAAGTAGAGTGAGGAGCCATCAGAGATTTAGGAGGAGGACCAAGATGGTGAAGAGTCAAGAACACCCAGAGACAAGAGAATACCCAGAAGGTAGTTGAGAAAAGCCATTAGATAACTTGATTTGATCATTGATAACTTTGGACAAAGAACACTCAATTGAAGTACTTAACGCTGGGATATGATTTAGAAATTGATACTACATATGATTTTTAAAAGTTGATTTCTATACATTTATACCATACCAATATAAATAATTTAATACAATGTCTTTTAAGAGGGTGCACACACTTTATTCTTCAGTAATTCTAAAGAAGAAACTATTAAATATGCATGACATCTGATTTGAGGTTTTAAAGTTCCTTTGTTATACATTTGACATGAGAATTGCCTTTGTAGCCTGTATCTTGGAGAGCTGAAGGAACAAAATTTGGTTTCCTGCCCTGGTACACTTTAAACATTAATATAAATATCTCCAACTTCAAGTAAGGTCAACAAGCAGCCTATAAAAAAGAAGAGGCATAATTCCCAATGATGAATGGTCAAAGAATATGAGCAGCTTTCAAAGGAGAATTGTAAACTCTCAGCAACTTTATTCAAAATTGCTCCAAATCACTAATAATAATATAAGTACAAATTAAAACAACTCTGAAGTTTTACCTCATATCTCTCGAAGAGGCAAAGATGATAGAAAAATCTGAATAGTCAGTGTTGGAGGAGCTGTGGCAAGACAGTTGCACAAATAAAATTTGGTGGAACTGTGAATTGATCCAGCCTCTGAAAAACTGTTTGGAAATATTCAATGAAATTGATTAATCTGTTCATGCACTTTGACCCTGTAATCCCACTACTGAGCATAAACCACAAAGTTCTCAAAAACAGAAAATATCCCCTACATATCAAAATATTCATAGCAACATCTTTTTTGTAGCAACAAAAAACTGAAAACAAAGTAGTTGCCTATCTATTAGAGAATTAATAAATTATGCCATGTCATTCTCCTGCTCAGTAAACTCCAGTAGCCCCCTATTATATGTGGGATCAAATACAAACTCCTCTATTTGGCATTTGAAGCCCTTTGGAATCAGGCCCCAATCAACCTTTCTGGACTTATATGTGACTCTTCTCCATTCTATGGTCCAGACAAATTGGTCTCACTGATGTTCCTCACACACAAAACTCCATCTCTTGTTTCTGTACCTTTTGCATAGGCTTTCCCTTATGACTGGAATGTATTACCTTTTCATTTTTGCCTCTTAAAATCTCAAATTTCCTTTGAAGCTCAAGCATTACCTTCAAAATGAGATCTTTCCTTATCTCCCCAGCTGCTAGTGTTGCCTTCTCATAAGTTACCTTATACTTATTTTGTATGTTCTTGTAAATGTATGTGTTGCCTCACCTAGTTATTATGAACTCCTTGAGGGTAAAAATTATTTCATTTTTGACTTTATATTCCCAGAGCCTCACACATTGCCTGGAACATAGGAGGTGCATAGTAAAATTGTAATGGAATACAATTGCTCCAGAAGAAATGGTTAATATGAAGAATTCAGAGGAACATAGGAAAGCTTGTATAAACTGATACAGAGTAAAGTAAGCAACACCAAGAGAACAATATGCACAATGACTATAATAATATAAAAGAAAACAACATTAAAATGCAGTAGAGCTCTGATTAATTGTGATGATAAATCTTATTTCAGGAGCACTGATGATATATCTCCCTCCTTTTATCAGAAAGGTGGGGACACCTCAGATATGGAATATAGCACAGGTTCTCAGATAAAGTCCCATATCTGTTGGTTTTGCTTAAATGTTTTAATTCAAAGTAGAGTAAATTTGTTTGTATTTGGGGTTTGGGAATGGAGGCAGACAGCAAATAATTGTGCCATAACAAAAGCACCAATAAAACTTTAAAAAAAAGGGTGGACCATCGCCCCTGTTCCTGGAGAGAGAATTATTCTGTTGTGAAGTAGCTAATTGAACTTCTCTTTATTAAGTGAGAAAAAATGGATTAACTAAACAGACAAATTAATAGAATTAGAGACATAGAATGTTAAAAGTTAAGAGTCTCAGATCAGCCATTTAAAACCATAAACAGAGAAGCAGAGAAATTATCATGTTGCTAAAATACAAAACCATTAGTAGTACAAGAAATTTGCTGGTCTTTTCTTAATTTAAAAATTTTTTTTAAATTATGAACTAGAAAATCATAACAATCATTTCCATATACAAAGGCCAGAAAATGGGATACTAAAGATATCATGCATCTGTTATATACAGCTTGTTTTTTAATATGCATATTCAACTTACCATGTAGTACCAACATTGCCTTGCTCATTCCTACTGCTCTTTTGAGTATTTTTAAATGTTTCATTGATTCTCTTTTCTTTTTCCTTTTGCATCACTATCACTAACCAACTGCTTTCTCCCTTTCTTTCCCTAAATAAGAGCCTTCCATTGTAATACAAGTCAGGAAAACAAATTTGTGTTATAATGGTTGTGTCTGAAAATGACATACAGTTCATTGACACTAGTATACATGTTTCATCATTAGTCTCCTGGAATTGTGATTGGTTATTGCATTGAGCAGAGTTTTCAGGTATTTTGAAGTTGTTTTCCTTCATAATACTGTGGTCAATATATAAATGGCTTTACTGATCAATTCATATAAATCATGTCAGGTTTCTCTGAATCAATTCCTTTCATTGTTCCTTAAGGCACAATAATATTTCGTTATATTCACATGCTATATTTTCTTAATCATTCCCCACTTGATGGGAACCCACTTTGTTTCCAGTTCTTTTCGACAGCAAAAAGTATTGCTGTAATTTCTTTAGTACAAATGAATCCTTTTTCTCTTTCTTGGACTTCTTTGAGGTATGTGCCTACTAGGGTGAGTTCTTTCTTAGTTAAGCTAAAATAGACAATGCAGTTGTAGCAACTTTCTTAATTTCTATCAAGAACCAGCAAGATTTGGGGCTTGATAGCCCTTGGAGAAAGGAAACATTACCAAGGCATAGTAAGCTTGGAGAGGAAGCAGGCCAGCAATGGCATCATAGACTCCTGGGACATTAGTACTGGAAAGGACCTGAGAGATAATTGAGGCCAGGCACCTCATTTTACAGATGAAGATACTGAGGTCCATAAAGGTAAAGTCACACAAATGGTTAATGGAAGAGTTAAGACTAAAAAAAAATTCAACAAGGGATAGTAACTTATTCTTCTCTAGCCAATATTCAATAGCTCTGTTCATTTGTTTATTCAACATACTTTTATCTTAAGGGGCCTCTGGGAGAGCAAAACCTTTTTGACTGGGCATTTAAGTATTCGTTGACTTGATTTCAAATCCAGCAAAACGCTAGGCTCTACAAACCACTAAAACTTAAGGCATTGAAAACAAGACTAAGATAAAATAAGAAAGCACTGAATGAAGGATTAAACAGGAAAACAATCATCAAGGAGGCTCAAATAAATAAAAGTGTATAGACCTTTCCTTCAAAAGTAGATTGTGAAAATCTACACAGTAGATATATATTAAGCTTAACAGTAGATGCTGTTATTAAGCCTAACATGTAGTACCAACATTGCCTTTCTCATTCCTACTGCTCTTTGGAGTATTTTTAAATGTAATTTTTTTTTAAACTATCCCTCTATGTCTCAGACCTGATACTTCTGACTAGTGGGCATGGGGAGACAGAAGGTCTTGGAAATGGCAGCATGTCATGGGGGTTGAAGGTATGCTACATTGTCCTTCTATCCCTGGAGGCTGGACTAGTTTTGATCTCAGCTTCTGAGATGAAGATCATCCTCTACAGGGAAAACTTGGCAATTCAGCCCAGCTCTGCATTACTATCTCCAATGCTTTGCCACCATGTGAGTTGAGTCAGAGCTTCCTTCTGGATTGGGATTCCCAGTAAAAAAGGGAGACACCAGAGACTGTGAGACCTTTTCTCTTTTTTTTGTCCTCTCCAATGGTCCCCCCAGTCACTGTCCGGAGGGCTATGGATTTACATAGCTGCAAGGGGAAGTATATAACTTTACCACAGGATCGACTTTGGTTAGGACACTTTCACTGAGGATATAGGAATTGAATAGGACCTCCTTGAAGGATTTGAGATAAGCAAAGATGTAAAATTTATACCATTTTCTCTGCTGATAACTTTCCAATACACTGGGAAAGCAGCAATGAGTAAGGACAGAAAGGTGGGAATGATTATGATATAGGTTTGCAGGAGATAGTGGGATGATTGGAATGACTGAAGTGCAGAGTAAATTTAAGGTTGCAGTGAAACGTGAGGTTGGATAGGTAAGGGCCAGCTTCATGGTGGGCCTTCAATACGAGGCTGAGTTTAGCTTGATCTTGTAAGGAAATTAGCAGTGTTAATCTGGTATTGGTGAACAGGGAAGGGAGAGAAACGGATGTGATGTAGAGGAAAGGATTCTGTTAAAGCACTTGGATTTGAATTCCAACCTTGATTTTTAATATCTATATGATCTTGGACAAACCACTTCTGCTTTCTAGTTCTCAGTTTCCTTATCTGTAAAACAAAGGTATTGGAGTAGCAGAGTGCAATGGAAAGAGTGCTAGATGAGGGAACCCAATGCTCTGTTCTTTATTGATCTGGGTAGCTTCAGGCAAGTCACTTTTCAAGATGGATCTTTCATTTGTAAAAAGTAGTAAATTGGTAAAATTCATAATTTGTAATTTGTAAAAAAAAAAAGAAGTAAGAATAGATGAAATCTGAAGTCTCTTTCTTCCAGCTCTCTATGATCCTATGATCTCAGAGGTTCTTTATGCCTCTAAAATCTATGAGGTCAGGGAGGCCATAGGATTTAGAGTTAGAACGGACCACAGAGGTCATCCTGTCCAGCTCTCTTATTTTGTAGTAAGGTGCAGAAGACACATCCTTACCCATTTTCACAGTAATAATCTTAGAAATGCTCTGATTGGGTAATTAGAAGAATCCAAGATAGGTAGAAGGGGTGAGGATAGGATGGGTTTGGGGCACGAGATGGGGGAGGATGTTTGTTAGTCCACTATAAGAGAGTGTGAAGAGGCCTACACTCAATTATGAACCTTGGATAGGGGGTTGAACTGACCTAGTCCTTCAGTGCCAGAGCATGAAGGGAACTGAACATTCCAGATTTGGGGGTCATGTACTAGAGCAAAGTGAGTGCCTCTAGGACTAATTTCAAATGTGTCACAATCTGGTTTAGGCCAACTTGTGGGTAGCTTTTGTGGGGTAACTATTGGAGTCCAACATATACTAAGAGGCAGCTTGCTTGGAGGGCTTGGAATGAAAAGAACACTGGACTTGGGGTCAAATGGCCTGGGTTCTAGTACTGGCTTTACCACTAACTTGGACCTCTCAGATTCTGTCTTCATCTGGGTATTTTTGGTAACTGAATATTGGACTAGTTGACCTTTCAGGGCCAGTTTGAGGCTAAAATCTTCCCACCCTACCAGGCCTGGATCTTGATTCAGGTGTTCCCCTTCCCCGCCCCCCACCCCCGGTCCAGAATGGCAAAACTCTCAGAGTTGCTGCGCAGGGGCGCAGGTGGCTGTCAGGGGTCTGTGGCCTGCGGGCCTTGGAGAGGGGCGCAGGGCACAGAGCACTGCCTAGGGGGTCTGGCTCAGGCTCAGGATGGGGGCCCCCTCTCCTCCTCTCGGCCCCGCCCCGTCCCAAGCCTTGCGCTCCTCCGTCTCCTCCACAGCTGTCTTCGCAGCCAGAAGAGGGAGGGTCGCTGCCCTGCCCAGCGGGGCTGGACTAGCGTCCTGGAGCTTATGGTGCGCCCTTGGCCAGGGCCACTGAAGCCGCCCCGGGAGCTGGGCGTCGGGGGCGCAGCGGCTCGCGGGCCCGAGAGGACGGGCGGGGTGGGGCGCCTCGGAGAGACGCGCGCCCCTGCGGAAGCTCGGTCAAGTTCAGGGGAGGAGGCAGCCGACGCGCTCGACAACAGGGACTCGGGAGCGCTGCAGGAAGCGAGGGGAGACGGCGACCGCGCCCAGGCGGACTCGGCGGCGGCGGGGGAGGGATGCGGTGAAGGCCGGCCAGTGGCCCCGGCGGAGATGAGCGCCTCGGCAGCCACCGGAGTCTTCGTGCTGTCCCTCTCCGCCATCCCCGCCACTTACGTCTTCAACCACCTGGCAGCTCATAGCAAGTGAGTGGCCTGGAAGGGGTGGGGGTGGGGGAGAGCCCTGGCAGGGGGCCGGAGAGGTCAGCGCAGAGGGGAGGTCTGTACCAGAGGCTTGCACTAGCTGGTCTCCCGAAATTCTCTCCAGCTTTAACATTCGGTGACTTTTTAAAATTATCAAGTAGATTCAATGCATTAAGCTTTTGCTCTTTGTTAATACACATAGCACCTCCAAGATGTAATTGAAGCAAGATTAGAAACAAGGTATCCATTGAATGTGTGAAGCTCTAACTTTTTACATCCAGCCAAATAGATTCTATCCGTGTGAGCATGGACTTTGTGTGTCCTTTCCGGTGGGTCTTCCGCCCGTAGCATTAATTCATGTACACTCTTCATTCTTGTGGTGCATTGAGAGCTGGATTTGGAATGGAAGGACCAGGGTTAAAATTCCCATCCTGCTGGCTTTCTACCTGTGTGACCTTGGGTTAAATCACTTAATCTCGATGAGTTTTAGTTTCCTCATCTGAAAAATAAGGGGGCTGAAGAAATCATAAACTCAGAATGTCTTAGAGCTGGAAGGAATCTTAGAAGTCATCTGGTGTGGACCCCCCCCCCCATTTTTACAGATGAGAAAACGGAGGGATAATTTAAGTGACTTGCCCAAGGTCATTCTGGTTATTAAGTGGCAAGACTGGGATTAAAACCCAGGTCTTCTCCAGTCTAAATCCAAGTTCCTTCCAGTTCCACATCTGTGATGCTAAAAGATCCCTTTTAAAGGTACATTTAGAAACAGGTGATGAATAGATGAATAGTGGGAATGTTGTTGATTATTGGGAGCCAAGAGTTGTAGGCCAAACTCTGCTACAAAATTAGCTGTGTGACTTTGGCTAAGTCACTCCACTCCTCTGGCCCACATCTGTAAAATGCAGGAGATAGGAATGGATAATTTCTAAGCCCTGCCCCCCCAACTCTGGAAATACCAGTACCCCTGCTCAAATGAATACATGGATGTTATAGCACTTGGAAAACTACTAAGTTCTTTATTAATAGCATAAATTCGAGTTATTTTTAGTCTACAGGAGCAGAGTTGGGAGACAGGCTCTGAAAAAAAAAGGTAGGAGCTAGACTTTAATGGTAATGAAATGATATCATTTCAAAAGGGATGTTAAGAGTTTGAGTACAACATTAAATTTAACTGGAACCTGGAGGCGTTGTCCCTGCCTTCCAAATAAAGCTGAGGAAACCATGTAGAATCACAGAATGTTAATGCTGGAATCACCTTGGAGTTGCTCTAGAGGATTTTGGATTTACGTATGAGGAAACTGAGATCCAGAGAGATGAACAAGTATGCCCAAGGTCACCCGATGAATAGAAAGGGAACCAAGACTAGAACTGAGGACTCCTGTTTAAACATTTCTTTTATTGCTCCATGTTGCCTGGCCAGCCCCCAAACAAGGCTTCTGAAGAAAAGTTGTTCCAATTCAGTCCTTGGGTCAGACTTTGATTCTGTGCCAAAAATGAGTTCCTACCAACATACAGGAAGTAAACCTATTGTGTTTCTCAAAGCTGTTGCTGCTAAGGAAATTGCAGGACAGCCTTTAAACTGAAAATCTGCACAGGATTTTACTGTGGCTGGTGGTCCCTTTATGTCAGCAATGCTTATATGCTAGGAGCCGCTACTCATCATGGTTTTAGGCTTCATCTACACTGAAGAGCAGGAGGAGGAGGAGGAAGAAGAAGAAAAAAAAAAGAAGGAAGGGAAGGAAGCAGCATTTCTATTTGGGATGCTGAGGAGAGAGCACTGACCTCTCTGAAAGGCAGGAATCCACAGACTAACTTCATGGGCCACTTGCTTTATCTCTGGGCCTCAGTTTCTTATTTAAAATGAGGTCCACATCAACATCCTCAACCTTTTCTTCGTTATGTACCTCTTTGGCAGTTAGGTCAAGCCTATGGACCAGTGTTCAGAATAACACTTTTAAATAATTGAAGGAAATGCTAGATTTCAATTAAAGGTTAGTGAAAATTAAGATTTTTTTCCCTATTCAAATCTATCCATAGACTGGAGGTTAAGAACCCCTAATCTGGGATGGATGATATTTGCCTTTGCACAGGCTGTCTCCTCCTCCTTCCCCACGCCCCAAAGCTTGGAATAAACTCCCTTCTGCTCTCTTCCTCTTAGAGCCTTTACCTTCCTTCACAGTTCAGCTCAAGTGCCCCCTCCTGCATGAAGCCTTCTCACCCTGCTCCAGTTGTTAGTGGTGGCCCCCTCATTATCATTATCCTTATCTTTATCACCATCATCTTCAATGAGCATTTATTAAGCACCTACTATGTATGGCACTATGCTAAGGTTGGGGGATACAAAGAAATGTAGACATGGTGCCTGTGCTCAAGAAGTTCACATTCTAATTACAGAGACAACATGCAAAAAACTAAGTACACACAAGATCCATTCATCCATCTATTTACATCTCTATATATACACACATATATTATATGTGTATAATCTACACACATTCACTATCTCTATACTATAGGTAGATATAGACATAGACATATTTGTATATATATAAACACATACATATATATGTACATATGTATATATACATATATATATGTAGAGAGAGGGACAGAGACAGAGAATATAAATGGGGGATAATCTCAGAGGGAAGGTACTGGGGAAGTGGGAACTGGAAAAGGCCTCTTGCTTTAGGTGAGATTTGAGGGTGAAGGTAAGGAGGAAGAGAGGAGCATGGGGGGGCAGTTGGGGAGGAGTGTTAGATAGACCGAGGAATAGGCACATAGTTGTCCTCTGAGGGGAGTAAAGTATGAGAGGACTGGAAAGGTAAGAAGGAGCCACTTAGAGAAGGGTTTTAAAAACCTAAAGAAGATTTTGTGTTTGATCCTGGAGGGAATAATAGGGAGCCCTTGTGAAATTATTTTGTAATTCCTCTTTGGTGTACTCATGTACACCAGAAGAGTTTAAGATAGTTGAGGGCAGAGGACATTTCATTCATTCATTCATTTATTTATCTGTGTTTATTCATCTATCTATCTACCTATCTAGTCTCTGTATACCTAGTTTTTAGCACAGTGCCTTGTATAAGTGAGTGAATTGACTGTTGACTCTCTAAGATGACTTCTGGTTTTAGAATTTCGTGATCTGAGTTTCTTCTGGAGACCCAGATATAATAATCCTTAAACAGTGAATAAGACCTAAATTATCTGCTGTTAATTATGCACTGAGTACCCTACTCCCTGCTATCAAGCTGATCAAAAGGTTAGCATTGCAGTATGCATGCATACTTTATCCAACTTCACTTCAACATTGAATGCTAGGACTGGAAAGGTCCTCAGAGATCATCCAAGCTGCCTCTCTCCCTTTCCCCCTTCCCCCATTTTACAAATAGGGAAACCAAAGTTCATAGAGGATAACTGAAATGCCCAAAGGCACGAAGCCAATTAGTAACCATGTTGGGACTCGAACCTGAACTATCTGGCTCAGATGGTTTCCCTCTGCTTTTCCATTCTGCCTCCCTCCTTTTCATCATTCATTATTCCAGCTTCTTGCCCTAGATGGAGCTAACTTTCTTTTTTTAGGCTGAACTTTAATGTTAAGGAGTGGCTGGCTGACTGAACAGATCTTTTAACATAGGGAAGATTTAAAATAAGTAAGTTATTTCAGTATGCTTACAAAAAAAAGAAGAAGAAATATCATGTTTATGGCCTGGTTCTGCTGCATCTGGTTTGTTCAACAAACATTCATTAAGTGCCTGTTTTGTAAAATGAGAACTTTGGATTGGTGGCCTCCAAGGTCACTAAGTCTTTATGCGAATCCCTTCAGAGACAAAGATAAAAAATGACCAATAGCTGCTTTACATTCTACTTCGTGGCAGTAGTAGTAAGAAAACTACATATACGAAGACAAGTATGATATAGTGTTAGGTGTGATGGGAATCTGGAGGGGCTCCAGAATTGTAGGACAATTTGAGGACAAGAGAAAATGAAACCTTCTGGCTAGGTTGGGGATTTTAATGAAAATGCTGGTAATCTTATATTGTTGTTCAGTCTTGTCCAACTCTTCGTGACCCTATTTGGAGTTTTCTTTGAAAAGATACTAGAGTGGTTTGCCATTTCCTTTACAAGCTCACTTTACAGATGAAGAAAATGAGGCAACTAGATTTAAGTGAATTATCCAGAGTCACACAAGTAATGTGTGCTTGAGGCCAGATTTGAACTCCAGAAGATGAATTTTCCTGATTTCAGGCTCAGTACTCTTTCTACTGTACCACTTAGCTGCCTGTTGCAAAACTGTTAAGGCAGAGAGTATGAAATTAGTTTTGGCTTTTGAGAGGTGTGGGGGCATAACTGAGTACAGCGCTTATTTTTTACCATCTTTCAAATAATGTCTTCACTCCTTTTCCATACACTTCTGTACCTTCTGACTCCTGTCTTTAAGATGCAGCACAAATACCACCTCCTTCATCAAGCTTTCTCTGACCATCCCAGGTCATGCTGATCTCTACCGTATCCTCTAAACTCTTGTAGATAATACTTAATATGTATGTAATTCCTTTGGCAATTAGTCATATAATTACCTTTTTACATATCTGTAAAGTCTGTACAGCTATTTTCTTGAACTGATATTTAAATCCAAAATAGATAGCTCACTTTTCGTGTGTTTTTGGCTTTCTTCCTCAGCTAGATCTAAGGGTCTTGAGGATAGGTCTTAGTTATCATTGGATTTCCAAGATCCTCTATCACAGTACTGTGTATCTAGTGGATAAACTTTTTTGGGGATAAATATTTGTTGATTTGATTTAATCCAGTTTCTTTTTCTTGTTTTTCTAAAAGCTGATTGAATCTGCTTCTTTCATCATGAGTTATATGAATTTTACCAAAGAAAATGAAATATTTCTTGTCAATTTGGAGATGCTCTTGATCTCTTGAGGTACAGCTTTGGGGTAGTGCCAGCCTTTGGAAAGTGAGCTTGAGAAAATGGGAAGTACCATAGAAACTTTTTTGAACAGTAGGGAATCAAGGATATGTGTGTGTATGTATATATACACATATATACGTATATGCATATGTGTATGTATGTATATACGTGTGTGTGTGTGTGTGTGTGTGTGTGTGTGTATGATTTCTCATAGTTTTCCTTCCCAATCCCTACTCAGGATGACAGAAGTTTCAAAAGAGTTATTGTAGGACTATTGCTGAGATTGCAAAGCTCCTATGGGGATCCCTGTCTTAAAACAAGATCACAGAGTGTGGGATGCAGTTTCTTGCTCCTTTTATACTGTGGTAGGGCCAGAATTTATGTGAGGCCCAGTGATTTTAGAGTCCTGGAATGGCTGAAATGAGGGCTTGAGGTGAAAAGGACCTTGCATTTTTTTGTTGGACCTTTTCATTTCTAACGTCCCTCTGGGCCTGCCTTCCTGCCTGCTTTCAGGACATGCTTTTAGTCTCCTGTTCTTTTACCATCAGTCAAACAGTTCCAGTTGATCTCCCTGTTATCCTTACTAGCCTAGTCCCCTGGCCAGGGGATGACTGCACATGTATGGCCTTGAGCACACACACACACACACAGCACGTGATGTGAAATCTTTTGCCCATGAACACAGTCCAGTTACAGATAAAGAACAGAATCAAATATGGGGAACAGAATCATACAAGAGTGGCTCATAATGGAAAGTGGCCAAAGCACAGACCCATCCTTTTATCTTCCTGAGGGTCATTAGCACTCATCACGTTTTTTTTTTCCCAGCAACAGTCTCCCATTGGGCACCAGTCTATTATTTAAAGTTCTGTGTCAACTCCCCTTCCTTGGCAAGAATACCAAAGGGTTGGGAGCCAGCTTGGTTTGCCCTTTAACCCTTGTTCCTTTTTACTTTTATTACAAAGGCTTAACTTTTTTCAAAGCCTCTAGGAATCTAACTAACACTTCTTCCTATGTTTTGATACCAACTCAGAATAATAGCCTCTGCTGGAGATAGCACATGGGGGAATTTTGTCTGCTCCCTGGGAAAGAGAAGCATCTTGGATTAGAGTTTAGGTCCTGGCTATGCCACGTATTACCTCTGTGTGCCTTGGTTTACTCAACTGTTAAATGGAGATGATAGTGATAGTATATACCTCACAGTTCTTGAGAATCAAATGATCTGATGTATAAAAAGGCAGCACAGTACAGTGGAAAGAGCCCTGGTTCTGGAGTTGAAGGTCCTAAGTTCAAACCCACCTTGGATGTTTACTGCTTATATGACCTTGGGCAAGTCACTTAGATTCATCTGTAAAATGAGGGAGTTGAGCTAGATGACCTCTGAGGTCCCTTCTACATCTGCATTCCTATGTAAAGTGATTTACAGTCCCCACAAGCACTATATGAATGTGAGCAATTATACTTGTACAATGTCACAGGATTATCATAAGGATCAGATGAAATAACATGTGTGTAACATAAAGCACTCTTTAAATAGCATCACTTATTACTCAGCCAGCCAGATGTTTTCAGGTATTATCAACAATCAACAGCTGTGCCAAAGACTGACCTATGTGGTGAAGTATGGCACATCTAGGAATTGCATATTCAACAAATAATGGAGCAGCATTATTTTGGAGAATGTATTCAACTGACTAGGAAATTCCCGGTATCAGAATGTTTACTTTGATAGTGACTCAGCTTCCATATTTTAATTTTTATAGTTCCTGGACAATTGTAGCTGCCGGAATACTGGTTCTACTCGTTGTAGCTTTGTTGGCTCGTGCCCTTGTGAGGAGAAAACCACCTAGAGATCCCCTGTTTTATGGTAGGTATCAATGGGATAGAAAATACTGTACATGAGGATGGTTGAGAGCTTTTCCTTCTGCCAAACTTATATTTCTCACTGGCTTGTAAATGATTTTTCACATCACTTAAAATTTGGATAGAAATGTTTTAGTAAACATCAGATATATAGTTAATGCTACATCTGCCTTGACCATAGAAAATTTCATACTTATCGATGGGATGCCATTCTATATTCTATACATCAATTACCATAAGGCAGCCAGAGTGTATTTGTTAAAGTAAGTAGATTTAGGCAGTTGTGCAAATATACATCTTAAATGGTTCTCCAAATCACTTAATTAGGGGAGGAGAAAGGAGAACAGAGGTATAGAGGGATAGATGAAGGAACCAAGAATGGACAATGGGAGAAAGGGAATGGGGAGGACAAATAAGCATATTCTAGCATTATTCTTTATTTTTTAAAAATGTATTTGTAGCATTTAAAATTTTTTTTAGTTCCAAATTATCTCCCTCCCTCCAGGCCCTCCCCCACCCATTGAGAGGGCAAGCAGTATGATATCAATTATACTTGTGAAATCATATAAAACATATTTCCACATTAGCCATGTTACAAAAAGCAAGGAAAATAAAGAAAATAAGAAAATTATACTTCAATTCGCACTCAGGGTTTATCAGTTCTGTCTCTGGGGGTGGGTAACATTTTTTATCCTAGGACCTTTGGAATTGTCTCGGACGGTTGTATTAGTCATAGTAGCTAAGTTTTTCACAGTTGGACATCCTTACAATGTTGCTGTTGCTATGTACGATTGAGTTCTTTTCAGTCTACTTTGTATCAGTTCATATTTGTCACAGTCCCAGGTTTTTCTGAAACCATCCTCCTGCCCATTTCTTATAGGACAATAGTATTCCAGCTAGTATTATTTTGACTTAATGACTTGTGGTTTCCCAATTATTTCTAAAGTTTTCTGCTTTCAAGTTCAAAGACTATTAGAAAGCATCCAATCTACCACTTCATTTTATAGATGAGAAACTGAGGCCCAGTGGGATTTTGCAATTTGTCCAAAGTCACCTAATGAATGAGTGGTAGAGCTGGGCCCAGAACCAACATCTTTTTGATTTTTAGTGAAATATTGTTACACTTGGTCCTGCTGTCTCTCTCTGATTTCAGACTGTAAGAGGGGATGCAATTTTCTCCCCCTTGGTGGAGATTCAGCTTTTAGGGTTTTTTGAGACTCCATGTTTTAGCAGAATATTAGGAACACTGGACTTGGAATCAGAAGACCTGATTTTGATTCCCAACTCCTCCATTTACTTAGCTGTCTAGCCTTATAATAGGGATACGGTTTAAATCTGCAACCTATAGCTATAGAGAGTTTCCTAGAAAACTGAGAGGTTAAGTAATTGGCCCAGATTCATATAGAAAGCACGTATCAGAAAAGGAACTTGAACCGGGTGATCCTGGTTCTGAGGCTAGCTTCCTATCACCCTATACCACAATGCCTTTTCAAACTTGTGATAAAACAGGGGCTCTTAAACTGAGGTCCATGCATTTTAAAATTATTTTTTGGGGAAGGCAATCGAAATTAAGTGAATTGTCCAAAGTCACACAGCTAGTAAGTGTCTGCAGTCAGATTTGAGTTCAGGTCCTCCTGACTCCAGGGCTGGTGTTCTATTCACTGTGCCATCTAGCTGTCTCCATGAGCTTGGGTTTTTTTTAAATTGTTAATTGCATCTCAATATAATTGATTTCCTTATAGTCCTATGTATTGTGTTTAATGCATTTAAACACACTGTTTTGAGAAGGAGTTCATAGGCTGCCAAAGGTAGGGAGAGATGTGTTGAGACCATGACACTTAAAAGGTTAATAACCCCTGAACTGGTAGCATTAAACTGCAATCTTGCAAGAAATTTTACAAGTTATCTAGTTTAAAGTGTATCAGAGAAGGAATCCCTTCTGTAATATCCTGACAAATGGTCATCTAGCCTCTGCTTCTAAAGACTTTGAGTGATGGGAGCTTATTACCTCCCATGTCAGCCCATTTTTTTTTAGGGACAGCTTTAATTATTACACAGTTTTCCCCCATCGGAGAGACAAATCTTCCTCTTTGCAACTTGCACCCAGCTCCATGCTCTGGGCCCCAGCAAAATAAGTTTCATTGCAACAGTCCAGGAGAGAGGTGACTGAGGATCTGCATTAGTTGGGGTGGTCTTGTGCATAGTGAGAAGGGTAACAATGCCAGACTTGTAGAGGTAGGAATGGCAAGATTTGGTAACTGATTGGATTTATGGAGTGAGGGAGCATCAGAACTCAAAAGTAATACCAAAGTAACAAAACTGGGAGACTAGAAATATCACAGCCTTGATAGAAATAGGGAAGTTTCAAAGAGAGGTGAGTTTAGAGGGAAGATGATGAAGTCTGTTTTGGACATATTGAGTCTGTGATGTCTTCAAGACCTTCTGGTTGAAAATGTCATTGATGTGGGACTGGAGCTTAGGAAAGAGACTGATGCCTGTTCTGTAGGTCTGTGAATCATCTACATAAAGATAATGATGACATTGATGAGAGTTGATGAGGTACCCCCAAGTCTCCTCTTCTCCAGTTCCTTCATCTTATTCTTATATGGTATCATTTCTAGTTCCTTCACAGTACTGGTCACTTCCTTCGTATAAGCTCCAGTATAGCAACATCTTTCTTAAAATGTGGTCCCCAGAACTGAATACAATGTTGCAGACATGGTCAGAGTGGAGTATAGTACTTTGGGACTATCACCTCCTTTTTTTCTGGACACCAGTCTTCCAAGACTCAAGATTGTAATTTTGGTTGCCAAGTCACACCTTTTCCTCATGTCAAGGTTTTACTCTACTAAGATGCTTAAGTCTTTTTTTGTTTTTATTTAAATAAAATTTTATTGCCTTTTTATATAATTTTGAATTCCATTCTTCCCTCAGTACCTCTCTCAGAGAGCCATCCTATATAAGAAATAGTATTTTTTAAGGACAAAAAAGGAAAATACATGCAGTGTGCAACCACAGTGGACCTCCTACCTCTATAAACAGATGGTGTGGAGTTGTGTTCTCATAGCTCTTCTTTCAAGCTATGTTTGTTCTTTTTTTATTATATCTGCTTTTTTGGTGGTTCTTTTAGGTCTTTTAAATTGATGTCTCTCACTACCTGTCCCACACTATATTTGTGCCATTTGTTTTTTTTTACATACAAGTCTAAGACGACATTTACCATTATTAAACTAAATCAAAAGTTTTTAGTTCCTCTGCAGCTAGTGATTTAATGGGTAGAGTGCTAGACTTAGAGTCAGGAAGACCTGTGTTCAGATTCTGCCTCAGAAGGGTCAATGACCCTTCATAAGTGGCTTACCCCGCTTGCCTCAATTTCCTCATATGTCAAATGGGGATAATAATAGCACCTACCCCCCAGGGTTGTTATGGAGATCAAATAAAATATGTAAAGTACTTTGCGTATCTTAAAACACCATATAAATATTAACTATTATTATGTTACTCAATTTGGCCCATCAGACTAAAGTATAAAGATCTTTTTGCCTGCTCATCATTTCTTATAGCACAATAGTATTCCATTATATTCATATACAACAACTTGTTCAGCCATTCCCCAATCGACGAGCTTCCCCTCAATTTCCAATTCTTTGCCACCACAAAAAGAGCCACTACAAATATTTTTGTACGTGTGAGTCCTTTTTCCATTTGTATAATCTCTTTAGGATACAGTGGCATTGCTGGGTCAAAGGGTATGCACATTTTTATAGCCTTTTGGGCATAGTTCCAAATTGCTCTCCAGAATGGTTGGATCAGTTTACAACTCCACCAGCAACGCATTAGTCTTCTAATTTTCCCACATCTTCTCTAACATTTATCTTTTTCCTGTTTTGTCACGTTAGCCAATCTGACAGGTGTGATGCGGCACCTAAGAGTTGTTTTGATGTGCATTTCTCTAATCAATACTGATTTAGAGCATTTTTTCATATGACTCTAGATATCTTTAATTTCTTCCTCTGAAAACTGACTGTTTATATCTTTTGACCATTTTATCAGTTGGGGAATAACTTGGCTTCTTATAAATTTGACTCAGTTCTCTATATAGTTTAGAAATGAGGCCTTTATCAGAGACACTTGTTATAAAAATCCTTTCCCAGTTTTCTGTTTCCCTCCTAATCTTGGTTGCATTGTCTTTGTTTATATAAAAACTTTTCAATTAATGCAATCAAAATTATTCATTTTGCATTTTATAATTTTCTCTATCTCTTGCTTGGTCATAAATTCTTCCATTAAAGATCTTTTTGGATAGTCATCCAGTATGTTTCCTCCTAGTATCATGTTATATATCAATTTGATAAGCATATCATATGTCTTCATTTAAAATGATGCTTGTTAAATTGTATTATCATGTTTTTAGAAGTATGGAAAAATACCAGTTTCCACTTTTTTATGAACTGTGCCACATGTACTTTCCCCCAAACTCCTTCATTCTATGTACTGGGGGTGATATTAAAAAAGGATAATGTTGGAACTTCTCCATGTCACTAGAGAGCTGACAAGATTTGAGACTATAGATGTTGCCAAAAATACTCAAGTTGACTTGTTGAGGACAGCAAATATTAAACAGGAGGGAAGAGGATGATAGAGGTGACCCATACCCCTCCACCCCAATTAATGTAACTAACAAGGTGCTCTGTGCTCTGATACCTGCTAATTAACTCCAGCTGGCTAATTTATTTCAGCTAGTTAATTTATATTCATTGGCACACTGTGTGAATACTCACAAGTAAAATTATTAGAAAACATTCCCAACACTTCAGAGTTACCTCTAGAACCCTAAGGGGAGAAAGATTTTGCCTTCTGGAGACCCACCCTGATTGTGTGAGTAGGAGTTGGAGGACAAGCCCCAAAGAGTGTGGGACAATAGTAAAGATCCTTAAGATAACACTGGTACCTAGTCCACTGTGTATATTCAGGAAATACTCTTGTAAGCAGAAATGTTGACAAATATTTTAATGAGAAAAAGTACAGTTCATCATTCAATATTTGTGATTTGGTATTTCGCCCAAGATGCAATCAGTCATTAAGTTTCCTAAAGGTATACTTGTCATATCAAGTAAGCATTGCTTTAAGAGAAGAAGAGGAGGGGTTATAAAGAGACAGTGAAAAGAGAATTGTTGCATCTGAAGTTAAAATACCTGGCTCCAGATATTGGCTCTGCTACTTACTATCCCAGCTCTAAATTTATGATCCTACGGATTAGGGAAAGATTACTTAGTTGAATCTCGATGAGGCAAAACAATAACTTTGTAGTGTATTTTTTTAGTGGAGTTCTTGTGCCCACTTCAATTAACTAACACTTAATTAGCCACAAAAAACTTAAAAATATGTCAATTATTTTTGGCAGTGAGTGAGGGGATTAGACAAGTATTAATTTAGCAATGGGTTTGAATGCATTGACCTTAATGGTAGTTTGACTACCAAGAAAAACATTTGTGGGGGAGGGGTTTAACTGCCCTTATTTTGACTTGGTTATGGATGGGCTTTTTGGATGACTGAATTCCTATGCAATGTTATATCTACATGTGCTTTATTTTTGTTTTAATGTGCAATATTCCATTGGCCTATGTTGACACTGTCCATAGTGTCTTAATGATAATCCTTTTGGATTATTCTATTTTTTTGGACAATACTAATCTGATGCTATTCTGAGTTGTTTAATCACTGTTTTTATTTCTTTAGTTTATGCAGTATTTGCTTTTACCAGTGTAGTGAACCTTATTATAGGACTTGAACAAGATGGTATAATTGATGGATTCATGACACATTACTTGAAAGAAGTAAGTAACCCTTATGTTTGTTAAACTTAAATCTTTTCCCTGACATATTAAAAATAATGTGACAAGAAACACGTCACAAATATCCTATCACAGATAAGTGAACATAAAATAATATATTTTAGGTGATTGCCACTGGTAGTTTCTACATGAGCAAAATCAAGGAGTTAGAATTGGAAAATAGGTGGTAATTCCTCTCAACATTCAATTCTAAGACTCCCTCTTCTCTTTCCAATATCACTAAATTCTTCTTTGCAATTAATGTAATTATGTTAATTTTATGTATTTATTCAATGTTTATTTGCCTCTTTATCATTAATAACTCATCTATCTACATACTTCATTTTCTTAGGGATAAAAGCTTAATCTAGCCTCATTTACATAACACCTAATACAGCGCCCAACAGTGCTTAAGAAATGCTTATAGAAAGTACTTAAAGAAATGCTTATGAAAGGCTGATTAAGATGGTGGACACCTGGAAGCGGTCACCTGTTCCAGCTCAGGTTGAACCTCTATGCACAGGTGGAAGCTCACACTACTCAAGACAAATAGGTGTTTGCCTTCGAATTTTTAGAGTTCTTAGAGAATTCAGAAAAGGAGGATGCGAAGAACAACTAGAAGCAAACCCGAGAAGACTTAGGAAAATTCTAGCACAAACTGGAGATGTTTCCCTAGCTATTTCCACCCTCCCTGCTTCTTCATTTTCCTTTGAATTATTTTTCCAGGCTCTAGCTGCTTCTGTTCATCCTCTCATTATTAGTTTTACCAGTTAGCATCAATTTGATTTTATATTTGTATTTACAAATACAAAGTAAAAATATTTCCTTTTAGCTCTTAGGTGTATTCTCCTTAGTCCTTAGGGAGTGTGGGCTCAGACTTAATGCGATTTTCTACATAGCATTGGTCCCAAAAGTTCATGTCTGGATGTGGCTTAGCCACTGACTGATTCTTAGTCTCCATCACTGCCGGTCTGGGTTCAAAAGGGCATTCCTCTGGGTCCTGATGCTGGATTGCCTGACTGCAAAGCCCATCATGGACTCTGGCCCTTGTGGCTTGCTCTCCTGACCTTTTTAAGCTCAAAAAATCGTAGCCATCTTCCAGCTCCTTCACCAGCACAAGAATGGATACAACGACAAGGACGACAGAAGCAATAGCAGGTTTGTGTGTTCCTGGGCCACATCATGGTGACCTGAATGGGGAGAAACAAAAAAACAAAACCAAAAAAACCTGAGGCCTCTCTCACCACTGAGGGATGAGTCCTTGTCTCCTCACCTGACCATTCGAGACAGGAAAAGGACAAACCAAGATCAAAGCCTTGGCTAACTGGTGCCTTTTTGAATGCACCTCAGTTTGAGGGAAGCAGCCAATTTAAAAAAAAACAAATAAACAAACTTCATTCTGTGGCTAGCAGACTAGAATCAGGTATAGAATGTCTGAAAATGCTCCCGATCTCAGGGAGCTGGGCTTTTCATTACCCAGCCAGTCCTCACTCAGATTTAGGGACTAGATTTTGCCTTTGCCTTTGCAGCCCCGGCACCCGATGTAGCGCTTAAATGTAGCAGGGCAGAATACATGCCTTTTGAATGGACCTGAATCCCCATAGACTGGAATGATTATCTTCTGCTTCTTTTCCTCCCACTCTCTTCTCAGCCCTCCAAGGGGTGGATTCTGACCTCATTATTCAACTATACCACTTTCTCTGAAGTTATCAGTGATCTCTTCTCTGCAGTCCCCATCTTCTTGTTCATCTGAATAAACTCCTCTCCAGGTTTTTGTGACGCTGCTGTGTTCTCATTCTTGATCTGTCTAACTGGGCTTTCTTAGTCTCCTTTGCTGGTTCTTTCTCCGTGTAAAGCCCAGTAACCATGGATATCCCCCAAGGCTCTGTCCTGGCCCCTTTTGTCTTTGTGCTCTATGCTGTCATACTTGGTGATCTCACCGGTTGCCATGGGTTCACTTATTATCTCTATGTACAGAATTCCCAGATCCACTCTTCGTTTTCCATCAGCTGCTCTGCCTGGTTGTCATGGAGATTAATCTAGCTTTGATACTCAACACCTTCTCTGCCCCCTCAGCTGCCTGTCCCCTCTGACTGAAGGACAGAGCAACAAGCTCCTTTACAGAGAGGGCCTAGAACTTTACATCTAAACTCTTCGTATTCCACCAGCTGCCTTGCTTGGTCTTGACTCCAGGAACATCATGCCTTTGGAGTTCCCACCCCGCTTCAGCTTCCTCATTAGATTGTAAGCTCCTTGAAGACAGAGACTATCTTTATTTTTCTCAAGTATTGTCATCTCTTAACACAGTACATAGTAAGCACTTACATTCATCACCAACTGCCTGTTAGACATTTCCAACTGAATGTCCCATAGGTATTTAAACTCACCTTGTCCAAAACAGCTTCGTATCTTTCCCTGATAAACCCTCTCCTCCTCTGAACTTCTTTATTACTGTTGAGGGAATCACCATCTTCCCAGTCAACCTGCCCTGCCACTTCGATGTCATATCTGACTCTGCATTCACTCGACATACCCAATTTGTTGTTTATTTCTTTGTAACATCTTAACTATATGTCCTTTTCTCTTCACTCATGAAACATAGCCCTAGTTCAAGTGCTTATCACTTTACACATGTTCTACTGCAATAACCTATAACTAGTCTCCTGGCCTCAAGTCTCTCTCCACTCACGTCCATCCTCTACTTACCTGCCAAGGTGATTTTCCAAAAGTGGAGGCCTGATGACATTACCCTCCCTGCTCAACAAGCTTCAAGGCTTCCTATTACCTCTAGACTCAAATATCGAGTCCTTTGTTTGCTGGGAAGACAGCATGAACTGATGCAAAATGAAGTGAGGAGAACCAGGAGAAAAATTTATATGATAACAGCAATATTGTACTGACAAACAATTTTGAAAAACTGTGATGAATACAACTGAATGCAATTCCAGAGGACTTATTAAGCTTACTTCTGATTTCCAGATAGAGAGGTGGGGATGAGAGCCTCTGAGATTTTATGAGTACTTCCATGTCTCAGCTAGGTTTCGAAGTCCTTGCTCTGGGGAGCAAGGAGTGGCCTTTGGGAATAGCCTGTTGGACCAAAGCCAGTGGAAGCCGAGATGAGGACTCATTTGGATGTGACCTTGGTGGAACCAATGCTGTATAGGAACTGTGCTAATTTTTGAACTTATTCTCTTAGAGACTGAGGTTGTGTCAGGGAGAGTATGCCCCTCCCCTCCCCTCAGGGCTTTTCTTTGAGAAAGGATTGTAAGTTTGTTCTTGCTATGTATCTGGGTAAAAATATCATTTTGTAAAAGCATAAAAAATCCCATTTGGCATTTAAAGCTCTTCATAGTCTGGCTCCTTCCTACCTTTCCAGTCTTCCTACCCTTGATTCTTCTCCATGAGGTCTACAAGCTAGCAATTCTAGTCTACTTGGATTCTTCATCCATCTAGTCTACATTATTCTCTGTCTCCTTTGCACTGTGTTCTTCCCCAAGCCTCTGTCGCTTATCTCTATCTCTTAGCTGTCCTGGCTTCCTTCAGACTCGGGTCAGATCCTCTCTTCTGCAGGAGGCCTTTTCTGTTCCTCCGGCTGCTAATACTTTCCCTTTTCAGATCACCTTCATCCACTATTACCTGTTCTTGCTTCCATCTTTTGTACAAGTCTTTTAAAAATCTAAGTTGCTTAACAAGTTCCTGTCTATCCATATAAGTCTTTTTTGGATCATTCATTTATTTTCCTCCTCATCAAAATTTTTTTGTTTTTCATTATTTTGTTTTTGAGCACTTTCTCATCACTTTGGAGCTTACTTCCCCCATTGAATTTTAGTGTAGGGTCTACTTGTACTTTCTCCAAAGCCTCTGAGATATTCTTCCCAGAATCTTGAGCACTTGTCATTCTATTCCTAATTTTCATTCAATTCCTAGACTATTCCTAGTTTTACCCTCTTCTATCACAAGATCTAAGAAGATATGGTCCCCAGCAACCAATTCCTCTGTTTCATGAAAATAGATGCTGAATAGAATTTCCCCTTGTTGGTTCCTCTGCTTGTTGAAGGATGAAATTATTATTAAAACAAGTCAAGAAATTATTAGCTGCTTTGCTTTTTGCTGAAAAAGCCTCCAGAGTTTCCAGATAACTTAAATCTCTTTTCATCAGTACACCATCCCTCTGTACCAGGCTTGTGGTCTGTTTTCTAGACTCCTCATCTATTTTCTCTTTCTGTCCAGGTGGTCTCTAGTATACTTCAATAAAAATATCACTTGTTTCTGCCTTCATTGATGTTCCCATAAATACTTTCTACCGTGTTTCCCCTACTCTGTTTCATGGATTATTCCCATAAGTATATTTTCTTAATATAAAATGCTACTTTGCCTCAATACCTGTACACCCGTTTCCCTCACTTCACACATACCACCACCATTTTATTCATCTTGTTTCTTTTGAATAAGATATACCTTTTCATAGGCATATTACAGCTATGGGTTTTATCATGATAACTCAGTAATCATAACTCAGTAATATATCTATTTGACCAAATTTGCTTCATTTAGGTAGGATCTCTATCCATACTTTGTGCATTTTTTTATAAGCATCTGATGCCATAGCTCCAGTTCTGGATTTTATTTGCTGTGAATCTCTGGGTGATTGCTGTTCTTTAGGATATGTCTACTTTTATTCTTCTGACCACATTATAGCAATTCTCTATGTTATCTACCTTGAAGGATATACATAGGTAGCTCCCTCTCTCCCCTTTCCCTTCTAGTTTAAAACTCTTTTGATGAACTTTTCAGGATTCCAAGCAAATACAATCTTACCAGCCTTTTTAAGTTATGCTGTATCCCTGGCCAGGCCTTTCATTCCTATATTTTAATGTGATGGGAAAATCCAGATCCCATTCAGAGACACCACCTGCTTCTATTTTTATAAAATGGTCTTTGTTTAAGAGTGCTATCAAATGTCCCATTGATTCTGATTGGATGATTATATACAGTAGCCCATGCTAATGTTTTTATTTTGTTTTTATTTTATTCTGTGATTGATTTTTGATGATTTTGCATATATTAATAGAGATGGCGGGGAATACACTGAAGGATGTGTAGATTTCACAGAACCACTAATGAAGAAGGAATAGATGTTGGCTTGGATTCCCTTGGAAAGTCAATGATTAGAAAGAAGTGTCAGCTGTGGTGACGGGGGTCACTGTGGTCCTGTGGTCCTGTAACACACCAAAGCAGCTTTTTTTTTTAGCTGTCAACAGATTTATTTAACTGGCATTTCCACAAGTTTTGTCTTGGCCACAATGTTTTACTCTGGGACCAGTATTGCTATAACTATATTGTTCCTACTGATCATCACGGAAACTAGAACTGACATGTGTAATATAAGCATGTTTATGAAGTAACAGTTCTGTAGTCTCTTAGTAGATGAGGCCATGACAGAATTTAGTTCTAGTCACTCAAAAGTAAGTCTTTAAATTTTTGATAGGAAGGAGTTGGGACAAGAGGGGTGAGACAGAGACAGAAAAGGAGAGTGTATATGTAGCTGACCATATTTCCCACATACATCCCCAAACTGTGTTACAATAAGTTTTGTTATAATAAATGTTAAGTTAAATTCTTAATCCTATAGTATATGTAAAAGTAAAATAAAACACATTATTAGTCAACCATGAAATTTTAACTTGCTAATTGTACACGATGAACTACATATCAATGTTGAATTTAGTTTTGAAATTGACTTTTTTTTTCCTATTTTCCTTAGGGTGAACCATATCTGAACACTGCCTATGGACACGTGATCTGTTACTGGGATGGTTCTGCTCATTATATGATGTATCTTGTTATGGTGGCAGCAATAGCATGGGAGTAAGTCTGTTTATATATGTGTTTATACTGTTATTCTGACTTTGGCATTTGTCTTCTGCAAAGGAAATAAATATACATGCATTTGCTTATGATAATAGCCAGAATCTGTATAGTGCCATAAGGTTTACAAAGCATTTTACACATGTTATCTCATTTTATCCTTTATGACCCTGGGAGATAGGTGCTATTCTTATCCCCATTCTACAGATGAAGAAACTGAGGCAAAAAGAGGCTAATTGACTTGCCCGACATCATCTGGCAAACTTACATCTTTCATTGTGCCACTTAGCTGCCCTTGCTTAAACAGATGGAACATAAAAAGTATATGCACAGAATTAGATTTTAAAAGTCAGGATCTCATTTCTTTTCTCCTCTGTTCATTCTTTCAAGGGAAAGCCAGGCTTTATTTATTTATATTTTCGCCCAGACCTGTGATCTCATCAGTGGAGGGTGCTTCAGGTGTGAAAACTCCTGCCATCGACCCAATTCAGCAACTCCACTGCACCTTGTAATCTGAGAGTTTAAATGACTTGACCCATGAAGGTCATGTGTGTCAGGGGAGGACCTGAGCCCAGGTTAGCCTGACTTTCAGGCCAGTCCTTAATCTATTCCACTGTCCTGGCTCTTCTGTTTTCGTAATTTGCAAATAAAATCAGTTTGATGATATAAATAAAACTGCTTTCTTCTGCTTTATCATTGTAAAGAGGCACTAAGACCCTGTGGATTGAAATGGAATCTCAGCAGTAATGTTCCATTATGTTTGATTTACCAGATTGGACATAGCAGGCCTCAGTTTATGTAATTTACTAACCAGAATTAAAATGGAAGACATTAATAATGCTCAGAGATTTCTTATCAGTAGCTTTCTAGGACTGGTGGATTAAACGAAGAATTTCTGTTGCAGGGAAAATTACAGATCGATTGGCTTGTACTGGGTGGGCTCTATTATCATGAGTATTGTGGTCTTTCTTCCTGGAAACATTGTGGGTAAGGAATGTCATCTTGAGTTTCAATTCCTTGTTTTTGAGAATGTAAATTATTTTGTAGTTCTTAACTTTAGCAGCACAATTAAATGGATTGTATTTTATAGCCAAATTATCCTATAAAGTAAGTCTTCTCTCTTTCATAATTTCTTCCTTAAAGCTACCTTAGTGCAATTTTTAAGATGTCTGATAGATGATCTGCTACTAATAATTTTCTGATTATTTATAAGACATGTAATTTCTTTTCCATATGTTTCCAAGCCAGTTAGGGCAAAATTGTTAATTCTCTCCATTTTGGGCTTAGTAAAGTGTTTACCTATTTGTGTTAAAAAACATTTTTCATGATTCTTTATTTTGAATTGTATCCAATATCTGTTAGAACTCAGTGGATATTTCAGTCACTCAAAGCTTATTTTTTAAATGAATGTTCTATTTGCCATCTTGGTAAATTACGGTCTTCATATTACTTTTACTATAGTAATAAGTTAGATAGAACTTGTAAATGCTTTCAAGCAGTTTAAATTTCAAATAACACATAATAGGGGAATATGTTTTTAATGCATCTGTCATAATTTCTTTTTCTCTGTCTCTTTTTTTTTTAAACAGGAAAGTATGGAACAAGAATTTGTCCTACCATTCTCTTAAGCCTGCCATACATTTGTCTTCCCATATGGGCTGCTTTCAGGATCTATAGACAGCCAGTAGAAATATGCAGCTACCCTTCAAAGGTGATCATTTCCATTTAAATAGCTCACTCTTAATTCATGGGTCTCAACTACATGGAGCCATTAAATCAGCTTGGGCTATTTTGGATCAAAATATTTTTCAGACGTGCATTTAGTTGTTGTAGATAAACTGTACAATTTTGGGTTTATGAGAATTGTTAAGATGACCAAGACATTCAGACTATGTCTGATTTATTTGGCTCATTTTGACTTGGACATGGCCTTTGATGAATCATGCACATGTGATTACATTTGTTCTTAATGTTCATCATCTTTCTTCATTTAACATAGCAGGGGCTATTTGGGTTTACTTAATGTTATGAAAGTTCTGAATCTTCATTTATTCATCCAATGTCTGGCTAAAGTCTTTTGCTCTTGTCCATTTGCCCTTGTCCAGGCTAGTGTTTACCTAGGTTCACACACCACTGCTGCCTCAAGGTACAAGCAAGATCTACAATTTTTAAGTAGACTCCCTTGAGCTTAAGGTACAATTTGGTATGATAATTACATTAATCCAGGCTTCTAGGTGGTTCTATTATGCATTACCTATAATGCATTAAAGGATTATCTGAACGGGCTGAAACACAATACGACCTTTTATCTGGATTGAGAGAGATCAGTATCAGACAAAGATATGTGAACATCAAATAATCCAGAATTTCAAGATCTTTCCCCTACAGAGAGAAGGACAGGGAGAGGTCTGATTCAAAAGTCATATCCCTTTCTCCATAATTGGACAAAATGAGATCCTTCCAGCATGAATACAGTTCCAAGTTGTGATGGAAGAAGTTGAGAGGTTTAAATGGTCAAGCTAGCTTGCAAGGCAGAATGGTCAGGATAAACTGGAGTGCTGTAGAGGTGGGTTCCAGATCAAAAAGGGCTGGTAACTTAACATCCATCCCAAGTAAGAGTGGTCAAGATTGACCTTTCAGGTATCTTCCTATAGTCTCTACTGCAAAACAAATTACATTCTTTTTCTAAAAATCTTCCCTTTAATTTCCTACTACTGATATAAGTCTAGTTAAAAAAAAAAACTAAGCTACCAAATTAAATTTATTTATTTATTTATTTTGGTGGGGAGAGGTAATCAGGATTAAGTCATTTGTTCAGGGTCATACAGCCAGTACGTATCTGGGGCCACGTTTGAACTCAAATCCTCCTGACTCCAGAGCCAGTGCTCTATCTACTATACCACCTAGCTTCCCCAAAATACCAATTTATTTTTTAAAAAAAGATTACCAGGGAGGTGATTATTCACTTTGCAAAAGAATGAGCTGTGGGAAATTCTTAAAATGTGATTATAACAGTATCATTTATAGAGGATTCATAACAGTATAGATACACATATATACATGCATACACAGACATAGATAAGCACACATGCATATATATTGATAACTACCTACCAATAACTACTGTGTAAAAGTTGGTTGGTAGAAACATTGGGAACCACAATGTTTTCAAGCTGGAAGGAACCTTTTAGTCCAACTTCCTTATTTTTCAACAAAAAAGATGATGTAACTTTTTCAAGTTCACTGTTAGCGTGTAGCTTTCGTAATTCTTAAAATCTTTTTGGAGGTCCTTTCAACAATGACAATATAGGGGATTTGTTCTCTTCTTTGGCCCTTTTGAAGCCTGGCCTTTAATTACATGCTGTATTTTAGGTTGTTCAAGAAGCCCAGAAGAAGGAATTGCTAAGAAGACCACTTGATTTGATCTTTGTTATGTATCTCATCTTAGCAGCAGGATTTTGCATATTTAGAGGTTTGGTAAGCATGAAAGATCTCAGTAAGATACTAACCCTAAAATTTAATATTTATGCTTTAAAATAAAAAATGAGAACATTTGCACCATGATTTTATACATACAAAAATATACCTCTTATTGGAACCCTGGGACTTTTTAGAGGCCCACTGTCTGCTGAAAGATGCTTTTGTTCTGGGAAGTTTTGTGGGGCAATTACCTCTGGGAATAAGTTGAATTAGGAAGAAGGTGTTGTTTGAGGGGCACTAGGCAAGCCCACGATTCAAAACAGATTTCTGATCTCTTTTTGTTACCCCAACTTAAGAGATTAATTCCTTTAAATTTTTTTTCCCCTGTGGTTTAGCTTTTATTTCCTAATGATTAACAACTCTGCAGTCTAGCCAGATGTGTGTAAGGAAAAGGGAAATGAAACTCAAAGAGAATGAGAGCAGACTGGGGGTTGGGAAAAAAGAAGGTGTTTTTTCCTAGCTACAGGAAGAACGGTTTGGTGATTAAGACAAAAAAATAAAACCAAAGAACTTATGAGTTATAACCATAGTCAACAATGGTGATCTATTTGCTTCTCTTACCATTCTGGAATCAGAAGTTCTCCATGGCTTCCATAATGTTCATGCTTTGTTTCAGCTGGCCAAAGACCACATGCTTGCCATTCATCTATTCAATCTTAGCCATACAGATGGAAAACCGGGAGCTATTTAGATGTCATCACAAGTGTGGTTTAGAATGAAAGTCTCAGCAAATTTCTCCTCATAGACTTGCTACCAGTGTCATTATGGTGGGTGAGGTTAACAACCTGGCACATAAACCAAGGAATGATTCTGTGAAAGCCAAATCCCTTGTAACCAAATTCCTTCTGTGCAGTAATCAGAGCACAGGGGTTTTCTGCTCTCTTTGAAACATCATCGACAAATAGCTCAAAGGTTATGTAGCCCCAAGAGTTTACAAGATGGGGTTGTCTATGGCTATAGTGAGCGGGGATTGGGGCAGTGGAGGCAGCTGTAGTTGAGTCTCAGGCATCAATTCCTTTGAATCTTGAGCATTTAAATAGCCCCCTACTAAAATACAAATACCCTTGGATGGGGTAAAATTTTGGAATATTATCAGCTACCATCTTAGACCTAATTAGCTGAGAGCAAAGCCCTAGGAAATCAAATCACAGAATTTGTGCTAGAGAGGTGGTAGAAAAGCAGTGAAGAGGCCAATGGAAGGATCCCAAATATAAATTGCCTACTCCACAGCCTAATGCCTATCCTACTTGCCTCAGTCGTGCCTGGCTCTGCTCTTTTAAAAGTCATAGATTGAGATCAGAGTATAGATATTACTTTCAAAATGTTCCTTTACTATGGTACCCTACCCCCAAGCCCTCAAATTCTTTAAGCCCATAGAATGAAAAAGGTGGTCTTTTTGGTTATTGAAAAAAGGCAGTAAAATAAGTAGAGATTAGAAGTTCACTTTTTCTTATTTGAGATGGAGATCCAGTGACACTGGCCTCCTGGCTGTTCCATGAACAAGACTCTCCATCTCTCTGATCTGGGCATTTTCTCTGGGTGTTTTCCATGCCTGGAATGCTCCCTCTCCTTTGCTCTGACAGCTGATTTCCTTGGCAGCATTGAAGTCCAAACTAAAATCTCACCTCCTACAGGAAGCATTCCCCAACTCCTCTTAATTCTAGTGCCTTCCATCTGTTAAATATTTCCTATTTATCCTGTATATACCTTGCTCTGTATATATTTGTTTGCATGTTGTATCTGCCATTAGACTGTAAGCTCCTTGAGGGCAAGGACTATCTTTTGCCTCTTTTTGTAACACCAGTGCTTAGCACAGTGCCTGGCACATAGTAAGTGCTTAATAAATGTTTACTGATTAATTGATCTTGCTCAGAAAATCGTTCAAACTGAGTTCAAACTGTGGTCTCTGCACACAAAAAGGAAGGTTTTTTTGTAATGTATGCTTTAGCTTGGCAGTATTTTAAAGACTCCTGGAAGCTAAATGTCATTTCATTTCCCACTCAGCCATTAATATACTTATACTCTCCTTGGAATAAATTCAAATGTATCTTTATAGAAGATTTTCTTTTTTCATTCCTCACTATTATCTGCAAGTTCCAGGTTTCTTGTAATGGCTGAGTAGTTTATGATCTAAACACAATAAATTTAGCTTAACCAGAAGTACTGTGACTAGTGGGACAGAATTATGCCTTTAATAATGAAATCATTTCTGCTTGTAGATTGCTTTGGATTGCCCTGCTGAGCTCTGCCGACTATACATACAATTTCAAGAACCCTACATAAGAGACCCTGCTGGTTATCCCAAACTTCAGGTGATGTAGTTAAGAATACTTAAAAGAGGTATTCATGTAATTTTCAGTTTAAAAATGGTAAAATGTTGTTGTATAGCAGGAACATATAATAATATTCAACAGGTGAATTAATTAATTTTTAATCAGGATGGATCAAGTATTTATCTCTCCAGATGATAAGGGCACTGTTTTTCCATACTGCTATGTGAGTGGTAACACAGCTGTGTTCATGTTTTAATATAGATGCTGGCATATATGTTTTATTCAGTTCCATTCTTTGTGATTGCACTCTACGGCCTTATGGTTCCTGGATGTTCCTGGATGCCTGACATAACACTCATTCATGCTGGAGGACTAGCTCAGGTATTAAGAATATTCACTCAATGAAAACATTTTCCGATGTTATAGCTCTTAATGTTGAATGGATAAAAATTACATCATAAGGTCAGTGCTTTCTTTTGAGTTGTTGAGTCTTTTTCAGTCGTGTCCTCATTTGAGGTTTTCTTGGCAAAAATACTGGAGTGGTTTGTCATTTCCTTCTACAGCTCATTTTACAGATGAGGAGACTGAGGCAAACAGGGTTAAATGACTTGTCACACAGTTTGAATTCACAAAGAGGAGTCTTCCTGACTCCAGGCCTGGCACTCTATCCACTGCAATACCTAGCTGCCCTTAAGTACTTCCTTAACTAGTGCTGAAAAAAGACCCCTTTTCTACTTTTCACTGGAGAAGGATTTCTTAGTCCCATATCCCTATGCCCACAGAAAAAAGGTTTAGAAATCCGATTTTTTGGGAAATTCTTCCCTTGACTTAAAGCCCTAGATAACTTGCCGCTCAGATTTTTGCTTTCATTATTTCTCATTTAAATGTGAAGCCATATATGGGAGGTTGAGTTTTCCCCACTTTGTAACCATGTGTTTTTAATTATATTTTGAAGCCTTGGTAGGAAAACTAGAGAGCTCCACCAGTGACTGCCAAAGTAGCCGCAGTTTTAGAGAAGCACATGATTTATAATTATACTAATGATTTTAGGCCTCTGGTTATGTTAGAAAGAAGGTGTGGTTTTTGGGATGGGTATTCTACTGTAGGATGACAATTTTCCCAGTGTCCCTCTGGGCTAGGTTATTAATATTCTCCTTGAACTGTACTAACAGTTCTCATTACTTACAATTTACAACTACATATCTTCTCCACAGGATACAAAGTCCCTTGTAATGAACCACTTCCACCTATGGGCAAAACAGAACCAGTGGTCCTTAAATTAAACAAATAGAACTCTTCCGCACTTTGCAACAAATAGGCATATTAGTATATGAATGATTTTTAAGAAGTAAGAATGGTTCATAAATAGCAAAACAAAACTGGGTCTTTTCCAGGAGCAGGTAACTGATTTATATCTAATTTTGTTCTTTAATTTTTCTCATTTTGCTCAATCAAACTTGAGAAGCAGGTTCAACTAAAGGTTATATGGATTTAGTTAACATTAGTATAGTAGCAATGATGGTAATAGAGTGTCCTGGGATTTGCAGGGTTATTGAATCAAAAAATGATATTTCTAGAGCAGCAACCAAAATTCTTAATATCCTAGCCATGTCTTGATTGTACAAGTTAAAACGTGAGTCACAAATGCTGAAAGAGTTAATGAAGCTTCCAGTGTTGTCTATCGCTTCAGCCCTCTTGCAGCTTGATTTAATATTGTTTCCAAAGGTTCAAGCACAATCCTGGTTCTAGGCATTAAGTTAATCAGAAATTAGATCATAAAAGATTAAACCATTTGTGCCTATATTTGTGAAAAGGTAACAGCATGCCACCTAGCTTTAAAAGTCTTGATGATGAATTTTGGCCAAGCCAAGTCATATTTTTTCACCCAGAACTGTTTTTATTATAATTTTATTATGCTTGTCAGTAAGTCATTTTATAATAAGTAGAACCGAATGAAAATTGAACTCTATTATTGTCATTTCAAATTAACTTTTTAATATTTGATTGCATACATAGTTTTTTTAGGTGTATGGTTTTTAAGCAGTGTGTGGTTTTAGTTTTTCGAAAAATATTAACAAATTTAATCCCAGAACATTAATTAGGGCTTCTGTAACTAGCAATGTTATATTTTTGCAACTTTCATGTTAATTGTCAGCTCTCTCAGAAGGTTTCCTCTGCATAAAGGCCAAAAGCATTTTCCTGAGGGTCATAGTCTGTCTTCTGAGAACTTGTGTTATTTATTATAAATCTGTGTTTATTAGGGCTCAGGGACAGATTTTCCTCTTAGTTTATCTCAGATGGTTTTTTTAGACCTTTTTTTGGAACCAAGTTTGATCACATCAGGAGTACTAAATTACTTGGAAGTTGAACTTACTAAATTGTATTTCTAGCTGATATGGTAATTTACAATTATAGCATAGCTGTCAAAAATCTTTCAAAATAACCATAGGAGACTTGGTTTTTGTTTGACCGTTTGTTTTTTTGGATTCCTTGAGGATTTAGAAGCATCTAAGGAAGCAAGTTTGGAGTGAATTCCCAGGAGAGGTGTTTCTGAGCAACTATGATTTGAATGCTGGGAACATTCCACTACCTGAAGCTTTTCCCCTCACTGTGATTTCTTCTTAGAGTTGCAAAAATACAACTATTTTTGTAAATAGATATGTAATATTTAAAAAACCTTTTCTTTCACTAACTTCCTCTCTCCAATTCCACCCTATGCTTTTGTTCTAGTGTGTCTAAAAATATAGATCTAAAAAAAAACCTACACAAACCAAAAAAAACCTCTCAGAAACAAAATCTTTGGCCATAAGTGATAAAGATTTGTATTTTCTCTAAGACAGTTAAAGAAGATAGTAATGGATGATTTTGTTACAGAGAGATAGCACTGTAAGTCACATTTGATGTCATTATATATCAGTGAGCTGTGGTAAAAAGTTAAGTTGTTGTATTTGTCCTTCATTTTTGAAGAGGACCATGACATCAGGAAAATGATGACAAGACTTGCAGTTGACTTTGATTTGAGTGAGGGAGGGCTGTGCAAGGTCACCAGCCTCACTTTCTCCTCCAGAGCCATCTGGGTCCAGTGGCCTGATATTCACCAGGCTAACTAGAGATGGCCCAGGATGAATTAGGAGATCCTGGCCCTTTCAGGCTAAGGTCTTTTTAGGTTCTCACTTGGAGTGAGGTTAACGCCCATTCAGTCAATAGGCCTCTGTAAGAAGTGAGTCAAGGGATGGCCCCTTTAATTAGAAAAAAGAGAAAAAAAAATCAAACTGAGAGGGAAAGACTTTCAGTGTTGCTACTCAAAAGAGAAACAGTTACCATTGACGTTCACCCTGAGCCAGGAGGGCCCAAAATATAGGCATTAAGTGGAGTTTGGGCAGGGTCTGTGGTCCAATCAGTGAGTCTCAGAGTGAAATGGGTCAGAAAAAAGAAAGAAAGAAATAGAAACAATCCTGTATTCTTTTGGGCATATCATTGAATCTTTAAATGGAAGGGATCTTAAAGGTCATATATTCCAACCTCCTGCTCAATGCAAGAAAATTCCCTTTAAGGAGGTCCCTGACAAGCAGTCATTGTGCACATTCCTCATGCTGGAGAATTCACTACTTCTTATGGTAATATTCATTCTATTACTGGACATCTATAAGTTTTAAAAATTATTAGCAATGAAAATTACAAGACGGAACCTTAAAACAAAGTTAAAATAACCCCATACTTTTTCAACTTAAAGTAGGCTTGAAAGTCTCTTAATTTATTTTCACGCATTAAATATCCAAGGAGAAACAACAAAGAACAGATTCGTGGGTATGGTTAGAATGTTGAGTTCTCAATAAGAGTTTTTCTTTCTCTTTGGCAAAAGCTATAATTATTTTTTAAAATGATTCCTTATACCAGGATAGTGTTCTTTTCCTGAAGGTGAACAAGGTGAAAAAGGGAAGGGTTTTTTGGTTTTGTTTTGTTTTGATTGAGAATAAGGAAAAGAGTAATGCGCATTTTGATACAGAAGGGATTATAAAAAAGTCTTTCCCCTTTCCAAACACAGATTTTCCAATATTTCTGCCAGGCCTCACCCTCGGCAATGTTATAAAGTCAGTTAAGTTTATCTTTGGCTCCCCAACCTCCCCTTTTGGGACAATTATCCTCTATCCTTGGTGTATTCCCTCCCTTTTGATTCTACTTTCTCCTCACCCCAGAGCACAGAGCACTCCTCTACACTTTCCTCATCAAAACCTGTTTTCAGTAAAGGACCAAATCAGTGCCCTCTTATTTAGTATAAAGTGTTTCGTGTGCTGCTTCTCCTGGAGGTATTTGAATTTTAATGGAGGTCAACAGACAGAATTGCTAATTGTGGAATTTCCAGCATCAAGTCACTGTTTCAGTAGAGGTACTTTCAGTGCCCTGAAATCATATCCTATCAGCAACTGGCTGCTACTCCAGTGTAGTAGTTGTCTGTCTTTTTTTTTTTCTCTCCAGCAGTTTGGCAAATGGCCTGAGACTTGACTGGCTAGAGGACATTATTATCATATTTGTTGGATGCTTTCAGACAACTTTATATCCTCTCATTTATTTTAGCTTCCTCAGTGTTGCTATGGTGTGTCAAAAATTAGTTCAACAGCAGCTCTGACAAACATTTATTCAATGCCTCCTTTAAAAAATGGAACATGCAAGACAAATCAATTCAGCTATGCTGTAAGATAGCTCAGTGTTACAGAATCAAATCAAAGCCGTGACATATAATTTGATATAAAGTCTATTTTGAGTAGTGAATGATGCTGGCAGATGTCAAACAATAAAGGCTCCTGTAAACCTGTTTCCTCCTGGCATCTGAGTTGCCATTAAAAAAAGAGCTGTAGATTGAGAAATCTGGGTTTGGTTTTTGATTTCACCAGATGTTCTGCGAGTCTGGATATAATGCATAATTTGTGTCTTAGTTCCTAATCCATAAATTGAGGCTGCCAATGTCTGTACAATACAAAGTACTTTTGTACAATGTTATAGGTATAATTTTGTACATACAACTCCCTAATTTCAAAAATTATAAAGCAAAATCTTAAGTGTTTTGGAATCTTTAGAAAGAACAATGTGGTTTTATTATTCCATGGTTTCTATTTTTTGCTTCCACATTGTGCATTTTTGGATATAGGAATGACTGCTTCTTAGTGCCTTTTTTAAAGTGGAAAGCATATATACTTTGATAGCTCTGTAAACTCATTGATATGGATACTTCGTCCAAAGGTGCAGATCAGAACCCATCTGTTCCTTCTCTTCCTGTATGACTCTTTCCCAGGTCCTCCTGTAGAGCCTGAATTAGGAGTACACTTAACATTCCGAGGCCTTTAGATCTCTTAAAATGACTAAGAATATATTCCCTATCCACTGGCTATCTTTTGGTCTTGCTGCATGACCTGCCCACCTTCTTTTCTGGTCATAAATCTCCAATGATGTCCTTCATTGGTAAAATGTCCCAGCCTAGTCATACCTATCATGTTCCCGTCTACCACCAATGTAATTTCCCAAAACCAGTCGTGCCTGCTCTGCTCCTTTTATTCACCTCTGGCTTCAGTTCAGGCTCCATTCCCTGTGTTTGCCCAGATGTATGAATTGTACAGATCAATGAACTGTATATCATACTCTGAACAGTATTCATTCTTTATGCAATTGGTTTTTCCTCTGTAAAACTCATAATATTCTGGGGGTTTATATACTCAGCAATGTTATCCCCAAACAAAAGCATCTAAAGGGACTCTGTACTGATCTGTAGCAGACACCTTTGGCAAATGTGACTATCTGCCTGGCTTATATCTAACTTGATTTTGATAACTGGAGATCTTCAAACATAGTCATCTCTGTTATATCTTTCAGGATATTCGAATGATTCTGACGTGTGTACATAGGAAACACCTTGCAGTGTTATGTTAATAAACAGTAAATGCAGTATAATTTTATACTCTCTACACCTTTAAGTCAATTGTGACTATAAAAGATATGGTTGCCTTTAGAATATCATGGTGAAAATACCTGTTTTCTTATATGGGATGGACATAGATGAACATTTTACAGGGATGAGAAAGTAGGCACACAGGTTGGCAGTAATTGGCAGACCTTCAGTTATCTACCTTTATTGTTCATCTTTTTTTAAAAATTTTTTTAGTAATAATAGGGTCCAAGATATTTTCCAGGCCATTGATATCCTCCCTTCTTTTAGATATTTGGAGAAGCAGTCTCTTAATGGCTTCACAATTGGTTTGCCTCCAGCATGGATTACCCTTGTATTTACATGGACTACATTTGTTTATACCTGGTAAAATTCAGCAGCTTTTACCATCTTCGATTTTTTTTTAGTACCATTTCTCCTTCATATGGCACATTGAGGGCTATGATGTCCAAATGTGGTGGCCCCACTGCCATTGATAAGAGATTTTCATAACTGTAGTATTAATTGGTGATATACAAATAACGACAACATGAAATATTTTACCCTAGACAAGGATCAGTAGAAATCTCTTTCCCTTGAATTAGATATGAGAACTTTTCTTAATCTACTGGGCATTTGGTCTACTTCACAGACTTGTTCAGCTATATAAACACTGAACTAGGGAGACTAGAACAAACATTATTTAAAAGTAAAATAAGTGCCAATTTCATAAAAGAAAATATCAGTTAGTAAACCTGCTTACCTAAGATTAATTTTTAGCCAGTGACTAGCTTTATTTTGGCAGATCACTAATTATCACCATAGAAAAAGGATCATCCATTGCAAAGGTTTCCTTCATTAGATTTACCTCGACTTGTTTTGTTTCATCCTAAAGTCGGAAAAATTTAAAAAAAACCTGAGGTTTGAATACTTAAAATAAATTTTAAAAATTAGACCACTACTTGGGTTATTGTGGCTTAAAATGCAGTATTAAAAGGTACTGGTCAGAGATAAAGAGCAGCTACAAAGACTGGCAAAGAATATACTTGTCTGGAATCTTGCAAATCAGTTTGAAGCAAAAAAGTTTTAAACTGAAAAGGAAGGAAGAGAAAATTGCTTATGTATATCTGCCAGTAGTCAGAAAAATAGCAGTAGAGTCATCTGTTTCACTATTAGGAGTCACCCACTGGAGTAGGAAATGGCAAACCACTCTAGTATCTTTACCAAGAAAACCCCAAATGTAGTCATGAAGAGTTAGATACAACTGAAAAAATGACTGAACAAAACACCTATTCCACAGCAGACAAAATTCAAGAATGGACCAGTAATTAAATCAGCACCTTCAAATATTTATGCATAAATGTGCCGATTATGAGTAACAAGATTTAGAGATCTTAAAAGGCAAGTTTGACCTTAAGTAACTGAACTTAATTATAATATAGCACTGAAGGGGTAACTCTACCTAATTAAAAAGAAAAAAATAGGTGAAAGTGTTTTTTGGGGGAGGCAATGGGGGGGGTGGAGAATATCATTGTATATTGACAATATATTGAAAAATCCAGGAATGGAAGATGGGGGAGAGGGGAGACATGGTAGAAGAGATTTAGGTGAAGATTAGTGGGGGTGCAATAGAAGTAAGATTTTCGTTGGGTCATAACTATAGACCACTTGAACAGAAAGGTGAAATAGACCAAGAGTTTGGGAAAAAGCTTGCAGGCATGATAAAACAGTGATGAGAGACTGAAGTTATCTGGATCTGCCTGGAGCTGTCTTTCAGCCAAAAGCAGAGCGATTCATCATTTTCTGACATGTTTTACTGACAGTTTCATCCTTTTAATTGTGAGAGAATGAGCCCAAAAGGGGAAATTATAGTTGAGACCTAATTCTTACCAACTGAACTAGCTGCTGGGGTAGAAATGAAGAGAACCTTGAGAAGAATGACTATTCTATTTTAGAAGTCCAGATAGAGAAAGAAGTTAAATGGAATAATTTTACATGTTCCCTAGATTTTTATAAGAGCAGATTTTGAAGGATTGGCAGAACCTCATGGCCCCATAGACTAAAATTCTGTATAGGTTGTCAGCTCAAGAGGGGTAGGAAAGTTCTCAGGAACGAAATTCTGAAAACAAAGAGAAACATTACCAATGAAGAGGGAAAAGGTTTTATTTTTGTCTTTAAGATACATATGTGAGTGTATATTAGACTCACCAACCAATATTGATTTTTTAAAAATCACATGTAGCAGATAGAGAAGCAAGGTTAGGTAACAAAGATATATATATATATATATATATGTTAGGTAACAAAGATAGATATATATATATATATATATGATATTATCATTTAAGGATGGTATGAAGGGTGCTAAGATTTAGAATGGGCTGAGGTTAGTGAGGAAAAGCTAAGGATAGAAAGAAGTTTTGTGGGCTAACCTGGGGAAAGGAGAATCAAAGAAGAGACAGACACCCTGCTACTCATTAGGGAGGGGAGGAAGACACTGTCAATAGAGAGGATGCAAAGTTTCTTGTTTTCTCTGCCAAAGAAAATTATTGTTAGATTGGAAAGAACAGAACAAAAATGGCTAGTAAGGAGTCAATACCCTGAACCAAATAAGGTGATAGTAAGAGAACACCAGGCTGCCTTTAATAAGGTTAAGTCACATTGCCCAGGTGAACTACATTCTCAGGTCCTGAAGGCTGATGTGATTACTGAGTGAGCCACAGCTGCTGATAGTTGAAAGACCACAGAGATTAGAAAGTACACTGCGGTTTTGGAGAAAGGTAGATATGCCAAATTAAAAGACTTTGGGGTGAGGGTGGGGAAGAGTGCAAGAAAGTCGACAAACTAAGACCAATGAGCTTGATTTTGATTTCTGGCAGAAATTCTTAGATGGATTAGTAAAAGGGCAAGAGAAAGAAATAAACTTTTATGTGGCACCTATTAAGTACCAGGGACCGTGCTAAGCACTTAGCAAATATAATGTCATTTGATCCTCACAACAACCCTTTGAGGGAGGTACTGTTATCATCCCCACTTTACAGCTGAAGAAACTGAGGCACACAGCGATTAAGTGACTTGCCTGGGGTCACATAGCCAGTAAGGAACAGGAAAAGGATGGTTAGTGAAGACTTAGAAAAGGGGTGATCACAAAGAGCCAGCATGTCTTTATCAAGAACAGCCTAGTTTCAATTGCTTTTTTTTTTACTGAATAGCTAGACTAAGTGAACGTATATTTATCTAGATTTTTAGTTAAACATTTGACAGAACCTGTTCTGTTATGCCTGTGACCAACACAGATGATATATGTGCTAGTCAAAATAGTACAGTTAGGTGGCATCAGAATTGGTTTGAATGTCTGTAACCAAAAGGTAGTCGTTAATATTTTCCATGGCAGTGTGGAAATGTCCCAGATGTCTGTGCTTGGCCCTACATTATTCATCATTTTTATCAGCGACTTCAGTGATGTCACAGATGGTACACTTACCAAATTTCCCGAGGACACAGTGTTGGGAAGTATAGCTCACACACTGAATCACAAAGGTCGAAATTAAGAAAGACATCGATAGGTAGGAAGGACACCGGGGAAAATATAAAGGCAACATAAAATGTGGATAAACATAAAGCTTTACAATTGGATTTAAAATGTCAGTGTTATTAGTGCAAGATGGGAGAGGCACGGCCAGGTAGCATTTGGTCTACAAAAGGATAGGAAGTTTTTATCCAAATTCTGCACACTTTAGGTGACTTAACAGTGTGATGTAACAGAATGTTGACATGATTTTGGCCTTCAGTTAAGAAAGGGATAGTGGCCAAGGGTAGGTAGGTGGGGCTGGTTCCTTTGCATTCTGGCCTGGGAGTACTGGGTTCAGTCCTGGGCACTAAAGGACATTGAGAAGCTGAAAATCATCTACAGGAGAACAACCAGTATGAGTAAATGAATGAATGAGTGTGTATTACATATAATCTACATTATATGTAATATATGGCAATATAACCAGCATATTGATAAAAGGACATTGAGTTCATATCATACAAGAGGAAGCTAAAGGAACTTTAGAAATGGTTGGTTATAGAAGACTTAGGGAGGAGGATGTGATAACTTTCATCAGGTATTCAAGGTCCTGTTGTGGAACAGAAGAAATACACTTGTTTTATTTGACCCCAGAGGTGAAGGACCAGTGGGTAAAAGTTGTAGATAAACTGATGCTTGATGTAAGGAAAAGCTTTCTAATCATAAGCACTCTCTAAAAGTGGAATAAGCTACCTTGAGGAATTAGTGGGTTCCCCTTCATGGGAGAGCTTGTTTTACTATATTATACACTTCTGTGGATTCCTGTTCATGGATGAATTAGGCTTCTGAAGTGTCTTTCAACTCGGAGACAATGTGATTCTATGTTACAGGTACCTTTTCAAAAAGTCTTTTCATTTGGAAATGTCAAGACTAGCCACTTAGAAGATTATTCCTTAAATTCAAGGTTTTTAATTCAAATATAAATCTAAAGAACCCATTTTTTTGCCCCTTAGAAAACTACAAGCTATAGCATTTTCTAGCATAGTGGTTCCACTTAGCTTTTTCCATGGGGCATAATCAAAGTTAAGTAGGCCATGGGTTATTTTTATATTAAAATGTGAGTTATCTTTATATCTTTGCCTGTTGCTTACTCTGGCTGTACAGTATATTATTACCTTTTCAGGCTGAGATTATAATCTTCTCTCCTCTTTAAGGTTTCTATTTCTTGCTCCCTCAACACATAGCATGATGCCTTATACACAGTAGATGCTTAATAAATGTTTGTTGAAATTTCCAAGTGTTTCTTTTCACTGGAACATTGCTACTGACCTAGATCCCTATAACTGAAGCATAGACACTGGAGAGGGTAGTAACATTTAGAGCAAAGGAAAGCACGAGAAAGATGCCAGAGGGCAACCTTTACTAGGCCAAAGTTTGCACAACTGTGTTTTAGAATTTAGAATAGACAGATGGTTGACATGTGGGTTGGATAGGGAACCGATATCCAAATAGTAACAGAAACTGGTATCATTGTGAAATGTAAGGAGAAAAAAAGCCACCCTGGGACAAACCAAATAAAACTTGAACCAACAAAATTAAACCAAGATAAAAATTACCCTAGGCAATAATTTTAGGGAATCCTTTCACTTTCATAACTGTGGATTCCAAACAAACAGCTATTTTCTTACTTTAGGAGTGAAGTTTCTCCAAATCTGATTGATAAACATTCCAGCCTGCTTGGTGACTGACTAATGGATCATTTTGTAGGTATTTATGTAATTTTTAAAAAATCAGCTAGAGTGTATATTTTCTGTTGCTTTCCAGTTAAAATGTCATTTTATATTTTTTCCTTAGATAATTGAATAAATTTGTTAAAAAGCAGTCAATCCTTTTGACCACAATCCAGACGAAAAACCAGTCTTACTTTTATTTATACAGTTTGGAAATACTGAAAATCCTCATTCTACCTGTGAGATCAATTCATACCTGTAAAAATGATCTGTGTACATGATTACTTTGGAAATTAAAGAAACTAGAAAAGAGAAGTACAATGACTTCACTGGAGCACATAAGGTGGACTAGTTAATCTGCCCACGTATTTCACATCGCTGCAGTTGTATTATTTACCAACTTTTTCCCAATCCTATGGCCAAATCAACTTTATTACCCAAAGCAGAAGCAGGCCCAGGAACCTAATTATTTCATGTAGTCCTTTCCTCTCTCTTCCTAAATAAAAAGCCTTTGAATTTTCCCTGACTATTCAGACACAGTCGAATTTATTTTAAAAAACAATATTGTAATATTATTTTGGATGACTGTTTGCCTACAGAGTTGACCTAGGATGTTGCTACTATAACTGTGAGATTGAGGGTAAGAACTTGGGAAGTATATTTTATATTTCTTCATCTTTTTTTTTGGTAAAATGATGTTTCTGAAAGTTTAAAGAATACTTGATTAAAGAACTGGTAAGCTTAGAGATATTAAAAATATTAATAATAATAGCATTTATATGATGCTTTAAAAAAGGAAAACTTTTTATATTTTCAAGTCCTCACAATAACTCTGGGAGTAGGTGTTATTATTATCCCCTTTTTACTTATGAGGAAACTTAAGCAGACAGGCCAAGTAACTTGTCAAGGTTACACAGCTAGTAAATACCTGAGGTTGAATTTGAACTCTTATCTACCTGACTCCAAGCCCAGCATTCTATCTACACTGCCACCTAAAAAAGGAGGGAAAAAACCATAGCCAATTTTTCATTAGCATTGTGGTGATTTCAGTCTTTCCTTCTGATTTTCTTTTTCACCAGATATAACAATGGGAAATGGGCAAAAGGTCAGAAGAAACAAAAACAAGGTTTTTGGTTTTTTGTTAATTTGTTTTTAACATCAATAATCAAGAGTCGGATTTTTAACTGAGTACATGGAACTTGTTTCTGATATTGAAACAGGTGCATATACTCAAATGTACTGAAGTATCTTCCACTCACTGACAATAAACGAGATTTTAAAATTCTCAATGAGAGAAGCAAGCCCTGTATCAATTGGATTGGCTATATAATCACCCAAATTTATAGCATCATCTTTTGCCTGTGTTTTTTGGACAGACCTATAGACTGAAATAAAGTATAAAGCTTGTCAAGCTGTGTATTCTGGAAATAGCTGTGTATTTTCAGGATCACTGGTCCAGACTGTTTGTTGGAAGAAGGCAGGTTTCATTATATAGATATGAGCTTTGAGAACTTAATTTTTTTCCTTCCGTATTTTTATCCAGTGTAAAAAAAAGTCAAACCACATGGTAACTAAAAGATTAGAGGAGAAAAAAGAAGACCAGAGGTCAAGTTCTACCTAGACAATAACCTGTTGTCATAAGATTTAGAGTTAGATAGGACCCAACTCCCCCTTTATACAGGTGAAGAGAGGCACCTGGTGAGGTTAAATAACATGGCCAGTGTCACAAGACAGAAAGTGGTATTAGCAGGATCCAAAGCCGGGGCTTCTGATTGCAGATTCAGCGTTACACTGTGATGGGGTACCTGTAATTGTTAGGGATGTTGAAATGCCTGTGAGATTCCATATTTGTAACAGAACCTTTTTACAGACTTAAAGAATTTTAGAGATCTCTCTAACCATCAATATTAGCCAATATTCCCCAAAGCCCCCCAGACTTGAGATTGAAGTTTCTTTGTGACCTGTATATTCCTGTAGCCCTTCAGAGATTTTGGCATGAGACTACAAGTAATTCCTTATTTTACTTTAGCCACATGACTTGGGATTTTCCAGAAGGATACCAATATATTGTGGGATATGGTTGCACTGACTTTGTCTATTAGTTACCAGTTCATTAACAATACATTAATTAACTAGATTACTTAATCTGATGATCTTACTGTTTTAACAAGAAAATTTATGATTAGAAACTTCATAATTCATACTTTTGGGCCTGTTAAATAAGTTAGAAAAAGTATACTAATTTAGGTATAAAAAAGATTACAAATATTTCTTAGAATGGTTTTGTATTTTGACAATTGCAAAGCCATTATTTAACATTTATTGAGCACCAACAATGCGCTAGGCGCTGTACAGAACATTAGACATAGTACCTGCCCAGATGGCTTACAATCTAATCTAAACACATGAACTGTTTCGTATGTTGTTGTGAATTTGGTGTTCGTGAAAATGAGGTACTAACTGCATTTGAATAGTGCAGGGAAAAACTTAGAGAATGTTCCTAGAGGTTTCTCTACATATCTTAACACTGTTGCATGAGATCTCTGCTACCTCTTATTTCCAATACTTTCAAAAGCTGCCTAGTAATTTTTTTCAAATTCCATTATTTTATGAGATGGAAAAATGTCTTATAAAGATAGAACTAAACTTGAATATTTTAGTTTATTGTCTCTAGAAACATCACCATTTACTTGTCTTTCATGTTTAGTAGAGACTGTCCCCTCTGATACCAGCCTTGAAACTCTAGTATCCTCATGATCTCTCCCACCTAGAAAAACCAGTTTTTAGGAAACTGAGGTATATTTACCATAACAGCTTAAAATGTCACCCCTCTCAGGACTTCAGTGTAGCTCTTATGGTAAAATTTCAGGCATTGGCCAGTGAGTCAGAGAGGTATGTTTGAGATCAGCAGGTTTTCCAGTGCCTTTGCAATTATTGTGTATAAGAGGGTCACTGTTTTGACTGTATGCTAATTTTTGCTATAACCTAATATTAATTCATGATATATCCTACATTTACTTGTGTCTCCATAAAATAGCAATAACAACAAAAACCCTTAACCCAGCAGTAAAAATCTATTTCCTTAAAATATTTGTCACATGCTAATTAATAAATATGTTGTCTGATAAATAAGTATTTCTACTTTTCCATTTCATAGTTGTAGAATTTTTGCTCTATAAGGGAACTTGAAAGAGCATCTAGTCCAACCCCTCCATCTAGATCAACAGTCAGATGCTAATACTGTTATATTTGTTAGATTAATAGAGTAAGTTATAGGTAAGCTACTTTATGGAAATTGAAAATAAAAGAGAAATTCTTTGTACAAAAGTGTTTCTTCTATTACCTTTTTGGCCCTATCAGGGCAAGCTTTAAGGTGAAAATGGGTTGTCTGTTGTTCTTACTTTGAAATCATAAGTTACTATTTAATTTCTTCATGAATTTTTATGATGAATTTCACTCAGGTTACAAAAATGCAAGTATTGAAGTAGAACCAAATAAGTGTAACAAAGTATCTTGAGAAAATAATGATATTCCAATCTTATTATTTTTCTTATTCTTATTTTGTTACTTCTTAATTAAAATAAACATTTTTCTAATGTGCTTTTTTCTGACATGTTCATGAATGGTATCTTAGAAGTTCAAGTCATTTCCTTTTATTTCAAATGCAAGACAGGCCCACTTCCTTTCTCTTTTTTCCATAATCCATGCCATTCTGGCAAAACAGGTCAATAGGCAGAATGATATATGTACTTCAACCTGAAGAGATAGCCTGTGTTCATATTTTCCAAACTGGGAAGAACCCCTGCTAGTTTTTCCCAGTTATTGCCTTTAGGGTGCAACATAAGCTCCCAAATTCTTTACATTGCAAACATAAATAAGTAAATATAATAAGATTGTTAATTGCTACATATGCTCATTAATATGAATGAGTTGCTTGAAAGACTAGGTAACAGATGTAGACAAAACAAAACAAGGGTCCTCTGCATCTCTTGCTTATATCTTTAATTAGCTATTTATGTAGGGGGAAAAATCCATTTACTTAGTTTTCCTTTTTCTGGAATCTTTGCTGAAAATTTAATCAGTGAATGACAATTAAGTGCCTACTTAGTGTCTGCAGAATGTACACCATAGCAAAACTTGTGATTTAAGGAAGAATTTTATGCTAATATGGGGAATAATTAAGCCATTAGTAGAGTTTAGCATAGAGCACTGGATGGGTTCAAAAACACAGCTGCCACACTCTAACCATGTCAAGGATGGTACAATTTATTTGGACAGTTACATCAAGAAAGACCCCAAATTCAGTGAAATTCTAAAGACCATGAACCTTTATAAAGTGAGATGTCTGAGTGTAAGACTGCTTATAAGGGCACATGTATACAGTAATACTGAACCATTTTTTACATAGTTATGCCTTCATCTGAAAGCAAACTTCCCGCTGACCAATTTTTGTTTTATGTGCAACAGGCTCAGTTTTCCCACATTGGTGCTTCTCTTCATGCCAGAACTCCTTTTGTCTACAGAGTCCCTGAGGACGCTAAAATGCTTTTCTTAGTATTAAACGTAATTTATGGAATTCTTCCTCAGTTGCTGGCCTATCGATGTGTCTACAAACCAGATTTTTTCATGAAAACAAACACAGACGAGAAAGAGGAATAAAAATCACTTCATTTTTTTTTTGTATCTAGGTTACTGGCTTTTGTTATAACTGGAATACTGATCTAAGATCTCCCTCAAAGTATTATTAGAATACACACAGTTTTATTGCTCTACACTGTATGTATAAATTGTACTATAACATTTGCAGATAAATTTGTTCATTTTTGAAAAGGGAAAACTAATTTGTCTAGAAAAAGTTTTTAAACTGAGAAATTTTAAAATGTTTTCTAAATAATTTGTGAATAAACTTTTGGCATTTCCTACTACTCAGTGATTATATTATTTCATTATTTTATTTGCACAAATAGTAATTATTGAAATGTCATCAATTACTAGTATTATGAAATTGAACCTACACTGAACTGCAATGAAGCATAAAAATAAACCTACATTGGAACAAAAGTGATCTGTATACATTCATCACTGATGAAAGAGGGTCTCCTCATAACAAATATATATTGAGGGGGAAAAAATTAACAATCAGGCTTGTATTTTCTAATACCAGTCTCAATGTGAAGTGCAAAATATTTCCTTTTAGAAAATGTTGTTTTAAACAATGTTTTCTCAATTATAAGGATACTACTCTCAATGCTTTTGTTAATGTTTTGTTTGGAAAAATCATCCCTAAAAAGACCTGCTAAATTTCTTCCCTTTGTGGAGTGTCTATATTTCCATTTGTAATGAGAAGTTCTTCTACTGTATTTCAATGTATATTTGTTATTGAAATAAAATGTTTTGGTCTATCTTGTGAAAAGAAAATCTCTTAAGTTTTTGTTGCAAGAATTTCATGTATTTCTGCCAAACATGGTCTCTTGTCCATAGTTTTGTTTCTTTTTAAATTACTTAGTTTGTATTTCTGATGGCAATTATTATCCATACCACATTTATGTTTCAGTGTGAGCATTTCCTATAATGAAGCGACATTCTGATAGATTTTAATTTTAATGAACCTTAATTAAAAGTGGGAAGTGATAAAGAGCTCTTAAAGAAACTTGAGATACTTTCCTTACCTACTTCCTCTGAACTCCTTCTGTTCTGTGTTCCTAAAGTGTGTATGTATGTGAACCTAATGAAGAAGTCCAATTTTTTATTAATGAGAAAAAGGATCTAGATCAAAATATGGTAAAGAATCTCCATTTGAGTGTCTGGTTAATGATTACATCATACCTCCTAGTCTCCACCATCACTACTGTGTCCCTGATTTACCATTGGTATTTCTATTTCCTTTAACTCTCTTTACAAAACCACCCTCCTCACCCCTCCAGAACCACCCTCCAGCCTCTTAAGCAGGGTAAGAAAACCAAAAGAAAATAGGATCCAATCAGAGCATATGTGTAGTGACAGATATATGAAACTAAGAGAGCATTTGCTGTGGTAATATCGTACACATGCAGGACATGCATCCATTTTTTTCAGTATTTTCAAAACTAGTCTGAATATGTTTTAAGTAAATTAATAACCCTATTACTCAGAAAACGTACAAAAAACCTCACCTGCACTTAGTTCTATTGTCAACTTCTTGTTAACAATATTTTGCTTTAATACTTGAGTTACATTAATACCTCACATTATTACATGTATGAAGCCAAATGACACTAGCTTAGTTGCTTACAACCTCAAATCTTACTCCCAATACACATTCCAATAAATTTATTCTGTAAAAACAATACATTTTTTTTGTTTTTGATTTTTTTTACAGTAAACTTTTCAACTACAAACCTTGAATACGCGAAAGATGTTCCAAGGACAAGCATAACAAGGATTGAAAAACCAAACCGACTAAATATGTTCTCACAATATTAGCTGGCATAAAAATAAATAAAATTTTCTATTATCACAATTGCAACAATAATGTACACATAATGGTTCTGGAATGATTATTAACTAGTCTAGCTCTATTTCCAAAAGAAAAGAGAAGAATAAGTTTCTTTTTTTATTTTTTTAAGCCTTTTCAGTATTTTAAAGTCAGTGATTTGTTTTGGTTTCCCATAGGGCTGCTATATCATAAATAGGCTTAAAAATAAAAGGTATCTGATACATGAGTAATTAGTTCAAGTTGTATTGGTATTGGAAAGAAAAAGTTCTTGTCTTAATCTAAAGGAACACAAAAGACTTTTACTAACATCACACAGAGAAACTAAGTGAATTTGTGTACATAACAATGTGATTTTTTGAGAAGTATTAGCACTCAGCTAACTATTTCTAATAAGGAATAGGTATTTTACAACATTATTGAATGTTCTGCACATGGCCTCAAGAATCAAGAACAATTTTGCTTTCATTTTCAATCAATCAAAAAACAAAGAATGGCCTTGTGGTAATTTACAATTCTGTCTCTAGGAATTAATCTTCATATTCCATCACGAGGGGAAAATATCATTCCTAAACTTTATGTTTTGGGGCGCTTTTGCAAAAATGCTGATTTGAATTTAATTTAGTGGTGGGAAAGGGTGGGGTAGAGGTAAGAGGGGGATAAGAACTGCCCTTTCTATTGGTAAAACATATCCAGATGTACAACTCGTAAAAATCTTCATCACCATCATCAGTCCATGGTTAAGGGCAACTTCATGCAGCCAAATGAGAAAGTGAATCGATAACCCTTAGAAAAAACTAAAATGTCTTATTTTTTGCAAACACAACAAAGAGGAATGTGTATAATGTGCATACAAACTGGGACTCTATTGATGGTAACAATGAGTATGTGTTGATTCATATCAAACCCGAGACAATCAAACATGTAACCTTCTTGTGGTATCCCTTATTATTCAGTATTCATAATGTTGGTTAAGTCTGTAAAAAAGAAGAAAACGAACCATTAGGTAGCTATAAGGGTTTAATTTGTTGTGATACAAAAATGAGATTCTACATACTGTATTTAAGCCTGACGTTTTAGATTTTGTTTATACTTAGTACTGTAATATTCACAAATTCTAAGAGGGAACAGCTTTTGTGGAGTATCTTCATATGCGTACGCATATACAGATAGATATGTATATATACATATATATATATATATATATCAGTACAAGTTAAGGAATACATAAAGAAACATTAGGAAGGTCTCTATTCAAAGGAAAAAAATTGGTTACAATTTAGACTAGCACTGGAGGACAACAGGGGAATTAAGCTTCTTGAGGGTAAAATCAGTTTGATTTTTTGTCTTTCTACTCCCAGTATCTTATTCAAAGTAAATACTTAATACAGGATAATTGAACAGATTTCAATGAAGGCAATTAAAATTCTGGAGCTTTCTGATTACCTGTTGGGCTTCACAGTAAACAGAAAGGGACATTCTCTGGTACAAAAGCATTCCAGGATAAGAAGTGTCAACAAGAAAGGTAAGAGGTTCAAAATGGTCAATTCACAACAAACAGGGCTTTATTAGGTACTTACTATGTGCTAAACTGCTAAGCTAGGGACACCAAGGAAGGCAAAAAGTCCCTGCCCTCAAGGAGCTTACATTCTAATAGAGAAGACAGTATGTAAATAATTAGGTGCATACAAGACAGAGAGATGCACACATGTGAATATGTATGTATACATACATATGCACACACATACACACATGCACACAAACACATGTATACAAAGAGAGAGAATGGAAGGCAGTCTGAGAAGGGAAGGCTTTAGAAGCTGGGGGAACCACCAAAAGCCTCTTACAGAAGAAGATGGGATTTGAGCTGGGTCTGAAAAGAAGTCAGAGCAACTACAAAGTAGAGGTGAAGGGGTCAGAAAATTCCTGATGTGAGGGAAGAGCTGGTTCAAAGTCACAGAGGCTGAAGATGACAAATATTCAAGAAGCTATAAGTAGGCCTGCACTGCTGGATCACAGAATGCTTGGAAGGGACAAAAGGTAAGAAGAATGAAAAGGTGGGAAGGGGAGAGACTTCTGGCCAGTGGAGGCAGTGAAAGCCTGAACTATGGTTGTGGCGGTGTAGATGGAGGCAGAGAAACACGTCTGAGGGATATAAAAGTAGAAACAACAAGATTCGGCAATGGGCTGAATATGTGAGGTGTATGGGAAGGAGTTGAAGATAACAATGAGTTGTCAGGCCTGAGTGATAGAGGACAATGGCATGCTCAACGGTAATAGGGAAGTTTGGAAGAGGGGAAGGTTCTGTGAGAAAGATAATGAGTTGAAGGATACACACATTCTTCACAATCACTAAAACTTAAAACATAGTTTTGAGAAACAGGAGAAAAAAAGTTGAGATCATAGAAATGTAAGTATCTTGCTCTTCAAAATAGAATTAATAAAGAATTGGTGGGGGGGCACAGAAATCCACAATATAAACTTTTAAGAACTAGCATGGAATATTTGTGATCCTTTCATTTTTTTCTGCCAAATTAATAACTTTAATTTATGCCATTTTAATAAAATCAGAATAATTTCCCAATATACTCCTCCCTAATTGTATCAGAAAATAAGAAGTTTATTTAGAGAGGGATTATATTTCCTCCAAATGAACATTTTCTCCACCATTAGTAGAAATATGCTCCCCCTATGGCTGTGTTTTCACATGGAAAGTATATTGGAGAGCTCAGGCAACTAGGATTCAATCACTAAAGCCCTCTTGCCCAAAAACATTTACCTGCAAAATTACTTCAGCTCTTCATTACATGAGATACATGTAGCTGTAGTCTATGAAATCTTTCAGTTTGAAAATAACCTTAGGAAAAGGGGTGGGGGGAAAGTTATAAAATTTCCTTTCCCCTTAGGGCCACAGAGGGTACCTCTCCTAGCTCCCCTTCATCTATGTCGGGGATGGGGGGTGGAAATACCAAATAATAGCACCCACAGGCTGTGATTTTTCATGATACAGAAAACAACTTATTTATTAATAAACAAAAATCATAGTGATAAGATTAGGCTTACAGGTACTTTGGAAGTTTTGCCTTTGGGAGAATATGACTACTAAATTTTCTTCCTTCAAGGAAGGATAAATATGGACAATCATTAAAATAACTGCATTGCCATGGCAAAAAATTCATCCCCTGGTGGCTAGGGTGCTAGTGATAGGCCTTTCTCAACACCTTATCTAGGCTGGTTCTTGGAAAGCTGACAAGGTCTATCACCAGTACTCTCTTCAAAACCCTTATGGAACCAGAGAATGTCAGAAGTTGGGCTCGACTGGCATAGCCTCCCAGAACCCAGGGCCACCTCCATGGCATGATGAGGCTCCGGGAAGTAGGACTTAAGATAATTATAAATTATTAGTCAACCAAAGTGAACTTATTTAATAATAACTTTTGAGACAACCTTTGTGAGAAGAGCAAAAACGTGACATAGACACAAAGAAAGCTGTGTGTTAACATTTAAATTTTGAATTGAAGCACTGGAAATCCCTGGAATCATATTTTCCTATGGCTTTCTAAGGAAATATTACTATTCAACACAAAATGACAACAGTAGTAGAAGTCTTAATCATTTGTCCATGAGAAGCTCAACATGTATATATAGTAGATATGGCATTCTACTTGGGGTCATGAAGACCTAAATTTGAATCTTGCCTCAGACAGTTATAAACTGTGTGATACTGAGAGTAAGTCATTTGACAGCTCTGAGTCTCAGTTTCTTCATATCTAAAATGAGAAGGTTGAACTTAATTCTCTAAGGTCCCTTTCTAAAGTAGAAAGTCTGACCATGTCACCACCCTACTCAATAAATGCCAGAGAATCCCTATCATCTGAGATTAAATATAAAATCCTCTGATTGGTGTTTGAAGCCCTTCATGTAACCTGTCTCCTTCCCCTACTTTTCCAATCTTCTTACACATTACCTTCCCACCCCACCCCCAACACTCACACTTTCTCTGTGATCCAGTCAAGGTGTCCTCTGCTATACCTTGAACAAGACACTCCATCTCCCAAAACCAACCTTTTCCCTAGTTGTCCTCCATGCCTGGAACTCTCTCCCTCCTCATCTCTGCCTCCTGACTTCCTTGGCTTCTTTCAAGTCCCAGATAAAATTCCACCTTCTACAGGAAGCCTTTTCCAGTCCCCTTTAATTCTAGTTGACTTCATTCTGTTGGTTTTTTTCCAGTTTATCCTGTATGTAACTTTCTTGTACTTAGCTGTTTTTCATGTCATCTCCCCTATTAGACTGGGAGCTCCTTGAGAGCAGGGACTGTCTTTTACCTTTTTTTATATCCTCAGAGTTTAACACAGTGTCTGGCACATAGTCACTGTTTAATAAATGTTTATTAAACTGGTCTTCCAGCTCTAAATTTATGTCCTATGATCTTATGTGCTTACCAAAGCATTATGCACAAATGGAGGTTTTATACATTTTAAAATCTAACCTTTGAAAGTGTGTCTGGATGAAGGGTCTATGTCTATGCTACCATCAATCTATCATGTGCAATAAATGTAGCTAATTCAGAGTAATGGGAGGCAGTTTGGTCATGAAAATATGAACAACATAATATTTTATTGTACATGTGTGACTATCATATACAGAAAACAAAATAATATGTAATGGGCACTCATAAGTAAGTTAAACAAAAACTGCCATTCAAAACAAGCCTGTTTTATAATTCAATATTTCAGAGGATTTGTTATTTACATACCCCTTCCTCTTCTGCAAGTCATAGTAACAGTATTTATATGGCACCTATTATATGCCAGGCATTATGCTAAGAACTTTACAAATGTTTCATTTGATCTTCACAATGACCCTGAGAGTTTGGTGCTATTATTATCCTTGCTTTAGAGATAAGGAAACTGAGGCAGGCAGAAGTTAAGTGACTTGCCCAGGGTCATACAACTAGTAAGTGTCTGAGGCCAGATTTGAACTCGGGAATATGAATCTTCCTGATTCCATGCCCGGTGCTCTATCCGCCATGCCACCTAGCTGCCTATTAGTGTTAATATGATAAAGGTACCTTCCAGCTCTAAAAAAACAATCTTATAATTCTCCTGTAGATATTCTCCAGTTCCTCAAATTCTCTTCTAAAATTTTGCATCTGGAATGGGACACAACACTCCTGATGTGGTCTGATCAGTGCAGAGTATACTCAATAGGCTTATTCTTCTAACTGCATGTCATAATCTGAATAATACGCATTCTTCACCCATTTGGTTTTTCCTATGTGAATTGCTGAGTCATTCTCTTTCAAGAGGCCATGGATCTCATCTAGGAAGCCCTGTAGTTTTTCTCTGATTTTATGCAATCAACAAAATATCCTCTGCATGCAAGGGCATGTGGAAGACCTTGACATCCTTAAAAAGCCCTCTTCCAACTTTTTGTATTTTTGTATTTTTTGCAGGATCTTTCATGGAATCAAGATAATCTATATACCTGGCAAGTGTAGGTTTCTTGTTTTATGCCTCACTTAAAATTATAATCAGAGGATTATTGAACACAGTTATCTCTGTGATTAAATCTATTGATTATTTTATGATCTTAGAAAAGCCTATAATGCTGTTATTTTATTCTACCAAGTAAAAGGCCATTTTGTCATCATTAACAACAAGCTGATACAATGATAGCTATGTGGCACAATGGATAGCGCACTAGGCTTGGAGTCAGGAAAACCTAAGTTCAAATTTGGCCTCAGACACTAGCTGTGTGACCCTGGGCAAGTCACTTCACTCTGTTTGCCCCAGCTTCCTCATCTGTAAAATGAGCTGGAGAAGCAAATGGCAAACCACTTCAGTATCTTTGTCAAGAAAACCTTAAAAGGGGTCATGAAGAGTCAGATACAACTGAAAACAACTAAACAACGACAAACAATAAAAAGCTTATCTTTTATTTTCTATGCTGTTCAGTCAACTATATATGATTGTGAAGTGGTGACTTTCTGTAGAAAGTTCTGTAGGAGTTTTTCTGATTCCTTTTATTCACATCTTGCACATATATACATACATAGAACATTCACATAAAAAAGTTTGTAGAGGTGAAAAAGTAGGCATATGGAATGATAACTACTAATATTTTCTTGGCTGCTTGTTTGGGGTAATGATCATAGTTGAGATTTTTTCATATTCTTTGGGAATCTCTCCGAAAAGATATCCCAAGGATATGTCTTTGAGACATCTTTAAAAACGATCCCTGCATGGCTTTGAAATTTTTATCACCAGTTTGTTCGGTATGTAAGATTCTGTTGTTCTTTTTGCCTTTCTCTTCTTAAAAGTTACTGCCAATTCCTTACATAATATATAAAGTATCCAGGTGAAAGAGTTCAAATGCAGTCATTCCGCTATTGTTATAATAATGAGAAAATGACAGAAAAACACCAGCAGATCTGTTCCACTTTGTGTCTCTTTGTTGAAGAATCCTTAGCTTCCCTTTGTAGATTCCACTTCCTAAGGGAAATTTTGCCTGATTTCCTTAGTTTTTAGTGCTCTCTCCTTTTAGTTTCAACAAAAAATGTTTTGTGGATGATCTGTTTTAGTTGAGCCTCATGCATGCCAAGCTCTTTGTAAGTTTATTTCCTTGTAACAGCTTCACATTGTTTTGTTTTTTTTTTGTAAAAACAATTAAAAATTTTTTTAACATTTGTTTTTAGAACTTTGAGTTTCAAATTCTCTCCCTTCTTCCCTCCCCACCCACCCGCCTTGAGAAGGCAAGTGATTCGATATACACAGTATGCAAGACACTTCCATAATAGTCATAACATTGTAATTTTCCAATCATTCTCTTCTATTGTTTTGCAAATGAGCTCGTACTCTAAACCAATGTTGCCTATAGTTGCTATGTCTTTCCACTTGGCAAAGAGGTCAAGTACTAATTGCCTGAGGTTTTTTTCTGAGCTCTTTTGGCCTCTTCATTATAGCAGACATTTTGTATCATTAAGGTTTCTAAGAAATAGTATTATAGTCAATGTCTTTATTTTTAAAGTCAATAGATTATTTAAACTGATCAATTTGGAGCTACTGTAATTAGTGATTTCTTTTCATTTTAATTTTTTATTGCAATTGATTTCCAGGGGTGGGGAACCTGAAGCCTCCAGGCCACATGTGGCCCTCTAGGTCCTAAGCATGGCCCTTTGACTGAATCCAACTAGATTTTCAAAGTGCTGTACTTGAGGACCTAGAGGGCTACAAAGGGCCTTGAGGCTGCAGGTTCCTTACCCCTAATTTAGACTTTTAACCAGTCAACGATCGGACTGTATAAAGCCAAACCGATTCTGAAATTATTCTCATATTATTTCTTTTTTGTTGGGATAAAATTTTCAGATTTTGGGGATGTTGCTCAGTGCTTCCCACATCTTGTCTTGAAGAAAATATTCATGATATACAGGTGTAAGGCTTTCTGAATAATCTACAAGTCTTTCTTCTCTTTCATTTCTTGAACCTGGACCAGTATAGTCTCTGATCTCCATGGTTGCTTTCAGCTCTAAATCTATGTTCCTATGAGACTTCTCTGAGTTTACTATGTGCTAGTATCCACACCATATATTGGTGTAGATAGTTTTTAATTAGTTGTTTGGAAAAATTAATCATTAGAGAGAAAATACCTTCTCATCTAATTCCAAATCCAAGCACTAAGTATGTTTCAAATGATCACTCTATAATGTATTCACTACGCTCACATTTTGAATTACATAATATTTCAGCTTGTACTAGTTAAATCACTCATTACATCATTTGAAAGACCCAGTGAAAAATGCCTTTTGATGCCATTCCTAATTCTTAAATTTCACAAATAGTAAAATAGTACCCCAAAGAGCTTGGGTTTTTCCATGTTAAACATGTTTACTGATCCAGGGAGCATTACTTTAATGTATACATTTAGTTTTCACTTATGCTCTCTTACTTGTGGTCTTCAGAGCATCCAGGTATAAAAAATAGGAACAAGTAAAACAAGGTGGCCTATAAGACCCCTTCCAGTTCTAAATCTAGGATATAGTACCTCTTTTTTCTGATGGAGAGATGTGCTTATATTACCTCATCAGTGGCAGAACCAGAATATGAATTCAGTTATCCCAATTCTTGAGAAGGTATTTTCTCTCTGATTAATTTTTTTTTTCCAAACGACTATTTGCTTCTTTCATTAACAAGACTTGTATAAATAAAGCACAGTACCTTGCTCTCAGGTAAAAACTATCCACAGCAATAAATGGAATGCATAGTAAATCCAGAGATATCAAAATCAAACATAAACCTCAATAACCAACTGTGATCCTAGCAAATTCATTATACCAACCCAAGGGTATAATGATTCCCTTTAAAGAATTGCACTGACACAGGACTTCAGTACATTGACGCAATAATAACACTGAAATAGTACTAAGATAATTTTCCTTACTAAATTCAGCTTGAACTTACTTACTGTAGTCACTTTTAACTAACAAAGTTTCATGAGTATTGAATACATTTTGAAAAATCTAAGAAATAGCATCCTTTTGCTTAGGTGACAGTGTAATACAGTAGAGAGAACCCAGGAACAAGAGGCAGAAGATCTGAGTTCTAATCCTTACTTTTACACTTAATGGTTATATGACCCTGAATAGATAATTAAACCTCTAAGAGTTTTAATACCGCTGTCTGTAATATAGAAATGATGCTAGGCTTGCCAATTTCAATGGGTGGTTGTGATAATCAAATGAGACAATGTATGGGAAGAGTGTTTTATACAAGTTCTATATGAATGTAAAGTATTATTGAGAGGGAGGATGCATGATATAATGGAAACAGCATAGGACTTGGATTCAAGTCTCCACTCATAGCTGTGTGGCCATGAATAAATCACTTAATGTCTCTGAGCCTCAGTTTCCTTATCTACGAAATGAGGAAAATAATACTTCAATACTTTTACAAGGTTGTTGTGAGGACAACATTTTTTAAATCTCAAAATACTATGTCAATGTAGGTTAATGTTGGTCTTATACATCAACACTATAAAAGTAAAAAAGGCTAAATTAATGACTATATTAACTGGGCTTGAGATCAGTTATTGCCTTCCCATCATAGGGGGCATGGTTGTTAATCAACTGGTAGGCTATCTTCTGCAGGGTCTAAAATAGCCATGAAGAAAGGAGCTCTACTAATTTCCTTTCTATAATATCACACAGGGGACCTCATTGAGAATTATGGATTTGGGCTTGTAGGGATATCAAAATGGTTGCTGATATTAAATTTTTTCGCTACTTTTACAATGATCCTAATAATAAGAAGCATGCAGAGATATCTGTTCTTTTCATCTATGGTAAAGATTTGTTCATTTAAAATTGTCTAATTGGAATGAGACTGAAGTGCAATGAAATTCATTTTAATCCCCAGTTAAAATACATTTTCCTTCAAAATGATTTTTTAACTAAAAAATTTGATAAGATAGGCTGGAAATGATGAAAATGTTATTGCAAAATACCCAAAGTGAAGGAATTTAAACCATCATAATTATTTGCTTAATCTCTATGCCCTAACACCAGCTCTGGGTTTTCAAAGACATTGTTTAATCATGGGAGGCCTCCCGCAAAATCACCCTTTGGCTCCAACTCCAACTCCTAGGAAATATACATCTTGGTTCATGTCTAGATCTCTACAGAAAAGGTAAAAATTTTCCATGTAAGCACACCAGTTAACAATACATATCCAATATAGACTTTATTTCATACCACAGAGAATGCAAAAACACCCTGAAACCCCAAAAGACTCCTAAAAGAGCATATTAAACAGCAAAGCAACTCAAACCTTTGCTAAGGGCCATGTTGGCTTGGGGGAACCTACTACGGTACCCCGGTATCATAGAGCCTCTGGTTGTTGGAATTCCTTTCTCACTGGACAGCTAACTCACTACTGGTCAAAGGCAAAGCTCATGTTTACTTCTCCTAGACACTCCCTTTTCTCTGTCTGGGAAATTTCATCATTTTCCCACTCTATCTGGCTGCTGTTATCTTTGAGGTTCTGAGGCTTCCTCCTCTCCTGGGGCCATTTTGTCACCCCTCCAAGATCTCCATTGTTTCTCTGTCCCAGAGGTTCTACTACTGTCTTTTGACAGCTGTCATTCTGGGGGATTAGAGGCTCCCTTGGGAGTTGTATGGATGTGTAAGCTTCACTTCCTTTACCAAAGACCCAAGGCTCTCTGTATAAAGCAGCTCTCTTATGTTTTGTATTATACATGTTCAGTTCTCCTCCCCACTTTTGGTCTCCTGACTGTTTCCTTTTTAAAGCACAATTCCTAGGCTGTAGTACAGGTCTATACTACAAACAACTCAACCAATCATCTTCAAATCCCAAAATTCTATCAATCACCTTCAACAAGGAGTCAATGGTCCATCAAATAAGTATCTATGGCAGGGCACCTGTTCCTACAAGAGACACAAAGTCACAACAAAGGCTTTCTTCTCCAGCCCTCTGGAATGACACTGTTATTCCTGGTCATACCCATTGAATCTTCCCCCTAGTTAAAATCTTCAGTTTCTGAAAATCACCCTGGGTTGCCTCTGGGCACACTGGACTACAGATAATAAAATTGAGGATATCTTTCTGGCAACCACAGAAGTCCTCCCCAATGTTTGGTAACTTACTCTATCTGCTGAAACTCTTTCCTAAATACCTTCCCCAGTACTTTATGCAACATATAAAGAGTCCATAGTTATGTACAAATTCCTCTTAATAGTATCTCATCACAATTTGTAAGCATTGATTTGTAACCCAATTCAATAATCCTTTGTAAGAGGATAGAGATCTCCAGTAACTGGGATGCTCTAGTGCTTAAGTCCATACCCAACCCCACTCCACTTTTAATACTTAACTATACGACATTCCTCTAGGTTCACTCCTGACTTGGCTCTTGCAAGAATCTGCCACAACACCCCACCCCCATAAAATTAAAATAAAAAGGAGTAATAGCTATAAAATTTTTAAACGAGAAGCAAAAATAAAATTAAAAAAAAATCTGTCCCCAAAGGGGAAGTAATAGAGTTGCTCTAAAGTCAGGAAAACCCCTTTTTAGAGACCTGTGAGCTATAGGAATCAATGCCAACAGATCTTAGCAACCTTGTGGTTTAGGCTCCATTGAAAAAAAAAGACCTGTTCTTGGGGTTGCAAGAGGATTAACCTGCTTCACATCAGACCTGCATGGATTGCACAGCTCTCAGATGTTTGGAGTAGGGCCACATCTTCTGCTCTACATCATGTCTCTGTCCCCTACTGCTCTCCTTGGAACATGAACTGTTCTCCACTGCTGACATCTCTAGGGTTCAGGGGCCCCCTAGGAGGCTGTGTAGATACTGACCCTTCACCCTGCTCAGGGATCCAAGCCCTCTTCCTCTAGCAAGCAAATGACTGAGATTGATCCAAAACTTAGAACTAGTTAGTTTCTGTTCAGAGGTTCCTGCCCATATTCCTCCAATTGGATGTAGGCCATTTCTCTCCTATAAACAATTTCTGACCAGAATGAGCAAAAGGGAAATCTATTTTAAGATATATTTCTTGATAGACAGTAGGATTCTCTGTCCCCTAACCACCAAACAATGCAGGTGGGTTGTAACAACATTCTGTTCTCTCTGTTAGTAAAGCAAAAAAGTCAGCTAGGGCAAGGGGTGATATCTATCTCTCACTAGGGAGTCCTGGCACCCATCTAATCTAGTCACCTCTCTGTTGAGGGCCCCATCATCACTCTTTGTGGCAGCCTTTTGAGCCAAAGGGAATGACATTATGGTCTGGATCAAGATGGTTGGTACAGTAGCTAGGGATAGCTAGAGTCACACAAACGCAAACAATACAGAGATGCTCCAAAGGCGAAATTCTTCAATATTATATACTGGGCGAATAGATTAGGTACACAATACATAGTAGTAAATGATCACAGTAATCTAGTGTTTAACAAACCCAAAGATACCAGTTTTTGGAGCTAGACAAAACTCGGCCCATGTGCATTAATGTGTTTATTTGGAACTTTGACAAAAACTTTTGAGAAAACTGGAAAGCAATTCGGCAGAAACTAGGCATAGACCAATTCCTCAGACTGTTTACAAAGATAAGATCAAAAGGGGTACATGATTTAGATCTAAAGGGTACCATCATAAGCAAATTATGGGAGCATGGAAAAATTTACCTGTCAGCTCTATATGGATAAAGGAAGGTTTATAACCAATTAAGCAACAGGGAGAATTATAGAAAGATGGATAATTTTATTACATGAAATTAAAAAGGTTTTGCACAAACAAAAGCAACATTGGTTTTTAGAAGAAAAGCAAGAAATTGGGGAAAATATTATAGCAAATTTATCTGTTAAAGGCCACATTTCTTGAATATACAGAGAACTGAGCCAAATCTATAAAAACTAAGCCATTCTCCAATTGATAAATGGTTAAAGGATATGGACAGGTATTTTTTTTTTCAGAAGAAGAAATCAAAGCTATTGTTGTATGAAAAAAATGCTTCCAATTACTAATAATTAGAGAAATGCAAATTAAAACAACTCTGAGGTACTATCTCACACCCATCAGACTGGCTAATGTAATGGAAATGGAAAATGACAAATGGTAGAGGGGATGTGAAAAATAATGCACTAATGCATTTTGGTGGAGTTGTGAACTGGTCCAACCATTCTGGAGAACAATTTGGAACTATGAATAAAGGGCTATAAAAACTGTGCATGCCCTTTGACCTAAGCAATACTGCTACTAGGTTTTCCCCCAAAGAAATAAAAGGAAAAGGGCCTATATGCACAAAAATATTTATAGCAGCTCTTTTTGTGGTGGCCAAGAACTAGAAATTGAAGTGATGCCCATCAACTGGGGAATGGCTGAACAAGTTGTGGTATATGAATGTGATGGAATTCTATTGTGCTATAAGAAATGACAATACAAATGGTTTCAGAACCTGGGAAGACTCGATGAGCAGAACTAGATCAATACTCTGATCAACAGAATGATCCATGACAGTTCCAAAGTACTCATGATGAAAAATGCTGCCTACCTCCGAGAACTGATGAACTATGAATACAGATTGAAGCATATTTTTTCACTTTTTTAGATTTTTTGCTTTTTTTTTTTTTTTGCAACATGGTTAATATGGAAATAGGTTTTACATGACTTCACATATATAATGGTATAATATCGTTTGCCTTCACAGTGGGGAGGGGAGGGCCTGTGGGGAAGGAAAGATTTTGGAACTCAAAATTGAAAAAATGAATGTTAAAAAATTAACAAAAAAAGAAAATGTAATCTTTAAAAAAGATTGTCCATTGGACTTCTGTTGCTAAATTTGTATTGTTGGAGATTGAGAGAGGATTTCTGAACATACACTTACCTAGATTTATGGTAAGAGGTACCTTTTAAAACTCCATCTATCAACAGATAAAATCCCTATCTTCCTACTTTCCAGAATGGAATGGAGGAGTATCTTGCTCTAAGGGAAGATGTATATGAATATACAAAAGGGATTACTTTTATTTACTTAAAGGCATAGAATTTCCCTGTTTGTGGGTGGATGACACCATGGGTTTTTCATCAAGCCAATATACATTGTAAAGCCTCCTAAATGAGATCAAGGATCACTCAGAAAAGCTTGTTCTAACTATCCACATCAGAAAAAAGCAAGTAAATGAAGAACCCCTCTTATCTAGACTACGGTGTGCAACTGGATGGACAACAGACACAGAACCTATTCATCAGTATATTTATATCTTGTTCAGGGACTGAAGGTAGATAATGAGCCGGGCCAAGAATTGAATAGGCAGAGGAAATACAGGATTGTTGCTTTCAGGAAATTACAAAATTACTTTAATAATATCGAGCTGCTTGCTGAAATAAAGGCCTATCTTTTTAACATCAACTTTCTTCTTCCTAGTGATAGTGTATAGCTGCAACTCATGGAACACTTACAATCTCTGAAGAAATGAAGCAGAGGGTGACCCAAAGGGCAATGGAGAGGAGCACAGTGGCCATGAAGAAGCCTCAATACACAATGAACAAGAAATTATACAGAAGAAACAATGTTGAAGATGCCATCAAAGAAATGTATGATCAGGAAAAAAAAAGAGTTCAGTCACAAAGCAAGTGTCAGGAACAATGAATGAAGAACCCATGCTTTTCACTGTATTTACCCAATTACACTGTATTTACACAATTTGTGTATTTATACAATTTAAGGAGAACATGGGGAAGGCCCCAACACACTGGATGGATATACTATACAGAACTTATGGGAATACATGGCCAAGAATGTAACAGATGGGCATGCATGAATGTGTTGCAATTTACCTTTTTTGAGGGAAAAATACATTGGAATATAAGAGCACTGATGAAATTGCTCAAATTCTGGAGCTTCTACTAAGTATCCATTTGCATCCTGGAGAAAATCTAAAAATTCCTAAATGATTTGGGCCTTAGTGAATATGGTGGTGCTAGACAGGCAGAGGGAAGGTCATTAGGCACCTCTCCATCCTTCATAGCAAATGTAAAGACAGGGTCTAGAGACAAGGTTCTGTAGATGCCATAGGGCAGCTAGATAGTGCAGTGGATAGTGGATAAAGTGCTATCCTAGAGTCAGAAAGATTCGTCTTCTTGAGTTCAAATTAGATCTCAGATACTCACTAGCTGTGTGACCTGGGCAAGTCACATAACTCTGTTTGCCTCAGTTTCCTCATCTGTAAAATGAGCAGGAAGAGGAGATGACAAATCATTCTAGTATTTTTACCAAGAAAACCCCAAATGGGGTCATGAGGAGTTGGACAGAACTGAAACAACTGAACAACAACAAGAAGACGCTGTATATAGGGCTAGAACAGGTATTCCTAAGAAGGTCCTGTTTAAAAAGATGTATACACTTCATTTAGGAACAAAAGAAGTTTAGCCCCTTGATAAATGACCATTAGTTGTTTTCCTCCAGGAATAATGGCCTATCTAGAAGCACATGGTTCTTTCTTACTCAAATCTTAGTCCTAGTCACCCCACTGCAGTGGTCATGGATCATCATTAGGACACCTGCCTCCATCCCACTTATGCTAAATTAATGAGGGAAACTCCAAGATGTAGATATCTTGAATGGCCTACAATGACCTTTATTTTTTATTTCCATGTGTCATCTGTCCCTTTCTGAGAAACAGCAATACAAATCTATTCATTCTCGAGACATGGTGACATGCAAGAATTTCCTTCTTTAATGAGTCATTGTGGATATGTATAACCAAATATGAAGGGCATAAAGGACTGCCTGTCCCTTATCAACTTTGCATATCTGCAACACAAATAGGAATTGCATTATAATTACCAGTACAGCTACTTTCTCAAGGCAGGAATATATTGTCTCTGCAGTGTTTATTCTGCTTTTGAAGTCTGCTCAATCAAAATTTTCCACTCGACCATGTTATAGTAGCTGTATTGTACCAATTCCCAGGTTATTCTTCTTTTTAATCCCTGACACACCACCTTTCCTCCCCAGCTCCTGTCCTTCTACTAGTGGACCTTAATATCCACTTAGATGCTCCTCAAACTGATTCCTCTGCTGCAAGCTCTTCCCCATACCAGTCCATCCTACACACTGTTGCCAAATTCAGGCCCATACTCCAGGTACTCTACCATGCCTCTGTTCACACCTAAGGAAAAACTACTACTATCCGCATGGAACCAACACTTTAGATATAGCAACACAAAGTCCTCTTATGATTAACTTCTTCCATTAGAAAAACTATAAAACCTTTTGTGAGGTAGTACCACAAAGTAGCTTGAATAGAATATATTTAGTAAGAACTGCCAATTTCCTGGCTGGCTTATAGAAAGAAGGGGACTAATAAATTCTAAGATATTATTGATAATAATAACTAGCATTTACATATTGCTTTAAGGTTTATGAAATGCTTCACATATATTACTGCATTTGATCCTCACAATAACCCTGAGAGGTAGGTGCTATCATTATCCCCATTTTACAGATAAGGAAACAAAGAAACAAAGAAGGTAAGTGGCTAATGCAAGTTTTGAACTCAGGTCTTCTTAACTCCAAGTCCAATGTTATGCACTGTGCCACTCAGCTGCTTCTAACCAAGAGAGTGGAGAGAACACAAGATTTTTTTACATTACTGAATGTCTAAATCCTCTTCCAAAACAACTCGGTGTCTGTTTTAGGTAAAACCAAATAACACACTATGGTTTTAGCCAATGTAAGCAGCTTGTGGAATATGAGTTCTACAAAATTTAGGTGGGCAAAAGACAGCTCAGGGCAGTCTGATTTACATAAGTTCCTAAAGATTCAAAGAAGTTCAAACTTTTGCTTAGAAGAATCAAGACACAAAACAACAACCACAACAACAAAAACTGAGGCTTATGCAGAATTCAGAGTTTAGGCCCTTAAAATTCAAAACCTTTTTGTTCAAAGTTCAAAATCATCAATTTTTCCCCCAAAGATGCAAGAGTTACTAAGGCATAAGTACTATTCTGCAATAAATACCCTGTTTAATCGTTTGCAGCTTTGCCATATTTTATATTTTTATTTCTGAGAGAAAACTTGGGAATCCTTTAAAAAAAAACAAACCTAACCCTCCAATATTTTCAAGGCTATTCCAAAACATCCAATGTTTCCTTTTTAAGTGTGCACTTCAAGCCATTCTCAGAGAAAAGCACTGAAACTGCTAAGTTCTCCCTTTGTCTCTAATTTTATTATGAAATATATTAGCCTGAAATGCTTTTCTGCCTCACTAAAATACATCAGCTCTGCTAAATTAATTGTGAGAGAGAGTGCAACTGAAATTAGAACTTAATAGTATTGTGATAATAATAAACCATGTAGCATTGTAAATGTATGGACCTATACTTTGGTAGTATGCAAATAGTGCCATCTCATGGCCAATTAATCTTACTGTTTTAAAATGGTTACCAACTAATCTCTCAAGACAGAACAATCGGACAGACAGCTGGAAAATTCCAATGAACAAATTTTCCTTCTCAGTAATATTCCTACAAAGGCAGAACTCCTGTGACTTTAGAAATTAGCATGAGTTTCATATATATTCAAGAAAGATAATGTGAAAAACCTGTTCCCGTTATATTCTGATAAATTCTGAGAGAGAGGAATCAGCCATAATACTTTATTAGTTATACTACTGAAAATTTAATTGATTGATATTTAATTTAAGAGAAATACTGCTGTCAAATTTCAAGTGGTACTTATCAATTTCAATACATCTTTGAAGTATTTAACACCTTCCTTTAAGAAAAAATATGTAAATATGGTACCAAGTATAATTCCCAGTAAGCTAATTTCTATCCTCAGGCTCTCTGAACTCAGGATAACACTCCGGGGAGCTATCTGTGCCCACAGTTAAGAACACTCTTGCATTTTACTCTTTAACAACATTTATTGTGCTTAATATTCCTTTAGATTGTGCTGCCGGTAGGAATATCACTGATAGAAAGGTCCTGATTCTCAAGCAAAAGGATTTCTAATGTAATGGAAAGTAAGAGAACAGGATAAGCACAGAATTACCCCTTCACTGGTTTTCTGCAAGTCTGAAGACGTGTTTCTTGTGTCATTGCCTGCATCTCCAGCCTCAGAGCCGCTCTTGTTTTCTTCCTCTTTGCAGTCCTTGTCATCTTCATCTGCTGGAGATTTCCGTGACTGCTTAGAGGATTTCTAAACATTCAGACGGGTTAAAAAACAGAGTCAAAAGCTAAAATTCAAGTTAGAAAGCAAGATAAGCCCATCAAATGTGGCATGAAAAAGTCTTCTCTATCATTGGGGCAATTCACTGCTTGAGAGGCTTTCTTTGATGCAATGCAGTACAGTAGGAAAAACTAAGCTGAGAGTCAGAGGGAAAATGAGCTTTATGTAATCCTGGAACAGCTACTATCTAATGACCTTGGGAGAGTCATTCAACCTTTCTTGGACTTAGTTCCATCACTTAGAAAATAAGGCACTGGACTAAATGATCTTTCAGGTCTTTTATGGCACTAACATTCTCAACTTGAAGCTCAGAACAGTTTGGGAATTTAGTATACATTGCAGATATGCAACCAGAATAGATAACCTATTAAGTTAGCAATTGCCTCTGGTAGAGAATTTTTCCATAAAGGGAAACAGAATATGGTCATTTTAATTGAATCTCCTTTTGGGTTACATTAATGGAATAGACAGTATTCTATTTTTGTCATTTCTACTTTTGTCACTATGACAAAACTTTAAACTTTGTCTGGTGATTAAGCACCAAAAGATGCAATATGAGAACATCATTGGAAAAACTAATTGTTAAAAACTACTGACATAATGAACTTTAATCATTTTGATTACAGCTACTTAAGAACCAAGGATCATACTGGTAGATGAGGTCCTATTCTCTTGTCATTAGGTACTTGAAATCAGAGTAGGAGAAAGAAAGAAATTGCTGAAGTCTGAATTTTTAATGGCTTTCCAGCAAGAGATGTTTAACTGAATAAACACAAATTCACTAATAAGTAGATCCATACCAACATACCTTAAAGGAAAGAATACAGTTAACAACTCTATTAGCATTTTTCTTTTAAGGATTTATAAGTCCCCTCATTATGTTGTTGGATAAAAGTGATTTAGTAACTGAAAAAATCTCTGAAATTGGTGCTTAGCCACACAACCAATAAAAAAAACCATGCAATTTCTGAAGAGAAAAAGTCTACTTGATAGATATAAGAAACAAAATATAACTGAACCAAAAGAAATACTGTTCACTTAAATTGTCTACAAGATTCTATTTTGCTTAACCAAATCTACTAATCAAGCCCAAAATGGAAGTTGTAATATTGCTAAAATCGAGTGATTTTCACATTAGATAACAGAGTTTAAGTATATTTACATATAAAATCAGAAATTTGATTATCCATATTTATCCACACTTAGATAATTTAGAAAATATTACAATACAGAAAAAAGAAACATTCACTTTTTATTCTGCTAGTAAATAATGAAAAGATAATTTTTAAAATATAGCAAATGTCTAGTAGTGCCAAAGAGGACCACTTTGTAATAGAAGACCAAATGTGAGAAAGTAGCATATACAATAAACTTCTAAAGGCATTTGGGGAAATTAGAATGTTCAAAATCTGAATCGAGGCTGGGGTATTATGATCACGTAACATATGATCTTCAGTTCACATTACCTGGACAGAAAAATGATGATAACCTCTAATCACCTTGGAGCCAAATTTAGGTAGAACAGTACTCCTTCACTCCTCATCCCACTCATAACGAGACATGTTCAGCTTTTTTTTTTTTAAGACCAAATCTGTGATTTGATTGATGGAGGTTCTCCCAGTGAGGATGCTTCCTCTATCAATGCAAACCAGTAAATACTCTGAAAGAGAGAGTTTTATATCTCCTGGGACACCAAGTGACAAAATGGCCTGTCTTTGTTCACATAGCTGGTATGTTTCAGAAACTGAACTTGAATGCAAGGCTTTCTAACTCAGAGGCTGGCTCTCTATTCTCTTTGCCACAATGTCTCTGGATACCTGATTAAATCTGACTTAAGTTGAATAGGTAGGGAGTGGCTCTAATTTTATTAAGGTTATATCTGGTATAGATTACCTGTGACTACAATATCTGAGACTGTGACATGGAATAAGAGATAAACATTCCCATCACTTAAATGTTCATTAAATATTTTATAGAGTAAATTTTTTTCTTTTTGTAACTTAAAAGGATAAATGTAATTTCTAGTGTTTTTATTTGTGGGCCAAGAATTTAAACATGTGTCTAATGTGGCATAACAGTAGAGCGGAGAGAATACTGGACTTGGAGTCAAGAGACACCTGAGTTTGAACACTATTTCTAATTCTTCCTGGCTGTGTCACTCTTAGAAAGTCACCTAACCTTTATGAAACTCAACTTCTTCATTTGTACACTGAGGATAATAACACACTACTTGCCTCATTGGCGGTTATTGTTAGGAAAGTGCTTTATGAAACTTAATGTGCCATTATATCTTTTAGAATTCTTAGTAAGAGCTTAAAAAAATAGAACTCTTAGTAAATGAGTGAAATATTTCTTAGTAACTTCTGAGTTAATATGATTCCTTCCACCAGCACCAACCCTGGGCTCCCTTATTAGGGGTTGTCTTACCAACAATAAAATGAAACTATGATATTTAAGGTCATACATACCTGCACTACACTTAATATCTTGCAATGTGAACTAGTGAATACAATTTAAGGCACCACCAATACTATATGGGAGTTGATTAAGCCATAGGTTATTCAAAATAAATATATGTGGCTTTAGAAATGAAGCTCAGAGATGAAGAAGACCTAAGCCTACATGTCGTTTTGCAGAATAACAGTAACAATGGAAAATGAAGACTGACAGGAAAAAACCCTAGATTTCTATTTTTCAAGTAATTACTTTCTCCCTACCCAAAGTAAAATAATGTATTTTATCAGGAGTACAGAGAAAAGTGCTGAATTTAAACTTTACAACCTGCTTGCCACTTTGAGCATATTTAGTAGGCTGGCCAAAAAGAAAAAAAGATACTATGGAGGGATGATAAATATTTAGTACTTATTTGTAAGAGATTCTTAAAATATAGCTAACCTGTTATTACATAAACACCAAACAGAATTTAAAAAGAATACCTGTGTGACAAATCAATTATGATAAACCCAATAAGATAACCCCCCTGTCTTTGGCAATCAATTTAGACACTACCTCCTACTTTGAAGCTCTGTTTAGTTTCTACAATGTCATTTGGGCTTATCTCATTCGGTAAATTGTATTTCATTAGAATTTACACTCCTGTAGAATGACAAATACAGTCTCTTGTTCTACAGCTAGAGTTCTAACTGCTGGTTGTTGGGGCCTCGTCTTATGGGTCTTGAATTCCCCAAAGAGAATGTATGTATAACCCAGGGCTATACATAGAGTAGGCACCCAGTAAACAACTGTTAGTGACTAAGTAGACCAGAAGGGAGGGTGCCATTTTATCATGCATGTGACATTAATAACAATGGGAAAAGCTCCTCTGTAACCTTTGAAGTGTATGATTTTTTCCGTTTTGAGCCAGCTTTTTCATTCTTTCTTTTGCCTTTTCCATCTTCTTCTACTCTATCACCTTCTTCCTCACTGCTGGCATCTGCAGTATTTCCTCCTTCACCCTCAGTTTCTGAAGAGCTCTGTTGCTGAATTGCCTGAAAAATAATAAAAGATCAGCTAATTACATTGTGCAAAGTACCACAGACACACATACTCACATAGAAATGGTGATAAGAAATGGCTATACTTTAGGCATTTTACTCAGAAACAGCTTGGCTTATTCTTAAGGCTCTGGAGAGAAAGGTCTGGCATAAAGAATTTCCTCCAGTGGCCACTTAAACATCAATGATCAGATGAAGAAGCTTTAACTCTGAAGGAACCAATCAAGTTTTGATGATGGAAACCTGCACATTAAAGTCATAGTCACAGCATTAGGAGCACTATTTACTGAAAACATTTAGCTGGTCTTCTGGAGTAGAGATTTTGTGTTCCTAGTAGGTAATCAACTAATTAGCAGAAAGAATATACAACTGCATAAGATCATTACAGCATAAAAGCTAAAACTAAGAGATGAGATATGAAGGAAAATAATATAAATTATTTACCTGGTATCCAGTAAACTTGACTCTGGGATTATTTTCTATTTCCCATAAGCCTTCATTAAATCCTTTTCTTTTGTTAGACTTTCCAAACTTATCTTTATATTCTTTATAAGGGAAAAGGTCTTTGGGCCCCAGAAATGCTCTGCAGAAAAGACACAGAAAATATGACTGTCTTTTCAAATATAATACATCTAAAACATCAACAGCAACATAATCAAAGCATTTTTCACTTGAATAACCCAATATACACACTAATTTTAAAAAATACTTGTCAGGTAAGAAACAAGTATATTTTAAGAAACAAGTACCCTAAGGTAGTTCATCAAAAAGGTAAGCACCAAAGAAAACAGTCCTCATCACTTCTTAACACCATCCTTACCCCCCGCCAGTGCCTAGCACAGTATTTTGTATACAAAGGCTGCTTAACAAATAGATTTTGAAAGAATGGATGACCAATTTTTTATTTTTTATCTACTTAAGACTTATTGTGGCATGGCATAACAGATGGAGTGCTGGCCTTGGAGCCAGGAAGACCTGAGTGAATTTGACTTACCTTCAGACATTTTCAGGCTCTGTGGCTCTGGATAAGTTATTCAACCCTTCAGTGTTCTAGGCAATTCAATAAGCTATGAGATATAGAGAAGGGCTGACTTGCATTGGTAGAATTTCCTCATCTGGAAGTTCCCTACATCAGTGAAATCAAAGGTCCTATCCCTATCCCCAAGACTTATTTTAATGAACATTTTAAGGCCCATTGATTCTTATCATACTACCAAAATTTATACAATAGAGAGTAATATAATAATAGCAACACTAGATACAAAATGTAATACAACAGTAAAAATCAACTACGCATTAACTCATTATCCCCTAGTAAAACTTCTAGAAACTGAAAAACATTGATCTTAAAAGATTAAAATGCTACTGAACAAACAGTAATAAGTTCTATCTTGCATATTAAAATCAATCATTAGCTAAGATCTTAAAAGATCAAAATGCTACTGAATAAACAGTAATAAGTTCTATTACACATATTAAAATCAATCATTAGTTAATGTCCTATCATCTCCTCACTAACAACTCACCCTCTCTTAAGCAACCTTGGAGTCTCTAAGTTGGAGGAGAATTTAAAGACCATAGGATCAGAGGATTTAAGGTTAGAAGAGACCTTAGAAATAATTTTCTTTCTGTAAAGTTATGTACTTTACAGATAAGGAAACTGAGGCCCAGAAAGGTTCACTTTATCCAACTTCCTATCCAATAAAGAAATTATTTTTATTGCAAACACCATTAGCCCTGGAAGACACACCTCAGAAGCATTTTCTGTTCCTGGGGCTCTTCCCTCTAAGGGCATAGGCTCTTCCCAGAGCCTCCATTTACAAGAGGCATGCAGACTGGCATGCAGACTTCACTCCCTACCAGGCTGCACTATTCTAATCTTCTCCAGCACTAGGTGCCTTCCTGGTGGTTTGTTTTTATGTGTTTTCTCCTTACCCCCTTTCTACTTCCTTTTATGTGTTTTTGTCTTGCCCACTGTCTTTATTTTGCTTGTATTTATCTTCCCAGTTCCTAGCACAGTGCCTGAGACTGAGTAAGTACTTCATGAATGCTTGTCGACTTGAAACTGGTTGGTAGAAAGTTCTTTTCTTATACTGAACAAAAACCTACTTCTATCACTAGTTTATTTACATTCTGGAGTATTACGAAATACATTTTTATTCTCTTTATATATTTTTTTCTCTTTAAATATTTAAAGATTGTTATCACATTTCCCCTAAGTCTTCTTTCCTCCAGGCTAAATATTTTCAGTTCCTTCCTCTTTCCTTCAATACAATAGTCTGTAGATCAATCACTAGCAATCTCTAATCTCTAGTTTGTCAAGGTTCCTCTACATATGTATTACTCATTACTGAACATGATACTCCAGATGGTAGATTAAAAGAATATAATGGGAATATTAGCTTCTATATTCTAGATATTATACTTCTAATATAATCTAAGAACTGAGTTAACCTATTTTTAGCAGCTATAGCAAAAATAATTTAATGAATACCCCTTATAATGAGCTTTGATAGGTGTGATTAAAGATGTGAAAGAAATAAAAGACATCATACATCCTTGTGCTTAAAGGAGTTTATAATATAGTTGGGAAGACAAGACAAATACATAAGTAGCAATTGTAGCAAAATGCAAAAATTAAATTATATTTAAAGGCTTAATTGGGTGGTATAGATTATGACTGTGTTAGGAACTCGAGGGTAGGAGACAGATAAAGGTGTCCTGGAGTAGTTAATAGATGCTTCATTAAGGAAATGGAACTTAAACTGGGCCTTAAAAAATATATAGAATTTCCTTTGGCCAAGGAATATCACTACTGGGCAATTAATCCCAACACAAAGGGAAGTTTCCAAAATATTTAGAGCAATACTTTTTGTGGCAGCAAGAAATTAGAAACAAAGTGGATGCCTATGCCATAAGAATAGTAGAATATTATTGTGCCATAAGGATGAAGAGTTATGAAGAATTCAGAGAAATTTGTGAACATAAATTTATTGTAATTAATTTACATTTATTTGTACTTATTCTCTTTCTATTTATTCTATGTGTATATATACCCATGTATATTCATATTCATATTTGTCTCCCTCATTAGACTGTAAGTTTCTCGCCTGAAGAGATTATTTCATTCTTTATATTTGAATCCATAGTGCCTAAGTCATAGTAGGCATTTAATACACACTTATTCATTGATATTTGTATAAAGTGATACAGAGCAAAGTAAGAAGAAACAGGAGAATATCAATGAACACAATAATGGAAAGGAAAATAACACTCAAAGATATCTGAACATAGATTAGTGCAAAGACCAGACAACTAACTGATGAAACCAACCTTCCCCTTCTTTGTAAAGAGGGGACCTCCACCTGACTACAGATACTTAATGAGGTATATGCTATTCGATGTGGTCAAGGTGTCACTTTTTTTTTTTTTGCTTAACTGTCCTTCTTGGTTACACTAGTTCTCCCTTCCCTTCCCAACAAATAGCACGTTAACCACCAAGGAGATAAGAACACATATAGTGTGTCACAGAAACAAAACGGCCTTTTAAATCAGTCAATAAACATTTATTAAGCACCAACTCTGTGTCAGGCAATGTGCTAAGCGTTAGGTATACAAATAAAGTTAAAAAGAATCCCTGTTCTCAAGTCTAATCAAAAGCATATCAGAACCAAGGCTAACATTGCTAGGGGAAAAACTTTTTAAAAAAAAGGCATTTCAGATGAAGAATTTAAGGCATTTGAGTGGGTATTCTGCAAGTTCAGAATGAGCCAAACAGTGTGATATGCTAGCCAAAAAAGCTATGCAATCTTAGATTGCATTGAGAGGCAGAGTGTCATTGTACTAGGGAGGTAAGTGTCATTGTACTCTGTTGTGTTCAAACTACATTTGAAATATTATGTTTGGTTCTGGGTACCACATTTTTGAAGAACACTGATAAAAGGGAGAGCAGTAGGGTGATGGGGCCATAAAATTGTGGCATATTAGAATAAGTAAAATAACTGGGGGTATCTAGCCTAGAGAAGACTCAGGGGAGACATGATTAGCTATCTTCAAACCTTTAAAGGGCTGCAATGGGCAAAAGAGATTTGACTTCATAAGATCATAGATTCAGAACGACCTTCAGAAGCCTTCTAGTCTTCCTCCTTATTTTACAGAGGAAGAAACTAAGGCCCAGGGAGGCTAATTTATTTGTTCATCAAAAGGCAGCATCAAAGGCAGGATTTAAACCCAGGTCCTCTTAACTCCAGACCCAGTGTTTCTTCCACAACACTACATCCCTGGCCCAAGAAAACAGTAAGAGTAAGTTTCAGAGAGGGAAATTTAGGCTTGCTCAAAGGAAAAACTCCCTAATGATCAGAACTATTCCAAAATGGAATGGAATATTTTGAGAGGATTAAAAAAAAGATTAAATGAGGAGGGAGCCGAGCTCCGAGCCTCCCCGGCCGCCGCCAGACCTCCTCCTCCTTGGCCCGTCGGCCTCGCCTGTGCCAGAAGTTGTCTGGCAGCAGCGGCCGCGGCTCCCCCGGCTGTGCCTGTGCCGGCGGCTGGACGGGGGAGGGGGCGCGCGTACAGACTCAGGCGTACTCGCTCAGCTAGGGGGGCTGCAACTTCTTCCGCCAGTGCCTCGTCTTGTCCACCCTGAGCGGGTGCCCCGTGAAGATCCGCAGGATCCGGGCCAAAGACGACAACCCCGGCCTCCAAGACAGTCCCATTTTTGCATTCAGTTGGTTGCCCTTCTCACACGATGAGGAAAGACAAGATGTAAGAGAGCAGTGAGGAGACCATGAGAAGCCTCTGCCCTAGTGAAGGATTTGGAGGCGCGGCATTTATATTGACCTAGGAAGGCTGTAAAGTTGAGACTGGAACCCAGAGAGGAATGAAGTGACTTTGCCCGAGGTGGCATGAGTAATGGAGGACTGAAACGGGCGCACTGGAATAGATGCTGCTTGAAGGCAGATCTTGCCACATTTCCTAGCCGGTAGACCAGTCCAGAGGAGAAATGAGCGGCCTCTGGAAGTGTAGCGAGTTCTCCGTTACTGGAGCTGTTCAGATTTGCAGCCAGTTTTGTACGGCTTTTAGATAAAATAACCAATGGTTCTCGAATTGAAATAAATCAGAGGGGAACTACCTTGTATTATCAGCCTGGGCTCCTGTACGGCGGGTCAGTGGAATATGACTGCAGTGCCCATCGGAGTATAGGGTATTACCTGGAGAGCCTTCTTTGCCTGGCCCCCTTTATGAAGCACCCACTCTCCCAGGCATAACCAACGACCAGGTCGACACTTCAGTGGAGGTTCTGAAGGCAACAGCCCTCCCTTTACTGAAACAATTTGGAATTGATGGTGAATCGTTTGAGCTTAAGATTGTTCGAAAAGGAATACCCCCAGGAGGGGGAGGAGAAGTCTTTTTCTCTTGTCCTGTGAGGAAGTTGTTGAAACCCACAGAAGCTCACAGACCTAGGTAAAATCAAATGAATCCAAGAAATGGCATATTCTGTATGGATATCGCTGCAGAATGCTGATGGCATTGTGGAGTCTTCTTGGAGCATCCTTAACAAATTCATTCCTGATAACTATATTTACACAGACCATATGAAAGGGATCAACTCTGGAAAGTGCCCAGGCTTTGGGCTCTCACTTGTTGCAGAGACCACCAATGGTACCTTTCTCAGCCCAAAGTTGGCCTCAAACCCCCAGGGCCAGGGAGCAGCAGTGCTCCTGGAAGACTTTGGCAGGAACTGTGCAAAGCTGTTGCTGGAAGAGATTTATAGAGGAGGCAGTGTGGACTCCACCAACCAGAGTTTAGTTCTGCTCCTCATGACCCTTGGACAGCAGGATGTTTCCAAAATCCTGCTAGGACCGCTGTCTCCTTACACAACTGAATTTTTTGTGACATTTGAAGAGTTTCTTCCAAATCATGTTCAAAATGGAAACTAAGCCATGTGGTGAAGAGCTCAAGGGAGGGGAGAAGGTATTGATGACATGTGTGGGAGTTGGCTTCTCAAACCTCAGCAATACCATCAAGTAACATCCCTTCTGCCTTCAAGTCGGACCAGACTAGACTGAAAAGTGGGACTCCTGAAGACTGCCATATATCTATTTAGGACAAGACAGACACATAGACTAAGGACTTTTTTCCTCCCTTCTTCTTTTTTATAGGACATTAAAAATAAAAGACATTTAAATAATAATAAAAAAAGACTAAATGACCACTTGCTGGGCACGTTATAGGATACAGTATTGTTCAGATATGTATTGGCCTAGGAGGTCATTGAGGTCTCTTCTAACCCAGAGATTCTGTGATTCTATGAACTGTACCACCTAGATTTGATAAAGCAAATTCTTTGTGGATATAGATCCCCTCCCCCTGAATTAGAAAATAGATAGGACACTAGAGTCAGAACCATCTGGATTCAAATTCTACCTTAGGCACTTGCTAGCTACATAACTTGGGCAGCTCCCTTGCCTTCTTTGGCCTCCATTTCATCTATAAAAAGAAGATACTGGACTCAAAGGTATTTTCCAGCTCTAAGTCTATAATTCTACGTCTATTATCTCCTAAAATATTAGCTCCTTGAGGGTAAAGACCATTGACTTTTTAAAAAAACCCTTACAGCTCCTAGCACTTAAATCTTTGTTGAATGAATGGGCTGAAATCTGTATGAAAGACACACTACTGAAAGCTCATGGATCTGTGCAGAGGATTCCTCTGTCCTGGACTCACACATTTAATTAACAAGTTGATGTCCATTTAAACCTAAAGTGTCTTGCTTTAGGAGTAGTCTCAGAAAAGCCTTACATAAAGTTACACTGATAAACTGGAGAGAGCCTTCTGAGCAGGGTGACCAAGATGGTGAAATTGCCTTGAGATTGTGGTATCTTAGGATGGGCAAAGGAACTGGGGATGGCTGCACATGGTTTAACAATCTGACCGTGCTAAATCAAGACTGTCAGTTTCTATCTTTTGCCTAATCTATTGCTACTACTTTGCACTTTACTGCTTGGGGCTGCCTTGGGTTCCACCTAATTGCTTATTGTCTTGAACCCTGCTGGACCATCTGAGCTCCCCTTTGCCTGATCATGTTATAACCCCTGCTTCAGCCGCTAGGACATCTGGTTATTCTCTCCTGGACAAATCAGGGAGTTAATGCTTAAGAGTGGCTGGAAGTAGTTATATGAGGGTAAGTGAAAGCCAGAAAATACACTCTCATGCCATTATCAACTCACTCTCTCTCACCCAGTCTTCACATACTACCACTCTCCTATCTCCTTGTCCAGACTCATTTCTACTAGTCCACATACCCTCACTTATCTACCATATTTATCTTTTGATTGAGATCTTTGTGTAAGGAGACATCCCTGGTATATGACAAATCTAGGGAAACTCCCCCCAAGCTCTATGTTCTTAGGAGTCCTGTATTACGATAGAGATTAAACATAGCAAGCGACAGAAACTATAGGGAAGGGGTAGGGAGAGAAGAAGGTGATGTGGACAAATGGATAGAATGATGTGAGGCACTCAATCAGCATGTAAAAAGAGGGGGAAGAGATGAGAGTTGGCCATTTGGTAATAACGACTCTTTCCTTTCTTCTATATGTACCCTTCAGGCTGACCACTACTCCTCCATTACATCTCTTCCCTTAAAAAGTTGTTTCAAACTACCTTCCATGCTCATTTTAACTAAATTTTATTTGAGACAGCTAGAAGGTCCAGTGGATAGAGTGCTGGGCCTGCAGTCAGGAAGACCTGAGTTCAAATCTGACCTCACATTCTAACTAGCTCTGTGACCCCAGGTAAGTCAATTAGCTTCTTTTTGCCTCAGTTTCCTTATCTATAAAATAGGAATAATAATAGCACCTACTTCCCAGGGCTATTGTGAGGATCACATGAGAAAATAATTGTAAAGTGCTTAGCATACCGCTTCGTACATAGTAGGTGCTATATAAAAATGGCAAGGAGAAGGAAACAGAGAGTGACTTGTCCTATGTCTTATCTCCCATCCAACGGTTTGCCTGTATCTATTTGTTTGTTGTATCTCTCTAAATGTCCACGTGTACACATGTGTACCTATGTTCGTATTAGAAGTCATTTTCCCAACATGTATTACTTGCAATACAGAGTTGTAAGCTACCTCTGAATTCGTAAATATTACTGCATCTAATCAAGTGCTTATTAGCAAAGGGTTTGTAGAAAGTGGAATGAAAAGGTCAGCATCTCCTTAAGAAGATGAGAATCACCAATGCAGTACAAAGCTCCTAACCAATATGAGGCTTACAAAGCAGTGGCAGTATCTGGAGGGGCTATGTGATTCTGAGAAATAGGCTTATCAAAGGTGTCATATTCAGATTCTCAAAGAGTTCTTTTATCATCTTTATCCTCCAACTCTACCGAGCTTTATCTAGAGAGACAAGATCAACAAGATTCTGGATCCTAGCCAATCCAGCAGCACTAAAGCGATGCTCATCACAGTACAGCTCCATAGGGTTTGACCTATATAGGAAATGGATCTGTCCAAAGAGTTTCCTATGTTGAACTGAAGTGGGAAAACCATAAATGTGGGCAGAAGAAATGTTTCAAGGATGTATTGAAAAGCAAGGTGATCTAGCAGTGTACATTTGGGAAGCAAAGCAACAAAGATCCAGCTTAGGGCATGGCATTCAAGGATGGGGCAATCATACTTAAGGAAAAAATTCAAGTTATCCGTGAGTCTAAGAAGCAAAATTCAAACAATAATGAGCTGTGTAAGCAAGGGCTGCTGGGGAGGGCTGAAAGTTGTATGTGCTTAAAAAAAGTATCATAATAATTTCTGGCAAATGTAGCCAGGATTTATTATAAAAAGCATTCTGATTGCTACTAAATTTAGATGCAGAAGGATTCCTGAAATAATTCATTTTTAATGGAGGCAAAAACTTTACTTCCTGTTCTGGATAGTGGAGCATGTTCATATTTCATTTAGCAAGGAAAGTGACATATTTTGTTAGAGCATCATTTCCTATCTAATGCCCTCTTAAAAGGCTGAACTAGATGATCTCAAAGACCTCTTCCAGCTCTAAAATTCTATGATTCTACTGTATTAAGGGAAGGGAGAGGTGAGGAATAAAAATACTAACAGCTGACATTTACTGAGCACTTTAAAGTTTACAAAATACTTCCTGTATAGTATTTCATTTGATTATCACAACAATCCTACGAGGTAAGCATTTCAGGCAAATGCTCTAGGATAATTTTGCTAGTGTGTGAAGGAGGAAGTTGTGATAGATATGCAGTTTGAAATTTCCCAAAAGCCCACCATTAGCAGTTGTCTTCAAAGCTGTCTTATCCTTGAGGGTCTACCAGGCAAAGAGTGAGATGGTACCATCACAGAATACCTGCCTCAGATTTGCAAGGTCTGGGCAAGGCTTCCTTCTCTCAAGACAGGAAGTGGTAGAATCAAGAAGCTAATTATGAAGCTAAACTTCATAATTCACGCCTGCTGTCATTTATTATTTTCACTCCCAGTTTTCCTATAGTTATAAGCAGTTAAACAACAATAAAACTCTTAGAAAAATTTATAAAGGACTATTTGCTTGTTCTAGAGATGGAAGGGGAGATGCTAACAGTTTGTATCTTGTCCTGGGCCAGGAAGAAGAGTAACTCCTGTATGAGAATGGGATAGTTTTACCCTGGAGAAGTAGGCTGGCTGACTCCAGTCTTTGGGGTTTGAAGAAAAGACAAGCGAGCTACCTGGAATCTATGGCAGGACCGGAGGTACACACAGGATGTATGCTCACTGGCAGAAGGTCCCAATGTTATCGCTAATATCTAGCTGAAAAAGCAATGCCATTCAATACCAAAGACATTCCCATCTCAAGACTGAGATGTTTATTGTTTCAAATGTCTACTCTAATGGAAAGGCATTGTTTTCTATTTTGATCAAATTAATTTTGATAGCGTGTTAAGCTGTAGCTCCTTCATCAACAATATTTCATTGATTAAAAACAAAAGTTGTAATCTCATAAGATACTCATTTTTTAAAGAATATGGTATTTTTGTTGACTTACGTTTCATGAGTGCCAAAAAAGAAGATTGGGTACTTATTTGCTGGAGGCTTCACAGCTCCCTCTGGGAGTTCATCAATCTGTTAAGGATAAAATTACATAGGGTTGTTATCAAACATTCTGGTAAATCATGTAAATCAGGTGAATCTTATAAAGGGATCACTACAATTGCCAAGCACTGCTCTTCCTGTAACTAATTTCAAAGCAGTGACTGTTCTACTGCTCATAGACTCTCTAAGAGTTTGTTGTTGTTGCCATTCAATTACATGCCGGAGGAAGAAAAAACAGGTCACTGCACTGAGAAGCTAGAAATACAGTGTCACAATTTGATTCTAAGTCACATGTTGGAAATTTCAAATTAGATATTGTCATCAAAATAGATCACTTAGCATATCCAGCTCAGTGATTCCTGAACTTTTAAAATGCCACCATTCACTCAGCTTCCATATCAACTCTCTATAAATAACCTAAAGCATTTAATTAAGCCTCTTCCCCAAACAAGTATTTTAAAGATGTGTTAATAAGTGAATTATTTTTAAAATTCACTAATTCAGAAGAAAGGAGAAGAGAAGATAGTTTGAATAAATGAAAAATAGTAATTTAGAATATTTGCAAAGACTTATAATTTTAATACTTTCAATTGTATTACTATCACCAGTCCCAAACCCAGCACAGCATAGCAGAGACACAGCTGTCATTAGAGTCATAAAGAAGAGCTGGGTTCAAATTCCACCTCTGCCACTCTGGCTGGGTCACCGTGGACAAATCACTTGACTCTCAGGAAACTCTCTAACATTCTAAGCTAAAAAACAGTTATTGATGTTCAATGTTAGATGTAAGGAAATCCAAAACAGGTGTTCCCTACATCGATGAAGTCACATATCTGAACTAACCTCCCTGTCAAATCCCAAAACTTAATCTAACAAAATGTTGTCAATGGTCTTGCATAATCTGTATTATTGAGTAGATAAGAAACACTTGTACATAATAGTTTTATGCAACCAATGCTAGAGTTTTTAATGAAATGCTTAAAATACTTGGCTTTCTTCAGTAAGTTATGTAACCATACAAAATCTTATTTACATTACTAATTTGCTTACAAACTCCTTTTTTCACAGATGACATAAAGATGACCTCAGGCAAGTCACCTCATTTCTCTGGGCCTCACTTTCTTTACCTATGAAATGAGGACGTTAAAATGAAATCCTCTAAGATGCCTTCCAGTTCTTAATCGATGATCCTATACCTTGAAATATAAGAGGAGTTTTCCATAAGGTAGGGAACAAAATATCTTGGTCAGAACAAGATGTTTCCTACCTATTCAGATTATAAGGGAGACCTAATCTAGGTCTATTCTACCTAAAACTGGAATCTGATTATATTATAAAATTCATGCTACCTAACATCAGCTAGGTCTTCATTTAACAACCCTTCTATGACTCCATGATTAATTGTCATCCTTTCCTAATGGTTATTGCAACTATCCTCTCTCCTAGAATCCCTTATTCCAACAACTATTTGTTAGGTGACTTTGACTCAAGCTTTCATCCTAGGTTTCTCCTCAATTTTATAGCCAAACTCTTCTCACTTTGCAGACCTTGCATGTCTTCTAACTTCATCACTTAACTGAAACTGCTGTCTCTAAGGTTAACAAAATTCTCTTAATTGCCCATTCAAACATCTTCTTCTTAGTCCTCATCCTTCTTAACCTAGCTAAAGAATTTGACACTTATTTCTCAATACTCTTTCCTTCCTGAGTTCTTGTAACACCTTTCTCCTGATTCTTTTGGAATCTTTTTCTTCCTAAAGGCTAACTAAACTCAAATGTCATTTCCTTCACAAATTCTATCCTGATCTCCAATAGCTAGTATCCTCTCCCCACCAAAATTACTTTGCATTTATTTTGTATGTATTTTCCATTTTTTTATTTGTGTTCCTGTTATTAATTCCGACATAGAATGAAAGTTCCTTGAGGGAAGAGATTGTTTTATTTTTGTCTTTTTATCCCCAGCACCTAGCACATGGTGAGCACTTAATAAAGTGCTTGATTGATTTATTGAGAAAATTGAAGTCATCCACTATGAATTCTTTCATCTTCCTTACCCCACACCTCAAAATTCTCCTCTATTTATCTCCATATGTTCTTTCTTTCTTTACTCTGGTCTCTAAAGAAGAGGAGTATCCTTTCTCCTTGTCAAGGCCAACCCCTTTGAATTGTACCCTTGATCCTATCCCTTCTCATCTCGGACAGGAACTTGACCCAGTAACCATTATCTCCCTCTACATTGATCATAATTTTCTCTTTCAGTGTCAATCCCTTCCTTTCTACTGGCTCCTTCTTTGCTACCTATAAACACACATATCTCCTCCATCTTTTAAAAACCAGTTCACTTCAGCCTGCATTTCTTTCAAGCTTTCTTCTTATATCTCACCTTTATTTTTCTGCCACATTCCCAGAATGAGTTGTCTTTTTTTTTGCTTTCACCTCTTCACCAGACATTCATTTCTCAAACACTCACAACCTGGATTTTATCCCTCACTGCTCTATTGAAACTGCTGTCTTCAAAGTAAACTAATGATTTCTTACTGCTAAATTCAATGGTCTTTTCTCAAGTGTCATTTTCCTTTACTTCTCTGCAGCTTTTGACAAGCCCCTCAGCCTGGATTCTCTCTCCCTCTTCAGCATCTACAACATCTTTCTTATTTCTCCTCCTAGCTACTGCATCACTCACTCCTTTGCAGTCTTTGCTAGCTCATCATTGATTTCCTGCTCCATAAGCAAGGCTATCCTTCAAGGGACCCTCTTGTCTCTCTTCCCAATCTGTGCCTCCTCAGGAATCTTATTAGTTCCTATAGATTTATCATGACTGCTTGACTGATTCTCATTTGAGTTCTGGATCTTTAGCACCTACTACCCTGTATGGCACATATTAGCAGATGCTTAATAAGTGCTTGTGGCATTGACCTGAATCACTACACAGATCATTACACACATACACACACAAACCCACACATACATATCACACAGATATCTCTAGCCATAATCTCTCTATTGGCTTCTCTTCCTGATGCATATCTCTACCTGAATGTTCTATTGGTAAATTTAACATATCCCTTCAGAAGGGAAGCAGCATGATACAGTGGAAAGAACACTGGCTCTGGCAGCAGAAGACCTTGGGTCACAACTCACCTTTAATGCTTATTACCTATGTGACCACGAATAACTCACTTAATCTCCTTGATTCTCAGTTTCCTCAGATATAAAATGAGAGACTGGTCTTAATGGACTCTAAGGCCCCCTCTAGTTCTAAGTCCTTAAGACTATGATCCTTGTCCAAAGAGAATTTATCATATTATTTCCCCAAACAACTCCTTCTCCAAAGTGCCATATTTCTATTAGGGATAATACCAGCCTTACAGTCACCCAGATTTGTAAGCATAGAGTCATCTTTGACTTTTCACTTTCCTTCATCCCAAAACCCAATCACTGTTTAAGTATTTTTGAGTCTATCTCTATTACATTTCCTCCCATTCATTTCCTTCATCTTTCCTTCTATTCATACAAGCACCACTTGAATTCCAGCCCTCATTACCTTTTACCAGGACTATTTTAATACCGATCTAATTGACAGCCCTGCTTCTACTCCTTCCTTCAACCTTGAATTGTGAAGTTTGCCATAACCAGTTTGACCTGATTCACCTTGCTTTCTGCCACTTGCTCTCACACACATATTTCCCTTACCTCCTTTTCTGCTTCTAGCTCTGGGAATAGTAATCAAGTCAATTTTGCCATTCCTGGAAAGGATATATTAATCAATTGCCCTATGGCTCCAGTCACCATCCCCCTGACTTCACAGTCCAAAACACTCCTCCCTTGTCACCAGTCTTCTATATGTGTTGTCTTCCTTATTAGAACATAAGTTCCTTGAGGTCAGAAATAATCTTGCTTTTTGTACTTACAAAATTATTTTGTATCTCTATACCTAGTACTTACCATAGCACATAATAAGTGCTTAATAAATGCTTTTTCATTCAGTCAGTCTTTTACTCATTAACTCATCTCCCAAAATAATTTTCATAAGGCACAGGCTTAATAATGTCATTATTTCCCTGCCCAAAAATGTTTAATGGTTTCTATTGCCTCTAGGATAAAATACAAATTCCTTAGAGTTGGTCTAAGGTTTTATCCTGAATCCCAATGATCAGCAGGTATGACATGAGTTGGTGGGGAACAGTGCAGTAATTCAGCGAATTCTCACTCAGGGGACCCAAAACTTTGGATCATAAATCATACCTTTAGAGTTAAAAGAGATCTTAGAGGCCATTGAATCCACCTGCTCATTTTACAGATGAGGAAAGTAAAGCTGAGAGAGGTTCAGTGATTTGCCCAAGATCACATAGTCTGTACGAATGCTAAGCAAAATTTGAACTCAAGTCTTCCTGAATTTCAAACCTCGCACTCTATCCACTATGCAACCTAGCTGGCTCTTAAAGGATCCAGTATCTGACAGAGACATACATAAAGTGGTCCAGTCAAGGGTAAGTGCAATAGTAAGTTAAAAGTTAAAGTTGTATGTCACAGCTAATAATTAATTATCTAGGGAGTTATTTTATTTATATATTAGTTTATTTTTTCTTCTGCTTAGTTCCCTTACCCCTTTGATAATTTATCCATGTTATCACCCCCACTAAAGTGTGTACAGAGGCAAGTAGGGGGCAGCTAGCTGGCACAGTGGACAGAGTGCTGGATCTGGAGTCGGGAAGACTCATCTTCCTGAATTTGAATCTAGCCTTAGACATTTACTTGCTGTATGACCCTGGGCAAGTCACTTAACACAGTTTGCCTCGGTTTTTCATCTGTAAAATGAGCTAGAGAAGGAAATGGCAAAGCACTGCAATATCTTAGCCAACAAAACGTCAAATGGGATCATGAAGAATCATCACAATCGAACAACAAAGAGGCCACAAAGAGCAGAGATAAAAATTCAAACCCATCTATTTTCATATTTGTTAAATGTGGCTTGTAAAAAAGATTTGAGCAGGAGTTTGAAATCAGTGGCTAAAATATTGGAATCTCTCTTCAATTACTCATACTCACTTTCTATTGCTATAATACATGCACTTGACTCTTCAGATAACTACAAAGCCTTCATGTTTCTTAAAAGGCTATTTTTACCAAGAATATAATTCTTAGAGGTTAGAAATCATCACACTAGCTAGTAACTTTGTGTTTATTTAAAGCCTGTAAAAGAGCAGGGCTCAATACTAAGTATTATAGGATACTTTAAAGTTCAGATTAGTAATAGTTAGACAATGTCTGCACTAATCTTTTACTCTACTGATAAAGGAAACAAATTTTAAATGACAAGATAAAATTTCCATTAAAATATACTACACAGAAAGTTTTCTGGACAAACCATTCTGAGTAATTTGAGGCAAACACAAATTCAGCCTTGAAGTCATTTCTACATAAAAGAAAAAGGCCTACAATTTCTGATTTTGTCACCTGCAATTATTTTACTGACATTTGCCTAACCAATAATAATTGTTTTATTTTTTAAACAAGAATGATAAATGAGGTCAGAACAGTAGTGCCAGTAATGCCACTTATGGTTTTAATTAGGCATTTTACCTTAACACATTTTACTGTGTTTTCTACTTATTATGTCAAAACAGTGGCTTCAAAGTATGGGCATCAGAATGGGAATCCCTGATAAACCTATTATAAATTCAAGTAGCATTTGAACAAATGATGTTATTATTAAACTCTGTGATCACCTCAGCCTCTTGTTGGATGTTTGTAAAACAAACTAATGTGGAACAAGAAAATGGGCATTTATGAAATTTTCCATGGAAAATCCATGTCCTATGCTGCAGAGATGGCATGCTTTCTAACTAATTTTATATCACAATATATACATAAAATTTGAGGTAGCTCTTTGGAGATGAGAGGATACAAAGATGTGTTCTATCATACAGGTCTTGGGCTATACTAAATAATTTGCCTCCCTGGCTTGAATAACCTGACTAGAAGAAAATTAAAAATGAAGAAGATCTCACAAATGAATATTAGATCCACCACAAATTTATGTTATCTAATTTCAACTGGGTTTTCTGTTTCACAGTTATGCTTTTATTCTTCCATGACTAATGATCACACACTCCATAGCAACTATACCAGACCTTATCTTTCAGATCCCCTTAAACTGTCCTTTCCTTGCCTTGTCTCAGCAGAGTCAACTAGGTGGCTCACTGGGTAGAATGTTGGATCTGGAGTCAAGAAGACTTAGGTTCAAATCCAGCCTCAAACTTTTATCTGTGTGACCCTAGACTAGCTACTTAACTCCCAGAGGTGTTGTTAGGATAAAATGACATAATTTGCATAAAGCACTTTGAAAACCTTACAATGCTATATAAATTCCACATCCCTTCCTATGAGAACACAGGCCAATCATTTCTTCAACTTCATGCCTGAAAACCCTTTTATATTATTTTTAAATAGAGATTCACAATTTAATGACCAAATCTTTTTCTCTGAATATAGAAATGCTAATTTGGTGTTTATTAACTTCAAAATAACAATGATGACAACAGAACAGCAACAATAATAAAATTTCTTCTCCAATATAATGTAAATTTTCTCTGGGCAGACATTGTTCCACTTTTATCTTTGTATACCAAGTACCTAGCTAGTGTCTGCAAAGAAATGTTTAATAAATGTGGATTGCTTGATTGTATCCTCCTTAGTTCCTTGATCATAGTAGGGTAGCAGTATGGTATGGTGTCAAGAATAGTTAGCTAGGAACTGGGAGATCTTTAACCAAGCCCCATCTTTGCTACTAACTAACTCTATTCTCTTGGACAAGACATTGACCTTCCCCAAGCCTCAGTTTTCTTTTTTTTTTTTCCCCAATTAATTAATTAATTATTACAAGTTTGAGTTTTAAATTTTCTCCTCTCCCCTCCCCACTCAAGACGGCATGCATCAGATATAGGTTCCACATGACCTTCACACTACATGTATTTTCACAATAGTCAAGTTGTAAAGAAGAAAAAAATATAGAATACTTCACAAATTTGCATATCATCCTTGTGCAGGGGCCATGCTAATCTTCTCTGTACCATTCCAATTTTAGTATATGTGCTGCCAAAGCAAGCATAAAACCCTTTTATATTAGACTCATTCCCCAATTGATAAATACTCAAAGGATACAAACAGGCAGTTTTCAGAAGAAGAAATCAAAGCTGTCAATAATATGAAAAAATGCTCCAAATCACTAATAATTAGAGAAATGCAAACTAAAACAACTCTTAGATACCATCTTATACCCATGAAAGAGATTGGCTAACATAACAGAAAAGGAAAATGACAAATGTTGGAGGGGATGTGGGGGAAGTTACCCTAATGCACTGCTGGTGGACTCGTTGTTGTTGTGAACTAGTCCAAGCATTCTAAAGAACAATTTGTAACTATGCCCAAAGGGCAATAAAACTGTGCATAACCTTTGACTTAGCAATACTGCTAGTAGGTTTTCTCCCAAAGAGATCAAATAAAAAGGAAAAGAATTCATATTTACAAAAATATTTATAGCAGCTTTTTGTGGTGACAAAGAGTTGGAAACTAAGGAAATACCCAAGAATTGGGGAGTGGCTGAACAACTTATGGTTTTGATTGTGATGGAATACTACTATTCTATAAGAAATGATGGAGATGGTTTCAGAAAAACCTGAGAAGGCTTATATGAACAGATACAAGGTGAAATGGACAGAGTCAGGAGAACAATGTATATAGTAACAGCAATGTTGTAATAGTAATCAACAGTGAAAGACTTGGCAATAATAGGAAATCATATATATATGTATATCAAATACAGGAAATCATCTTATAACATCTGTTCAATGATCTGCAATAATTTCAATGAAATTGTGTTCAAAAATGCTACCTACCTCTAGATATAGAACTAATGAACTCTTAGTGAAGATTGAAGCATATTATTTTCTCATTATTAATTTTTCTTGCTTTTTTCTCATAACATAGCTAATGTGAAAATGTTTTACATGGCTTCAAATATATATATATAATGAATATCATATAATATATATATGTATATGTGTATACATATATATATACACATACACGTATGTCTTCTCAGTGGGCGGGGGTGGGGATGGAGGAAAGGACAGAATTTGGAATGGAAAACAAAAATTAAAAAAAATTTAAACCCCAATAACAAAAAAACAATCCTTTTATTTTGCTTCTCCTTCTTTCTTCCTTTGCCCCAAACAGAGCATCTTACTTTAAGATTAATCAGGTACGAAGTCTTGTCAATTCTACATCTGTAACTTTTCTGTCATGGGTCCCCTTTTCTTCACTCACAAGTCCTACCCTGTTCAAACCCTTATCATCTCTTGTCTGGATTTCTGTACTAGCTTACTAGCCTCCTCATGATCTTGCTACTTCCATTCTCTTCCCTTCCCAACTCATCCTTCACACAGCTGCAAAAATTATCTTAAAGCACAAGTCTGATCATATCATTTCCCTTCTCAAATATTCAGTGACTTCCTATTGTCTCCTGTATAAAATGCAAACTCCTCATCTTGGCATTTAAAAGTCTCCACAATCTGAATCATACTCTCCTTTCCAAATGGATCTCCTATCATTCCTTTTTACACTCTACATTCTAGCCTAACCATTGTTCCCCAACCATACTATGCCATTTCCTGCTTTCATGTCTGTTGCATGGGCTCTTTCCCATGTTTTGAATGTATTTCCTTTTCATCTCCACCTTTCAAATCCCTAGCCTCCTTCGAGGTTCAGCTCAAATTCTACCTATTTTAGTAGGCCTTTCCTGAATTCCTCCATTTCCCCAACTCCCACTAGTTTAGTGTTCTCTCTCTCCTGAATTTACTTTGTATTTACTTTAAAATGTGCATTTTGTATCTTTCTAGTAGCATGTAAATTCCATGGAGGCAGAACTGCCTTTCATTTTGTCTTTGTATTCCTTCAGTCTTGTGTATGATAAATACTCACTGAGTTGAACTGAGAAATGTAAGCTTTTTGAAGTGGATTCTATAGAGGAATGTGGACCGAAAAAAGGAAGGAAAGTTGTCTAATAAAAAGAAAAGAATAATGACCAAAAACCCAAAGTACACAATTTGCAGGCTGATAAAAAGTCTCCATTACTATTACATTTTTCCAGCTTTGCTAAAAAATTACTCTAATTTTGCATGCCTCATTTCATCTGAATTCTTCATCTCTTCCACCTCATTAAGCAAGGAATGTGGAAATATAGACAATAAAGTGGGTAAAATGATTGATTTAAAATTTTATTTCAATTTCTGTATTTAGGTTTTTGGCTAAAAAAATCAATCCATACAAAGAGAGTTTTGATTTAAGACATCAAAATGTAAAGAAATCATCACAAAAAACAATTGATTTTAAATTACAGAGACAACGTATTTAAATAATCTCCTAAGTAAATGCTGGGTTCCTATATGGATTACATGGATTAAAAAATTGGTGGATAAAATTTTTAAGGAATTTTTTTCTTTTGCTAAACCTGATACCTATACTATGTTAATTTAAAGAAATTTAAAGCTCAAAGACCATATCAGAAATTGGGCATTAGAACTTCTAAATATCATTTGAGATAATATATTCAAGTAAACTTTTTAAAAATAAGTTTTGCTATGTAACTTGCTAATATTCTTATTAGAAAAATACCTGGATTAATCTTTAATTGCTAAAGGTGAAATATGGACTATGCCACAGGCACTTGGCCCATAATTTTTCTTTAACCAGCCAAAGTACAGCAAATTTCTGAAACTGCAGATATTTAAGAAATATGTTCGCCACCAATATTTTTAAAGAGTAACTGTCAGTTCTCTTGGAGGCAGAGCTCTAGAAAGAGCTAGACTTGAACTCATGATCCCTGAGCTCAAACTTCTGATTTCCTAGGTATGTCATTTAATCTCTGAAGGCCTCAATTTCCTCCTCTGTAAAATAAGGTGGTTGAACTAGATAACCTCTAAAGTCCCTATTACTTTTAGAATGATAATTCAGTTTTTACCAGAAGTACTATCTTCTGCAGGAGTATAAAAAACCATTTTTCCTCCTCTGGACTATTGCATTCTAAATTGAGATGTTGTCTAATATTTAAAATAACATAAAGATTATATTTTACATTGCCAACCTTATAATTTCTCCCTGACATCATTTAACCTATCATATTTTTGTTCAAAGACTTTATTTCATACTCATCATTAAAAGTCTTAAATAAGTACATTCTATATGGCCTCAGTCAGATTCATCTTCCCAAAATACTATGTTCTTCATATCGCTCCCCTATACAAAAATCTCTTTGAAAAGAGTAGTGCACATAAACACTGGGAAATACTATAGATTGTAGTCTGTATCGCTGCTTTTTGTAAGGCAATTTTTCTGGGGAAAAATATACTAGGGCCAATATACTACAGTGGAAGCAGCAATGTATAATGGAGTTGGGGCAGCTAGGTGGTGAAGTGGATAGAGCACTGGCTTTGGAGTCAAGAGGACCTGAGTTCAAACACAGCCTCAGACATTACTAGCTTTGTGACCCTAGGCAAGTCGCTTAACCCTGATTGCCTCCAAAAAGAAGAAGAAAAAGAATGTGTAACAGAGTGAGTACTTGATTTGGACCCAGAAGACTTGCATTTAAGTTCTACTTTTGATCTTTACTAGCTGTATATAAGCATGGGCAAATTATTTTACTTTCCTTAGCTTCAATGTTCTAATAATTCTATATAATGAGGATGGTAACATATGAATACTTACAGAATTGAGGAAGATGCATTCATAAAACACTACAAAAATGTGAGCTATAGTTATATTCAATACTGTCTGTTATAATAATAGGATATTTCCCCACTAAAATAGTTAAAATTAAAGTTTCAGTTGTCTAGAAAGATTACGTAACACAAGACATCCTATTTTATAGGATCGACTGAATTTAGTATCTATTTGTAAGAATACAGAATTACAGGGTGCTCATAATGCTGAAACATGAAGGTTGGGTCAGTAAGAATGACTGGATTCTTGTGCAAAAAATAGAGGCTCTGACAAAGTGAAACATACTGCCTTCTTTGATCTTGTAAAGCCAAAATGAATTTTCTCATAAATCTCAAGAAAATTGGTCAAAGAAAATACAGGATAAGCAAATTCATCATAGAATATAAAGAAATTAAAAATTTGTTAATAGATATTTAGGGTAGGATAGGATATTCTTAAGTAGTAGGACATGATAATGACAAATGATAATTTATCTGGTGCCTCTTGTGTGCCAATCACTATGCTAAACACTTTACAATTTAATATCTCATTTGATCCTCACAGCAACCCTGGGAGGTAGGTGCTATTTTACAGATGAGGAAACTGAGGCAGACAGTGGTTAAGTAACTTGCCCATAGTCACATAGCACACAGAGTCTGAGGTCGGATTTCAATTCAGGTCTTCCTGAATCCAGGACCATCTCTGTATCCATTGTGCCAAAAAGAACCTAAAGAGAGTTTTTTTTTTTTGGAGGGGGGACAAAGAGGTTCTAGAAAGTGTGAATTTCTCCGTTTTAAAATTGTTCTCTTCAAATATATTTTAAAATGTTCAGAGGGGGAAAAACAAATCCTTTTAAGGAAACCTGAAAGGAGGTGGTAGGCTAGATAGTGTGCTGTCTTAAGCAACTGGTTCCAAATTAATTTGCATACAAATGGTAAATATCAAAGTGAGGAAAATTTGGTGGTAAGAAAGTTAGCAGCCTAAGACTGCTAATTAGAAAGCCACCATCCAGAAGTTTTATACAGCCACTTTCTGGAGGTTGTCTAATAAGGGAAAGAGAAAAGGGCAATCTGAAATCAAGGATTTTCAGCCAAACTGGGCAGAAGAAAGGGCGGGGGGTGGGGGAAGAGGGAGACCATTTTATGCACAAAAAGATGTAGTAGAGGGAGCTACGTAGGACATGGAGAGTGTTGGAACATTTGGTACCTTCTCTCAAATACAAGTAAAGGGTACTGATACAACTGTGAAGCAGGGTAGTATTGATGGGCAGTGGGAAAGCAATGGGCAAACCTTCTAAAAGCCAAGCCTAAGTGAGAAATGCTTAAGAGTTTTTCTTTAAAATAACAAGAGCTAGATACACAGTGATAATACTACTTGATTATAGCAAGAGACAGTATTTAGTTTGTACCTAGGATTTTGTATTTCAGTAAATGTTACTTTATGGGTCAGGTTGTCTAATTGAAAATTAAGCAATATTTGAGGCATAAGTTATTTTCATTATATTCTTGGGATCTAGGTATGGATAATTGAGATATAACCAGTCAGCCAATGAAGCAAAAACTAAAGGCACCACTCATTTAGGAGCAGCCAACTGAAGGGCAGATATAGTGCTTAAGGACCAATAACAAATCTCTAATAGACTAGTTTTGCGCACCTCAAAACTGAAGTGGGAGCAAATAAGAAAAGTCACAAAATATACACTCCCAATTACATAAAGGGGCGACTAGGTGGTATAGTAGATATAGCACTAGACTTGAAGTCAGGAAGACTTGAGTTCAAATCCTACCAATCTGTGTGACAGTGGGCAAGTCACTTAACCCTTCTGAGCCTGTTTTCTCATCTATAAGAGGAGATGATTTTACTCAATGGTTCCCAAGGTCCCTTCAAACTCTGACCTATGATCCTATGATTATTAGAGAATGTTAGTGAGGGAATAGAGAGAGGAGGAGGTCAAATATGAAGAAACTAAAGAAAAAATAGCAAAAAAGGAAAAAAAATAACAAATCTTCATGGGCAAAATAATGGTGATAAAGGAATAAAGTAAAACAAAAATAAAGGAACTACCTATAGCCATTTTAGGGTACATGAGACAGGCTTAAGACAGAGGAACAGATTAATTAAGATAGCTCCAAAAGAGAATATGTATTTTTTTTATAACTGAAGATTTAAAAAAAATTCCTATCAGGCTTCAGAGGAAAGACGGGAAGTGGGTGATCTACAGGTTTCCAATCGAAGGATGAAGAAATGAATGTTGTGGTCATTATAACCAACAAAGAACTTGTGCATCTGATATGTGCAGCAAATTGTGCAAGGAAGTGGAAAAAGAGGTATAATTACGACAATAAGTGACATCAGGGAAGTTAAAGTTAGAGAATAAGGGGGAATAAGAATTTATTAAGCATCTACCATGTGCCAAGTACTATGCTAAGCACTTCACAACTACTCTCTCATTTAATCCTCATGATAATCCTGTGAGGAAGGTGCTATCATTATCATCATCCCCATTTTACCACTGAAGATACTGAGGCAGACAGACATTAAGTGAATTGCACAGGGTCAAACAGCTAGGAAGAGTCAGCACACAGACTTGAACTGAGGTCTTCCTGACTCTAGGTCTACCATACTATCCACTGTACCACTTAGCCACCTCAAAATTAAAGAAGTAAGATAGGTGTATAAAATCATAACACACCAAAAGGTAATGTAAACCAACTGTCAAATAAGTAGTACAGACAACAAGCACTACTGGAACTCAGTGTGATCTCTGAGGCCAGGAGACATTCCAAAATGTCTCACAGAGAAGATAATACTTAAGCTAGGTCTCAAAGGAGGGTTAGTACTCGAGTAGAAGGCAGGAGGGCATTCCAGGCATGGGGAAGGGTATAAGCAAAGGTACAGAGGTGGGAAGACACATGGAATATTGGTGTGGGTATGGAAAAGGAGCCATGATGAAAAAGAAGTCAGTTTCACTGGAGCAACTCCAGTGTAGGAAACTAATGGGATATAAAGATACAGAGATAAGCAAGGGCCAACTTGGAGAGAACTTTGAATGTTAGGCTAGATTCTGGCATTTTAAAAATGTAGGCAGAAGAGTCAGATAATATCATCTAGGAAGATTAATCTGGAAGTTTTGTGTAGAGTGGGTTGGGAAAGGGTTGCAATCAAAGGCTCTAGTTTTAAAATAGCCTCCCCTGAGGTGATTTAGGAGACCAAACTGTCAAGGAATGAAAGAAAGAGTATGGACAAAGATGATGGCAATGGGTTATGAAAGAGATGTATATAATGGGCATTTGGAAGGAAGGAAGAATTCCAAAAGCACAGCATGTTAGAGGTTACCTAGTCCAAATTACTGTATTTTAATAAATGAAGAAACTGAAGCCAAGACAATTTAAGTAACTTGATCCAGATCACACTGCAGATTAAGTGGAAGAGCTACAGCTGGTCTGAAGCCGACTTGAATCTAGGTCTTCTGACCCCCAAGTCCAGTGTTCTTGCTATCATAAAATATTTTGCCACTCTATCTCTTCACTATACTACTGATTATGGGGGGAGAAACAGAGGAATCAAAGATGAACAAGGAAAGAAAAATGATAGACAGAAAGAGGAAGGTCCAGAAGAGAATTAGTTTTTAATAAAAATAAAATTGGGTTTTGGACAATATAGGTTGGAGTTGACAACAGGACACACAACAGAGAGATTTAGAAAGTGGCAGAGCTGCAGGTCAAGAGTGATGTAGATTTTGGAGTTTAGGGAATAGGAGTATTTGACTTCATGCCAATCTCTTCCTTTAAAAAGCTTGCCATTCAAAAAAATTGAAATAAACTGAAATGAATAGCTTTGACAGTCTCACTAAATCTCTTGATAATTAAAGATACCCCAGAGTGCTGGAAAATCAAGCTTGGGAACTATTTAATTTTTCACCAATTTTATGGGAGGGACTAGGTCAAATTTCTCAAGATTCTTTCTAGCTCTCCTTTGCTGCATTTTCTAGGGAAAAAGGAATTATATCATCTCCATATAGACTTGTAGAGATGAGTTCTCTTTGATTGTAAATCAAAGAATTGGACTCTATCAGTAATGACAAGGAGAACATGCTCAATAGATGTATTGTAGACACCTTCTTATTAAGTTGATCTATATAGCTTCCAGCATTCATTCTCCATCTTGATGCAAGTAGCCATATTTTAAGTTGAGAAGAGATAAAATCTGTTTCACTGAAAATAAACTAACCCAAAATAAAACCTCCTGAAAAACAGGTCAGACAGTTTTTAAATACTCAATAGATATACTCCCAAGAACCAATGTGGGAAAAGGATGTTAAGGGAAAATAAATTTCAATTCAGAATCAATTTGAAAGGAATTTTAAAAGCAAGTTCTATGTACAAAGCACAGTGATGGAGACTGGGGATACAAAAATTTGAAAGAGTCCCTTACTTCAAGGACCTTACAATCTAATAAAGTATATATGATTTTTTCACAAATAAGTATGATACGGGAAAAAGTGCGATAAAAGCCAAAGAGATTTCCAAAGCACTCTAGGGAAATCTGAAGAAGGAGTGATTGTTTTTGGCTGGGCTGGGCCTTGAAAAAAGAGAGAATCTTTACTCTTAGATGAACAAGTAGTGAATTTCCAGCACATGGCAGGAGAAGGAGTGTGAATGCCCAAAAAGAATGGTCCAGAATCGGAAAGCTGGTTGTCTAGGTTGTCTGGAAAGCAAAATGCTAGGAGAGTAGTGTGGACCACTGCTAGCAAGGTAGACTGGAGCCAGATTGTCAAGGCCTTTAATGCCAAAGGAAGGAGTTTGTAGTTTACCATATAAGCACGGGAGTACTGAAGGTTTCTGTGGAAGGGAAATGAAATGATCAGACTTAGATCAGTATTAGGGAGAATATTTGGAAGATCAAAATTCAAACCAGGTCAATATGCAATTTTTGTTGGTGGATTTTCTTTATTCTAGAAACCTAAAGGCCATCTGACATACTTAAATGCATAATCGATTACTTCCCTGCTTGAAAGTAACTTTTAAGTTTTAGAAATTTATGCAAAATTCTGCCCAGCTGGTCTTCTTCCTAATGTGCATAACACAGGTTGTCTGAGTTTTTGATTTCTAGAAATAATAAACCATTTTTCAAAAACTGGCTCAGTAACTGTTAGAAACTGAGAATGTGTTAGGTCGGCAGCTGCTAGGGTTAAAGAAACCCAAGATGTCATGCCACATTAAAGGCAATTTCATGTCAAAACAAAGTGCTTACTGTACAGGGGCTAAGAAATAGTGGGTTAGAATCTTGTGCTAATGAGGCCAAGCAGCCATGATTCATGAGAACTAAAAGAGATAATTCACTGCATTTGCTACATAGTTAAAGACTACACACCTAGAAACCTTGAAAAAATATATGATTGGTCAAAAGAGCTAGGTGGAAAAGGGTAAAATGAGTATAAATTTATCACCATGAATTATAAAACAAAGGCAGGTCCTCTTGATGAGTTAGCAGAAGAGCTTTCATATAGGGAGAGTAGCAAAGGACTGCCCTTCTGCCAAAAGTGACAGTGTGGTGTACAGGTTACATCCCTGGCTCTCACATTTAGCAGCTCAGTGGCCTTGGGCAGATCACTGAACAAATCTTGTGAAATCTGAGTTTCTTAATCTATAAAATGGGGGTAATAATATCTTCCTTGCCTAACTTAAAAAGTTGTGAGGATCAAGAAGTGAGATAAAGTATGGTGGGTGGGGAGAGAATAAGCATTTACCAAGCGATTACTGTGTGCCAGGCACTGTGCTAAGCACTTTACAATTATGATCTCCCCGAGAGGGAGCTGCTGTTATTGTCTTCATTTTACAGTTGAGGACACTGAGGTATGCCTCAGTAACTTACCTAAGGTCACACAGCTAGAAAGTGTCTAAGGACAGATACTCAGGTCTTCCTGACTCCAGGCCCAGAACTCTGACCACTGTGCCACCTACTACAATGACACTACAGCTTAAAAAGCACACACACAATGACTAATGTGATTGTTGGCCAACACTACTGAATGTAGCTAATGTCTGTACCTAAGGAAAAAAACAAAACAAATAAAGAACAATAAGATAATTACTACAAATGGGTACTATGTACTTATTGACCCATAAAACTACTTAAAGAGAAGAAGTAAAGGATAGATCCCAAATGTAAGAGTCCTAATTTGTGGTAGAGTGAAAAGCTGACCAATGTGATAATGTGTCTGGCTATTTAACAAGTCAGTGCTAAACTCACCAGAATAGAGGGAATCACAGAACATCAGGCCAAAGGAAAAGACAGACGGAGGAAGAAAGAATAGGAGTGGGAAGAACAGAAAGGGAGAGAAAAGGCGAAGGCAGATTATAATGCAACTGAAAAATTTCTAAGCTATGTTACCCTTAATAGTGATGCTAGTCCTTAAACAAACACTATACAGATCACCTTTCTCACCTGTAAGCCTACTCCTTTGAAAGTCACATTCTAACTTGAGTACTACCTTATGCTAAGAAAGGAGAGCCTCCTTACCTGTGAACACAAATTATGCTCTACCCAAGAGCCACCTTTAAAGAAAATACTAAGCACTAAAACTTTGCTATAAATTCACCTAAAGTTTCTTGCCTAAATTCAAAGAAGGGTCTCAAGAATTCATGTGAACGGCACAGATTTATTAACATGCATAAATAATGGAAGATGCTGGACTTCATGGCTCCTAAAGCATTCCTTTTTTATTTACATGTTACTTTTCTGCGTAGCTAAGCCTTCTTTTCCAGGCCAATCTACTCAGGTGGCTTATTTGTGAGATCAGTCCTTCAGTCAACAAGCACTGCTTATGCACTAATTATGTACCAAGAACTGTGCTAATCCCTGAGGCTCCAAAGAAAGGCAAAAATAGTCCCTACCCTCAAGAAGCATGCATTCTAGTGGGGGAGATAACTTGTAAATAGCTAGGTATATATAAAATGTAAATAGAGTAAGTGGAAAATACTAGGACCTGAGGGGAACAGGAAAGGCTCCTGAACAAGGTGGGATTTAGATGAGTCTTGAAGGAAAATGAAGAGGCTGCTGTGAGAGGGCAAAGTATTCCAGGTATGGTTCACAGAAGATGAGCTCTCGTGTATGAAGTCCTTCAAATAGACCAATGCAAGCGAATCACAGTGTGCTGGTAAAGAGAAGGCATATAAAGTATAAGAGGAGTGGAAAGACAGGAAAAGGCCAAGTTATAAACATGGTGAATTAGAGATGCCTACAGGACATACAGTTCAAGATGCATAAGAGGCAACTGGTGATGCATGATTACAGCTCAACAGAGACACTGGGGCTGGCTTTATAGATCTGTGAATCATCTTTGTAGAAATGCTAATGCAAGGGAGGTGATGAGATCACCAAGTGAGATAATATAGAGTAAAAAGAGAAGAGGGCTCAGGACAGAGTCTTGAGAGACGCTCATGGTTGGTGGGCATGACATGAAAAACCAACAAAAGCAACTGAGAAGGAAAGTTTAGAAAGGTAGAAGTGGTGAGAGCATCCAGAAGGAAAAGGTGATAAACAATGTTAAATGCTTTAGACAGGTCAAGAAGGATGAGGATTTGGACAACCCAGCAATCTGCCAGCCTGACAATGTACTTCCTAAAATGTAGTTCCCAGAATTGAACACGATCTATGCAGATTTGGTCAAAACAGAAGAGCATAGTGAGGCCAACACCTCCCTCTTTCTGGACACTGTGTTTCTTAACGAAGCCTCAAACCGCATTAACTTTTTTAGCTGTCATGTCACTCTGAGTCATATTAAAATTGGCAACTAACTCTGCTTAACTTTATCAAACAGACTGGCTTACCCGGTCACAATCATCAACAAACATTTATTTAGAACTTGTTCTGTGCTAGGCACTGGGCTAAGTGCTGGGGATACACAGAAATGCAAAAAACTCAAGTCTAATAGGGGAGGCAACATGTAAGCAATTATACACAAATGATATATACAGGATAAATTGGGGGAAGTCTCAGAGGGAAAACACCAGGATCAAGGAAGACTAGGAAAGAATTTTTGCAGAAAGTGGGACTTCAGCTGAGACTCAAAAGTAGGAGGCTGAGATGAGGAGGGAGAGCATTCCAGGCAGGGGGGGACAGCCAGTGAAACACTCCACGCTGAGAGATGAAGTCTTATGTATAAGGAACAGTAAGGAAGCCAGTATCACTGAATCACAAAGTAAGTGAAGAGGAGTAAGTATAATAAGACTAAAAATATAGGAAGGGGATAGATTATGAAAGGCTTTAAAAGTCAAACAGAGGATTTTATATTTGATCCTAGAGGCAATAGTGAGTCACAGGAGTTTATTAAATGGGGGTGGGGGGTTACATGATCACATCTCTGTCCTATACTTGAGAAGTTGATTTTTTAAAACTAAACTTTACTTTTATCACTATTAAATTCCATTTTAGTCCATTTTGGCTCATTAATATTTTTTCTATTCTATCTGTCATATAACACCTCAGCTATCATTCTCAGCTTATGTATAGCTTTGATACATAGGACATTTCTATCCTTTTATACATGGCACTGATAAAAATAAAATGAAAAAAATTAAGCACTTACTATGTGCCAAGAAGTATGCCGCTGAAGAGCATAGAGCTCTGATTCTCGTGGTATTTATAGAATCATAGTTTTAAAGCTAGAAGAGACCTTAGAGGTCATGGAGTCTCACCCCCTCATTTTACAGATGAGAGAACTGAGTTTGAGAAAGGTTAAATATCTTACTCACCATAGCCCAGCTAATAAATATCTGAGGTAAAATTTGAACTCAGGTCTTCCTGACTTCCTGACTCTGAGGCTAGCTCGCTGTATCAACCAGTTGCTACACTGTATTGGAAACCTCTTTCCAAACTGATATTGACCCATTAATGACTACTGTTTAAGACCATTTGTTCAACCAACACTGATTCCATTTGCGCTACATTATCAGCCAACCCATTGTGTTGGTAAGCAAAATGGGTTCCTTAGCACTTAGTTCAACAAGTGCCCATGACAAGTTTGGCTTTTGCTTGCTTTGAGTAATTCAGTGTATTTCATTGAGTCTTACTAAGTGCTAAGCCCCAGGCCCAAACCCCTATTAGGTGTAAAACCTATGTGGGTGTGGATTGGCAACCAAGGTGGGGCTAACTCCAGGGAGGTCCTAGTTCTGGGACAGCAGAGGCTTTTAGACCACGTGGGTTTAAGTTGCCTCTTTGTGACGATTCTAGGTTACGTGGGTGAGTCCCATGCGTGACTCGCCCCTGACGCTGAAAAAGATATAAAACCAGGGGTTGGACTTCTCTTTTTTGGAGCTCTCACCCACAGCTGTGGTGGCACGTGACTCTGGGCCAGCCCTTGTTCTGAGCTCCCGGGCTGAACCTAGATGTTGGTAACTATGAATCTGTATTTGGTCTGTCTGTTGATGTTTGTAATTTGTTTGTAATTTGCTCTGAAGTTCAGGGTCCTGGCTTTTCCCCCTGAACTAAGTGAATGATATTTGTATGCTGAATTAAAGTAAGCTTGTCAACCCCTTCACCTTGCTTTCCTTAGTTAAGCAGATCAAAAGAACCTGTGCTGTTGGCAGCTTTCTGGGTGCTGGCTGTTGGGTGGATCTTACACCCCCACAGAAGCTGCTAGCCGGATTGTGGAAACACCCATATCTCCACCTTGTCCACAAAAAGTAGTATGAGAAATTCAAATATTTTGCTCAAATTTAGATATTCTATGTTTGCCATTTCCCCCCTCATTTACCAGTCATATAACCCTATCAAAAAAAGAAATGAGGTTAGTTTGACATGTTTTGATGAAGCCATGCTTGCTTTAAGTGAGCATCACTTTATAAATCCTCAAAAATATTCCTTTAATGATCTATTATTGAAATTCCTAGGAATTTAAATCATGATCATTGGCCTATAGTCTACCAATTGACCTCTTCTCTTGTAAAACAAAACATTTGACCATCTCCAGTGCAATAGCACTACCCATGTTCTCCATCATTTTTCCAAAGGCCATTGTCAGTTCCTCAGTAATCCTCAATCCTCAGTACTTTCATAGTGTACCTTAAGATAGGGTTTATCAGTGAGTTTATCTACATCAATTTCTTTATATAGCTATCTTTTATTTATTATAACTGTTCCTTTAATATTTTTTGTTTCCCATCCTTCTTTGGCTGACTATGACTTTTGAATTATAGTCCCTGGAATCCTACATATACCTTCTCTGAACTCTTTAAAATTAACTCTCCTCAAGTCTAAGATACATAGACTGCTGTAGTTTTCCTTTCTTTCTCTATCACCAGTTCTTAAATGGGGTGGTCACCTCCTCCCAAAGTTCCCATCACATCTACCTCTGCAAGTATTCCTAATTCACCAGAATCAAGTCCAAAATAGCAGTTCCCTTATAACTTCTTAAATCTTTTTGAAAAATAAAATGATAATAAATTCTTGACACCCTAGTCAGCCGTTCTACTTTGGGCAGAGTTCAAGATGGCTGGATAAATGCAGTTCCTCATCACTTTAAAATGCCTCCATATCAAGATTATGACCTCAAACTACTAATTAGTTTCTTTTCCCCCAATATGTCTTACAATTTTTCTTGTTTTTCTCTCTATTCATTGGTCCTTATACAAATACTCTGTACCATATTGACTAGGTTTCCTGACATAAGTACAACTTCCTAATTACATGTTACTAAATTGCCCCTTTCATTCTTTTCCTTTTGAATAAAGTATGCCTTCCACAGCCATATTACAGACACGAATTCCATTCTTCCACTATGAATTGGTACAAAGAAAGTCAAATTAGTCTCTTTGCCTCAGGATTTTGTTTATCTTATTCACTTCATTCATTTCCCATATTTTATACATTTGTGAGGCAGCAGATTACATAACTGTTTTTCTTCTTGGATATTGTTTCCTGTGAATTGTTGATATTCTTTACCAATAGTTTCTATCCTATATTGTACTTGCCTCTCTGTGCTACCTGCATTGACAAAAATGTGAGTTGCTCTTTTTCTTTTTTAAATTTAAGACCTTCGGAAGTTCACAAGACTTCAGGTAAATATATTCCATCTCTGGCCAAGAGTCCATTGCTCCTATATTCTTAGCCACAGTCTAGAAATCTAAATCCTGTTCTTGAACACCATTGTAACCAGCCATTTACTATCAAAATGTGTTTTATTTTCTGAAACCCAATTGGCAGCAGTAATGACAACACTGCATATCACATGTCTTTTGGTTTCTCATCCATGACTTCAAAATCCCGAGGAATCCTTCTGAGTTGCTTCTAGCACTATCATTTGTCCATAAAAATCAGTAAGTGAGGACTGTAATTTTCAGGCTTGACAAGTTCCAGTGGGCTGTCTATTACATCTCAAATGTCCTGGGAAGTTATTAGGCCACTCTATTGCTTGTCAGGTTGACAGGTGCCTTGGATCCCATAGCAAGGAGTCACCAATGTCACAAGTAATGTCTTCTTCTGATCATTGCTGGGTGACTTTTGTCCTACTAGTCCTGGTGCTAACTGTGGATCCCCAACATCATTCCTTGGGGAACAAGGTATAACAGCAATGTTGCTAGCAGCTGATGTGGGGGTGAAAGACCTACAATAAGAGCACACAGGAAGGCTACTAGCACAGGTTCTTTGATCTGCTTCTCTAAGGAAAGCAACTTTAAGGACTTATTTTTCCTTTAATCAAACATACATATATCATTTGCCAGCATCTTTAACTTCAGAGAAAATACAAACAGAAATAACCAACAGAGACAATATAAACAGAGCAAATACACACAATTATCAACAGACAGGCCTCTAGCTGTCTGACCAAAGAATTACACAGTTACCAGAGAGAGGCACCAACATCTGGGTTTTCAAAGCCAGGGGGCTCCATCAGCTACCCAGAGTCTCATCTGGTCAAATCACATGACACTCTTCCCGTGAGTAAGAGCCCCAAACAAAATGCTAACCTCTGAGTTTATATACCCTGTTAGGGCCTGAAGGTTTCATACCCAATCAGTAAAAGAGTGTGGGATTGGGGCTTCTCACCTAGCAAGACTTAATTAAGGGCACTTGATTACTTTAGCATTCTAAAAGAGAAAACAGTAAAAAAAAATCCCACCTTAACCACCATTACACAAGGAGATGATTCACTTTCGTCAACCCTTTTACAAGAAGATCCTTAAGCCTATTCCATAGCTTCAAAAGATCATTTGTTCTTCATCTATTTCTCTGTCACACTCTTCTACCTTTTAACCTCCTGACAAAGATTAGTACATCCCTCTACCTAGTCATGTTTCTTCTTTTTTGTCTATTTCCAAAAACCATCTTTGCAGCCCCTTCTAGCTCTAAATGTTTTCTTAGGTCTTATCCTTGAGAATATTCAAAAGAATGGGCCAAAGGTTTTAAAAACCACTTGAAGAAAGGAGTTTCCAAAATTTTTGAGCAAAGGCAGCTTCACTGGAGTAAGTATATAGCTTCTAAAAATGACTACTTTAAAAGGATGCATTAATGTTACTCTGGATGGTATTTTTTTAATCAATTCTACTAGCCTAGGTCTCCCATCCTCTAAATTCCTTGAGACTAGGGCCTATATTTTAGCTCTTTGGATCACCAACATCTCATATAATGCTTTCTACTTAGAAAATACTAAGTAAATATTTGCTAAGTCAAAAATAATCCTACAATTCTACTTTTATCATCAAACTAGAGCAAATAAATTTGTGGTCACTTCCATTTGGAAGTGGACATGATTCAGAGGTAACTTCTTGAAAATTCTTGTTTTAAAAGAGTAGTCAAGGGATAATTTATATTGAATACTTATTGTATAGATACCAAACACTGTGCTAGGTACTATGGGGGGGCATACCAAAGAAAGAACACATTCATATTAGTTTCTAAAAGCCTTTTATCTTCATAACTTTATAACTTTTGCCTTGCTGGGAATGTTCTCCCTAATAGTCAAATTCAAACACTGCCTCTTCTATGAAGTTTTTTTTGGGAAGTCCCCAACCCTAATACCTTATGACTTTCCTCCTGGCATTTTGCTTTACACCTCTCAAAGGCACCTATGTAATACCATGTATTATGTTTTTGTGCCCTACCTATTAGATGTTAAAACCTTGAGGGCAGAGATAATGGCTTATCAAAAGTTTTTGCCTCTTGAAGAGCTTAGCACAGGAGGTGCTCTCCTACTCTCTACCTGTGGCCATTCTAACAAAAGTCCTGGGTCCTTTGTTCTCTATTCTCTTTAAAAATGTATTCATTTGGCTTTATCCATAACCTCTACAGAGTTGATTGCCAAATGTTTAACTCATACTCTGACCTCTCTTAAGTCCCATATTTTGACCTTTTTGGTAGTACATCTAAGTGGAAATGCCAGCTGTCCCTTCAAACTTAACATGAGGATAAATGAACTCACCATCCCTTTTCTTCCAACCTACCATTGCAAACCAGCTCTTCCTAACTACTCTATTCCTGTCATCATTTGAAATTACCCAGGCTTGAAAACCTTAGAGCCATCAAACTTTGCACTCCTTTTTACTCATAGATAATTACTCATAGATAATTAAGTCCTCTTGTTTCTTTTTTCCCCTCTCAAAATGTCCTTAATCTGTCTCTTGCTATTTCTCCCCTTTCCACCTCTCCTACCCCCATACCCATTTGCGTCCTAGTTTCCTGAATCCTTGCAATAGCCTTTCAATTAATTTCATTCTCTCTGATTTCTCCTTCTTCCAATATAATCTGCACACTATCAAAAGCTCAATCTTCTTATTCCTTAGTTACAGTCCAAGACACCTGGAAATCACAATGTCCCCTCCCCCATGCCACCAGTCCTGATGTGGGCCTCTGCTGACATTGATGAAGGGAACAACCTTCGTGGAGAAGGGATCTGCTATTTCTACCAATATTACCACCAATACTAACCACTGACCAACTGCCACTGATGGGCAGATTAAACCTAAGAGTGTTCAAAACATCAGCAATCCCCATATCATCGAACCTGCCTCTATCTTAGCCCCCAAAGACATCATCCAAGGGAACAATACTTGTAGATATATGACAAGGCACCTACTTCTGTCAGTAATGCAGCCCTTACATCCTCCAAAATCACAACTACTGAAGACCTTGAAATGAAAATGTGTGCCACCAAATTATTTGATACTTGATACAAACTACTTGAGACTTGACACTGCTCAGTATCAGAAATGGAAAAGGTTTTAACTCATGAAAATAATATTTTAAAAAGATGCATCCCTGTCTGTTCTGCTGCTGAACCCTAAGGACTCAGACCTTCCCATATGGCTGAAGCCTCCTGTCTGTTATAACTCCACTATTAGAATGTAAGCACTAAGCAGGGATTCTCTTGCTTTTCTTGTTGCATAGTGAACACTTAGCACAATGCTTTCCACACAGCAAGTTTCAATAAATGCTTTTTTCATTCATTCATTCATTTAATTTTAATTAATCTATTCATTCAATCCTAGAATTTCAGAGCTTGACCTTTTAATAATACTACTTTGTAATCATTGTGAATTGGAAATATGAAACCTGTTTGAAGGTAACCTGCATCAGGGCATTGACAGAATCTTATTCTTTGTATCTTGTTCTCCCATTTCTGTACTTCTGCACAAGCTGTCACTAATGTCCAGAATGTATTCCCTCCTCAGCTCCATCTCTCAGAATCCCTAGATTCTTTCAAAGCTCAGTTCATAGGCACCTCCTACATGAGCTCTTTCCTGATTCTACTTGCCTTCAGCATTAAAAAAAACTACCTGGTATATATTTTATAGGGGAAACTAGGTGATGCAGTTGATAGAAAGCCAGACCTGCAGTCAGGAAGACTCATCTCTCTGAGTATAAATCTGGCCTTAGACATTTACTAGCTGTGTGACCCTGGGCAAGTTACTTAACTCTGTTTGCCTCAGTTTTCACATCTATAAAATGATCTGGAGAAGGAAATGGCAACCTCTTCCAGTATCTTTGCCAAGAAAACCCCAAAATACAGTCACAGAGAGTAGGACACAACTGAAATGGCTAAATAACAACAGTACACACACACACACACACACACACACACACACACACACACACACACACTTACATGTGGCCAAAATGTCTCTCTTGAATGTCATTAGGGTAGGTATGATTTCATTTTTATCTTTGCATCCTGTGTCTGGCCCATAGTTGGGTACTTACTAAATGCTTGTTGATTGATTGTTTTCTAAAATAACTTTCCATTCTCATTGCTAACATGCCAATGCAGGCTTTTATTCCCCCTCATACCTGTACTATATTACTTGAGCACTCCAGTCAATATTAACCTGTTTCTTTTCTGAACTCTTAAAGTACTTCCTGACTACACTAATTTGAGCATTTAATTGTATATTGCCTTACTGTTACTTAATTCTAATGTGTATATTGTCTGTGACTAAATTGAAAGCTCACAGAGAGCAGGGACCATGTTTAACATTTAATTGTGACTCTCTCTAATCTAGCAGTGTTATTTACACAAAGTATGGCGGATAGGTGGGACAGTGGACAGAGCACCAGGCCTGGAGTCAGGAAGATCTGAGTTTAAATCTGGGCTCAGATACTTAGTAGCTGTGTGACCCTGGGCAAGCCACTTAACCCTGTTTGCCTCAGCTTCTTTATCTACAAAATGACCTGGAGAAGGAAATGGTGAACCACTTCAGTATCTTTGCCGACAAAATCCCAAATCAGGTCATGAAGAGTTGGATACAGCTGAAGTAAGTGAGCAACAACAAATAAATTATATCCAAAACGGAATTCAAAGTCCATCTCTAGAATATGGTCCCAAATTACATTTATGATCTTATTCATTACTATTTCAAAATGTCTCCCCTTGACTGCAGCCAGGCTGATACTTACTGTTTGCCATACATTACTTAAGTGTTTTAGTAGTCTCTCTGCTTCTGAAATTTCTCTTATCTAGAATGTCCTTTCCCTCTTTCCTGCCTACTCAAATCCTATCAATTGATTTAAAGTCCAACTCACACCTCACCTCTTCCTTGACCCATCCATTCCCTAACTCTGTTAGACTAGATGATGGTGATCTTTTCCTTCTTGGAACACCTACAGTACTTACTTGTCTCTACCACTTATTTGGCTCTTAATTATGTGTGGCTTCCATGAGACCTCTTATAATATTACTGAACTTTTCATATCTTCTAACTTCTTTTCACCAACAAGGCTAAATAACCTCTTTAAAGAGAAGAGACTATGTCTTTATAATCCTGTGGCATTTGACTAACTCATACAAAGGCATTCCAGGAGATGCAGGGACACGGACAAGGATTGAGAAAGAACTTATGATTTCATGGGAGTAGGAAGCTTTTCCAGGTGAGGAATTTCCTCTACAATGCAGGTCAATACCTTCTCCATATCTCGTATCTTAGAAAGTCTCCTAGAGCATTTAGAGGCTAAGCAACCTGCACAGGATCACACAGCTGCAATTGAACAGCCATTTATTAAGTGCCTACTATACAGGCTACTGGGGATAAAAAAAACCCCCAAAATGAAATATTCCTGCCCTCAGGGAGCTTTTCTTTTACTAGGATGGATACAATGTGAACAGAAGCAAAGACACATGAGTTATAGTGTAGGGAAATCCAGATGACTGAATTCAGTCTATCAATTGTAATTTCAGGAGAGAAACTGCACTAAGAACTGGGTTGTAGGAAGTGGAATCAGAATGACCCTCCTGCACGAGGCCCTGTTGTACCTGACCCGAGCCTTGGGGGAAACTAGGAATTCTAAGAAGCAGTGGAGAAGAGGGAGTGGGAGTTCATATCAAGTAGGAACGGTGTGTGGAAGAAGCAATATAAAGACACAGAGAAAGGAAAACACCTAAATTGTAATGTTTTACATTTATTTTGTATCTCTACACAGTTACTCAGTAAATATCCACTCAATAAATACTTGGCGAATGAATGAAATTGCTAAGCTCAAAAAGACATAATTGCTACTGTTACCTACAAATAATACCAGGAAGAAGATGCAAGATAATATGAAGATTCAAAAATACACTTATCTAGTCTAAACCTGATTCAAATGGAGGTAATAAAAGTTATCAGAAAACAAAACAGCTGAAGAAAGGAAAATCAGTATACCTTTGAGATATAACTAAATGACAGAAATTGTATCACTCTAATTAGAAGAGGTATGGCAACATGGTACTTAGTGTTTCAGATAGATAACTGCAGATTGTTGAGGCTCTATGCTCTATGATTTAGCACAGATTTTTACTATCCTGTCTATTGCTAGTTAGCTCAAATTCCATTAAAACAGGCTCCATAGGACAATCACACTTTTTCTGTGGTAGAACATTTTATTTATAACATGATTCCAGAAAGTATTGTTTCAAGTCCTTAAAATTTGATTCAGAGCTCTTACTATTGGGACTATCCTTCAAAGAAGTCAAAGACAGAAAGCCCTACTCTTTGTGGTTATAAAAAAAAAACTAGAAGCAGAGTGGGTACCTATCAATTGTGGGATGACTAAACAAACTGCAGTATAAAACATCATATATTATTATGCCCTGAGAATATAAAGAATTCAGAGTAATGGGTGAAGATCTGATGCAGAGAAGAATCAGGAGGACAATATATGAAATGACATAAAATGAAAAGAACACTAAAAAGAACACATCTTTAGTGATTGTAATGACCAATCTTGGCCCTAAGAGGAAATCAGGAAATTAACATCTCTCGTTTTGGTAGAGAAGTAGGAGACCACAGATGGGAAATGTTGCATACACTCTCAGAGTGGTCACTGTTTTGGCTGGTTTTGCTTAACTGTTTTTGTTCTTCTGTTTTACAAGGAAGGCTCATTGTGTATATGAGAGTGGGATCTGATTCTGAAGCCTGCTCTCTATCTACTACAACTAAAAACAAGTATTTCATTATGTCATTTTCTCAGAAGAAAAAAAGGTCCTAACTGCCAACAAGTTTAAGTCCAAATTCCTCATTCTTGTATTCAACGCCTTCTACCAAATTTCCCCTATCTTTTTTAACCTCATTTTCCACTCTAGAGCTTAGCAGCAGTGCTTGACACATGGTAAGATCTTAATAAAGGTTCCTTTGCTGAATGACCACTCTCTAAACAATCCCTCCACTCCACGGGAATTGGTCTATTTGTTTATGGTTTTGCTCAACAAATATTTACAGGTATATTATACACCTGCTATAATGCAATGCTCTATGCTAAGTGCTAAAGAAGATAAAAGACAAATAAAACTATACAAAATAAAACTATCTTCCGGGGCTTATCATTTATAAGCAATAAGACATGTTCCTGGGAAATTCTATGTCCATTTTTGTTCCCATGTCTTTGGTGCTAATTGATTTACCTAGAGTGTCAAACCTATTCATATTTGCAGACTCAGAAAAAATTCTCTCCTGAAAATTTTCCTGACCAGTGCAGTCTAAAGCAAGCAATCTTTTCCTCTATAAATTTCTGCATCATTTGTAATCCACATCTTTTATTTGGATCTATTCAAGTTCCCCGGATGTTTCTTTTTCCAAGTATAATTACTGCCTTATCTCAACTAGATAGTACTCTCCATGAGGGAAGGGAGATGTCTTAAATTTCTTTGTATCACCCTCAGTATATATTGTAGTGTACTACAAATATTTTAAACCGCTAATATATCTATATAACTCTGGGAAGACATGTGGTTCAGTGCCAGATCTGTAGTGACAGTATCTCAGTTCAAATCCTGACTTGGCTACTTGTTACCTATGTGAACTTAGATATAGTTAATTTACCTTTTTTTAGTCTCAGTTTCCTCATTTATAAAATAAAGGGAACCTCCGAGGGCCCATCCAGCTCTATTTCTATGAACTTATGAGCTATTTTAATTGTCTTAGGTGTTCTATGTTGTTTGAACTAATTCTTTTGTTCTATTATTCACCCCACAATGCCTAGGACGGCAAACCTTGTCATCTGCCATTTTATTACTCCAAAGTCTGTATTCTTGCCCAATAACAACATGTTTATCATAACTAAGAACTGAGTTCATTGTCATCTAACTCACCAAAGATAAAACCTTGTTCAGTATAGTTTCAGTGTTAAGTGTACTTTATTGTATTTTAATTTCCCAAAACTGGTAAGCCATGTTAGAGTATCTTTGATAATTCTCTGAAATAGAGTCAATAAACCAGAATACCCATTCCTAATAGCAGAATTTAGTATATAAATTGCCTTGTGGTTTTTCAATGAAACGTAAGTTGATTTTTCTTCATCGTTTTAAATCTAAAACAGGATTCATATTGCTCTCTTCCTCTGTCATTCTATCAAAATAATGAAAAATTTACATCTTGAATATGACTCTGGCTTATGCTGTGAAAGAACTAAAATTGCCCATTTCATAGTATGTGAATGCTGTCCAAATTGACCTTTGGCCAAATTGTTCTGCTTGAAAATTAAAGCTATACACACACTCAGGTTACATGGATATCCATATAGACATTACTTTTTTCCAGCACCAATTATTATTATTGGATATTAATATGGAATTCTTATTTATAAAGTGACTTGAATTATTTTCTTAATTTCTACGTGAATATCCTTACCACCTATGCACAAGTTTATAACTTTAGAGCTAAGTAATACATCACTACAGTATTTGATGAATTAAAGTTAAGTCTTGCCCAAAAGGCAAAATAAAGGTTCATGATGGAGACTGACAGGTCACAACACATTACAAATAAGAGATCCCATAGGAAAAGCACTATAAAGGATGTTGTCAAAGAAACGAATGATTGGAAAAAGCAGATGGCTAGCTACCCCGTGAAAGCATGCTATGACCAGTAGAAAGTCTGCATGATCCACTGGTATCCAAAAACAGTAAAAACTTGAAAGAAATCTCAGATACGTGGGACCCTCAGTGGTAAACTTACAGAAGGACATGGATGAAAGTCAAATAGAATAGAGAGGCAATTCTAGGTTCATCATAGGGAATATATACATTGATAAGCTCACAGATCCAATGAAGTAAGAGGCAGAACGATATGGTAGAAAGAGCCCTGGATTGTGAGTTAGGTTATGAGAACCAAGTTTGAATATTGGCTTTATCATTCACTGTGTGACAATGGGCAAGTCTTTACCCTCTCTGAACTTTAGTTTCCTTGTCTATAAAATCAATTAATCATTAAGCATTTACTATGAGACAGACACTATGCTAGGTGATAAAGATATTTCATTGCTTTCTTCAAAAGGTAACTGTGAGGAAAGCACTTTAGGGTTTACAGAAAGCTAGTAAATATTATTACATCGCTTTCTATGTTCATTGAAATCCTATGCCTCTCTGAGCACTTAATTATACTGAACATACAACCAGGCATTACTAAAATTGCCTTTTCCATAAAATCTCACTGTTAACTCTGTCTGAACTGTTCCCAAAACTTAGCACACTCCCACTTTTGCTTCCTCATTCTTTCTTCATTTCAATGAACTACCAAAGAATAAAATTCTTTCCCCAACTTTAGCAGTCCCCTCCCTATTCCCATCCCTCTCAACCCTATCTCTCCCCAATGCCCTATTCCAGATCTTCACAACTCTTTCATTGTATCCTATGGAAATCCTACTCTATAATTTACAAACTTCCTTTCATCTTCTAATTCCATTCTGATGACACTGAATGCCTGGGCACCCTTTTCCAGAACTGCTAGCATTTTCACTCAAATCTCCAATATATGGTGGGGGTGGGGGGAGGAAGGGGGTTGGAGGTGAATGGAATGCTTCACTCCAACTCATCTGCACATTGGAATAACCATACTCTTGGTTTTGCCACTACTCACAAGTGTGTTCAAGAACTTTGAATTATCTTTATGTGATCATAAGCTTTTATCTTTCCATCTCTCCTTAGGCCTAATTCCTCCTAAACCTACTTTCTGTCCTCACTATGACCTCCATTGCTCCATCCTTTAGTATTACGCAAGGCTTTCACCACTGCTTTAGCTATACTCTCCTCTTTTACTAAACTTGACCTTTTAGGAAACCAATTAAACTCTATGTATTAACTGCTCTTGCATCCTTTCTTCCCTTGTCCTTTCATCAATCACACCTGACCAAATTTCATCACTGAATTGGTTCTGGCACCTGCCTCCTTTCCTTCTATTCATGGAAATCACAAAACCAGCTGAGTCCACCACAAATTTATGCTACCTAATCTTAACTGGGTACTCACTAGAGCAAGACAATACTACTTACTCCTCCCCAATTAATTACTGATTCTCTATCCCACTTAAAACAATAGCTTTCCAAGCCTTTTCTTCTTTTCTCAAGCCTCTCATGTCACGCCTTCTCCTCATCCTCTGTGGTGTGGATCTCACCTCACATTTCACCAAAAAAATATTCACTGAGGCTTCCTCTTCTTTCCTCCCATTAATCTTACTTCCTTGTAACAAATCATATCCCGCAGTTTCCTCCTTCATTCAAATCTCCAATAATGATTGAGGTGACCCTTCTGTTTGCAAAGGGCAGCCCCTCTATACATACCCTTGATCCCATCCCTTCTGCCTTCTCCAACAGATTGCCCCACCATCACCCCTACTCTCTAATCCTTGATCTCAGTTAATAAACTTTTATTAAGTGTCTACTATGTGCCAGGCATTATGCTAAGAACTGGTGATACAAATATGAAAAAGAAAGATAGTCCTTGCCCTCAAGGAGTTTATAATTTAATGAGAGAAGACAACACACAAAAAGAAGTTGAAAACCAAGGTGGGGAGGGCTGAGAAAGAAGCACAGGGAAATTGTGGAGTCCATTCCAAGGTGTGCAAGCAAAGAGGATTCAGTCTTGCAGGATGAAAACTTTCTCAATAGGGAGTTTTCCTAGTCCAAGGAGTGCAAGCTGGTGAGAAATGAAGAGATATTTGGTCTAGAAGTCCTCTTTAAATGGAGGCTTTGGGAGGAGTTCTTTACTCTACCTTCCAGTCTTCCAATCAGAGCAGCAGAGGGTGCCGAAGGTACTAGCGAAGAGTGAATACCAAAGCAGATGCAATCTCACAGGATGATGAGTTTCCTTATAAGTTTTCATGGGTGCATGTGGAGTCTAGTCCAAGGAGTACAAGCTGGTAAGAAATGAATCTCTCTGTATCTACCAGTTCCTTTCTCGTTGCCTATAAACATGTCCCCACTAGATCTTACCATGACCACCAGTTATGTCCAATATTTCTCCTCTTTTCAGCTAAACTCTTTGAAAAAGCAGGCTACAATTGGTGCCTACATTTTTTTCTCCCCTCTCTCAGTTTTAAACTCTGCATTCTGGCTTCTGACCTCATCATTCAGTTGAAATGACATACTCCAAAATTATCAATGATCTCTTAATTGCACTCCTCTATATTACCATCCTTCTAGACCTCTGAATAGCATTTGATATTGTTGACTACCTTCTCTTGGACACACTCCCTTCTCTGTGCTGTTAATGACTGCTGTCTTTTGGTTCTCTTCTTAATTGTCTGATCACTCCTCAGTCTCTTTTGCTAGATCTTCATCCATGTCACCCTCACTAACTGTGGGTGCTCCCCAGGGCTCTGTCTTGGGTCTTCTCTCTTTTCTATCTATTCTCTCTCACTTGGTGACCTCATAAGTTTCCATAGGTTCAATTATCATCACTATGTATCAGATTTACAACATAGGTGACATCCTTTATCTCATTCACTACATAGAGGCAGTCAGTTGCCAAATCTTGGACTTTTTTCCCCCTGCAACATTTCTGACTTCTGTCTTCTTCTCACTGCTCACATAATCACCATCTTATTTCAGGATCTCATTACCTCCTACCTAGACTTTGGCAATAGCCTTCTAATTGCTCCTCTGCCTCAAGTTTCTTCCTATAGCTGCCAAACTGATGTTGCTAAGGTATATTTTTGACCTGGTAACACCTCTTCCCCAATAACTTCAGCTGCTCTCTATTATGTTCCAGATCAAATATAAAATCTTTTGTTTGGCATTTAAAGTTCTTCAGAACCTCAATCCTTCCTACCTTTCTGGTCTTCTTATTTTCTACCCCCCTTCCACATACTCTACAATCTAGCTGTAAATTGCATTAAAGGGGCAACTACCTCCCTCCATTATGAGAATGATATTACCTACTACATCCTCTTCTATTTCTGCATGCAAAATGTAATCTTAGTTAAGCTGCTCTTCAGAGGGCAGATGTACGAATGTGGACAAAAATTCATTTTTTTCTATAGCTGTCTCAATGGAAAGGTGTAGAACCTAATTCTAATAGTACCAACGGTATGCCTGAAATAAAAATACAATAAAACAAAACAATCTAAGGAATCCCTAGGATTTGATCTGATATATCCAGAACTCTGGAGTTCTTCTCAAGTCTGCCCTGGCCCAAACACAGGAGTTTCCCAGAGTTCTTATTAATGATTATTTCAGCTGATCAATATGGATTTCTAGCACATTAGGTTAATCTATTTTTTTAAAAGGTAATGTGTTAAATAGACAACCCTGATCACAAGCAGATTCAATACAGTAACAGCTCAGTTATATGGGTTAATAATTTTTAGTTACACAGTGAAAGCGCTGAAGGCAAAATAGACTTGTATAGACCATATAAACTTCTAGTCAGAAATCTTTGCAATATAAACAACTCTACCAATTTGCCTCTTACATATTTTTAATTATATAGCTCTTGGTATCAACCAAATCTTCAACTAAAGTGTCAGCATCTTTGAAAGAAACCACACAAAAATATAAAATTACTTATCTGATGTTTAAACAGAATAAGCTGGAAGGAAAAAAAAATATCATTCTCTAAAACCACAGAAAGGGTGGGGGAGAATACTTCAGAAATCCTTGTAACATGACAGGTTTGGGTGGTTTTTTAAGTGGGATATTCTAGAGGTAATTCTGAAAAAAAGGGCTAATTCAGCAATACTCAAGAATAATCAGCTTTGATGATGAAGTAATAAAAATGTAATTATAAATCCCTAATCACAATAAACTTAGACCAGAAGTGGATGAAGCAATATAGTACATAGAATAAGGAAACCAGATTTCAAATCAGGATATGAGTTTGAATCCCAACTCTGAGACATACTACCTATGTGACCTCAGGTTAGTCACTCATCTGTCTTGCCTCAGTTTCCTCATCTGTAAAATGAGATCGGACTGTGATCCCTAAAATAACTCTCAGTTCTAAAATGCCAAGAATTTATACTCTAGGATGAAAAAATTGTTCCACTTCACAGGATAAGATATAGCACTGGAAAGGACTTTATAAGGGCTGTTTCACTCTTCTCATTTTACAGATGAGGAAACTAAGGTACAAGGAGATGACATGACTTGTCCAGCAAAGCTAGTTAATGGGAGACAAGAGCAATGTGTTCTGACTCCCAGAGCAATGTTCTTTCTACCACATATCACTGCTCCAAAAATCTCTAAGGCTGACATCAAGGAAGATAGAAAATTTTAAAAATTCCTGTGGAATGAAAGTTTAATCTAGTCTGTACCACCTAGATAAGAAAGGCTTTAACATGGGTCCTTTTTCCATTCCTGCTTTATGTTCGTTGGTAATTTTGATTAATAAAAAGAATCAGCGCAATTTCTGAAAATTATTTTTTTTAATGTCTTTGTTCAAGCAGGCAACTTTTGAGTACAAGATAGATCATCATATATTGTTGGATTATAGGAACTCATGATCTCCAGGTTCAGTGGGGTTTCTTGTTTAGGTGTGCCAAGATTTTTATTATATGTGAAAAAGTATAAAATAATTGAAATAGAAAACCACATCTTCCCTGGATCTCCTATAACTGTTGCTTCCTGACCCTTAATGTGACTTTTCCTAAAGGCCAATTGTTAGCCATCTCTATGCTCTCTTTTTATATTTTTCCTCTTGTGAACTTCTTAAAAATTCCCTGGTTGTTAACTACCCTGACAAAAAGCATTTAGTTTTACAGCTCTCTAATGCACTTAACTATAATAGACACTATTAAACAATATGTCTTATTTAAACTTTGTATATATTTCCCTAGCTCCTAGCATAGTGCTCTGTACATAGTAAATATGTGGTTACATACATCACCTGATCCTTTTACAGTTAAATATTTTCCATGATCCTGCCACTGGCCCCATTAAAAATAACAAATGGATAGAGCCATATTCCACAGTTGTTTTGGTGGCATCTGTTGCCTTTGCCACACCAACCATTTCTCTGCAGAGCACTTTTTTAATTTTAGCAACTAAAGCAACCACCAGAGATCTCTCTACAATACATAAACATACATATATACATGAATGTGTATATGTATACATATTATATATTATTAGATATAATAGACCATATATTATATGTTACATATGTTATATAATATAGCATATGTTATATGTATGTTAATATGTATATGTATAATAGCATATGTTATATGTATGTATAATATGTATACATATTATATATTATTAGATATGATAGACCATATATTATATGTTACATATGTTATATGTTATATAATATAGCATAATATAATAAATGTATAATATTCTAATAATATATCATGTATAACAGATTATATAGTGCATCATGTAATGTATACAATATATTATATACAGTATATATTATATGTATTACATAATATATATGATATCTATTTTACTTGATTCTCTCACAGACTATGCTGTTATGCTGTTACTGTATCTTTAAAAGTCAAATGGAATGTTGTGGAAAAAATCAGGTTATGCTAAAAGTCAGTTAAAAAAATGTCTTGCTATGAGTTTTCTTCCAATGGAGTCATGGACTGTGTGTATGTACTTTGTCCTTCGAGGATTCATGAGGAATGTGTGGAAAGGACAGAGAAGATGACAAACTTTTTTATTGTCAGAATTGTCTTAACAAGTCTGTTATAGAGAAAATTCTATTAAGAGTTTATATGGAGCTGGTAAGTATATTATATTATGGAAATACTCTCCTATTATGACTGTTGAGGAAAAAGAAAAAAGGAGTGAACTAGCTTATTTTCTGAGTGAGTAAATTTAGCCCTTACTTTAGGGAGAAATACGAAGAAGATTCTTAAATCAGTATCTAAAGTTAATTGAATGGTAAAATTGTATTTCTCTAAGTGGAGTCATCTACTGTCATACTGAGGGTTTGAGATAAACCTAACTGTGAACATTCTTATAACCAAAATATTATAAAGAATTGTCTGTTTTTATTATTGGATTTATTGCTAATAAATTCTATATAAGTACTATTGGAAAAGTGGATTTTCCAGGTCATTCAATAAATAATACTTAATGAACTGGTGTGCAGATTTGAGTCAACTGGTCAATGAGAAAAAGTTGCAATTTTACTAATAAAAACTATCCAATTAACTCCCTAGGTTGCTTTAGAGCTCAAAATGATGAAAATTAAATATAGCAATAAGTCAAGTGGCAAGCTGAAGGGTTACAGACAAGTGAGTATTAACCCCCATCTAACTTGTGCGTGTGTTTGTTTGTGTGTGTGTAAAAGAGAGAGACAGAGAGACAAAGACGGGGTGGGGGGGAGGGAAAAAGGGAAGGGGGGGGAAAGACGGAGAGAGGGAGAGAGAGGTGGGGGTAGAGTGAGAGGTGGGGAGAGAGAGTGAAAGAGAGAGAGAGAGAGAGAGAGAGAGAGAGAGAGAGAGAGAGAGAGAGAGAGAGAGAGAAATGGGTTATATGACAGAAAGTTTTATTGATATAGTAAAAAAATAAACTACTTAGTAGGACCAATAATAATTACTGTCAGTAATAACACTGCTATAATACCTCAATGATCAGAATGATCCATGGTATGACTACATATAAATCTCTTTAATGCCAACATATTTCCAACTATTTAATAAACTATTTTTTTCAAGAAAATGCAGCTTTTTGTAATATGTCAATTGGAAAACTAGATGTGACAAGCAAAAATGCATTTATGAAAGTTTATACAAACTTTTAAACCTCCACCAACATTAATGTTAGGTTCTTTCATTATTCTATATAACTGTTGTACCCAATAGGAGCAAGAAATTATGAAATAAAAATTAACATATAAATCCACTGAAAAGGAAATATTGAAATAAGTGGTGCATTCTAGATACCTGGATGCCTTTAACCTCACAGGGACTTGATCACGTTTAACCCCACAGAGTAACTGTGGAACTGTTAACCCCATGGAATTTCCTTGTCTATCTGGCAACCTTCTGGACTTAGAGACAATATACTAAACAAACCAAGATATCCCTGTGGATCCAGAGGTCTAACAGTGTGGTGTTCCAGTAAGCATGTGGTAATTGCAAGTGCTAAATATCTGAAGCTTATTACCCCAAGAGGATGTATATTTGTTGCATATAAAAGGTATCAATAAAGGTTTGGATAAATTCATGTATGACAGATCCATAAAATGTAATTAAGGAGAATTTAGAGGTGTTTGCTCATTTTCCTAATTATTTAAGGTCAATGGAAACAGTGGGTTCCTTGCTCCAACCAAATATGGATTTTTATGTTCTCGTGGCATTAACATCAGGCTAAAAGTTGAGTGGTTTCAAACATCTCTGAGTGTGGGTGTGTGTATTTCACTGGAAAATGGTGTAATGAAAATGTGCCAAGGCCAAATTTGAGAACTAATCACATTAAAGACCTCAATTACTTCTTATATGTGCACATGAAACATAAATCTATTTGTTGCCATTTGTTTCTAGTGTAGATGTCCACAAAACTTGACTGAAACAAACCAATAAGTACCTCATTCCAAAGTTCAAGCAAAATACTTTATAAAATGATTTGCTTAATCTCACATTACCTAAGAGAGGATCAATTACCAATATTTTTTTTCAAAATCCTAAGTCTCACTGGGCAAGTCAGTGTGACAGCTAGAAATGAGAACTCATTATTTATTAACCCAGTACTCACTCTACTTGCTATGTCTCACCAAATAGCAAATTAATTGAAAAGAATTTATTACACTGTTTCTTCTGTATATAAAAGGGATTAGCAATCTCTCCAAAATTATAAGATACTTTAACTAACATACTTTATTTCAATGGTAAAGACACAAGAAATATAGGTCAGTAGCTGGTACCAGGAGATCTGATTATTTCACTATTCTGAGTTAGAAGTGTCACCCCTTGTAATTTATTTTCCCTTCAAATCTTTTTGGAATATTTGGTAAAATAAATTTTAAAACTGACCACTACTGCTGAACTTAACAATTTAACCCCCTACACATATTGTCAACATGAAAACTAAAATGTTATTAATATAGTGCCAAAGTCAGAATTCTCTAGTTCCCCATACATACTCACAACCTTTGAATTATCTTTGACTTCCACATTTTGGAAGTTAAATATTCCATCCTTTATATAGTTTCATAGAGTTCTATGACAGATTCAAAGGATCTGATCTGGAGCTTATGCTTTGAGGTGGAACTAGGAGGTTCATTCGAAGACCCTTTGTGCGTTCTCAGACACTCTCAGAGTATGAAGAAAGGGCTAGGACACATTATAGATTTCCAGACTTTCAGCGATCTTTTCCCAAACTCTCAATTTTTTATGATCAGAAGTGCCTCCAATGAAATATAAGTTCAGGGATCAGGATGCCAGCCAGTAAACAAGTTATAGGGAGATAAGCCTCCTGTACAGTCAAATAAAATCAATCAACTGATAAGTATTTACTGAATACCTATTATGTGTCAAACCCTGTTGAGAAGTAGACTTGGTTCTTATTAGATAACTATTAACAAATAATTACTAACAAAAATCATGTCTTTTGTTTGCATATGCTTTTAAAAGTATTTTCACAAATATATTCTTTTATTTCATGTCTATACATACACACACACCACTAGAAACTACAAAGGACAAATTTCTTTTCCAGCTTAGAAATCTAATAGAGACATATGGCAACTCTTCGCAAACTTACTGTGTGACTTAACACCCTCTTATACATAACCTCTAAGGCCTTTTTCAACTCCAAGTTTCTATGGTCTAAGCAACTATGGATGACCTAAGGGGTCTTTGCAGGTTGCTTAATTTTAAATTGCTGTTTTAAAATCTTGCTACCGACAAGTCTTTATTAAAAGGCACAAAATAAACCTTTGAGAAATGTTGTATTATACCGATTATTTACCCCAATAAAAATTCTGTTACATTATAGAAAACTTGGCAGTGGACATTAAGCCAGGGTATGCAAATTTATCCTGATGCATGTGTAATATTAACTCAAATTTATATTGTACTTTAGGATTTGCAAAGCATATTCTTCACAATGATTCTGTGAGGTAAACATTGCAAGTATTATTCTCATTTCACAGATGAAGAAATTGAGGTTATGACTTTTTCACAGTCATGCAAATAATACGTGTCAGAATTCAGATTTGAACCTCAGTCTCTCCTGACTCCAAGTCAAAAAAATTTTTCCATTATATCAATCTGTATACCTATTGTCTGGACCAGGGGTCTCCAAAGTGGGGGCTGGGGCATTATGCCAAGAGGACTGTGACTTGACTCTAAGGGATGGGTGATCAACCAATTAAATATGGGAATGTGCATTTCATCCAACCCTTCCCTCACAGTCAATCATGGGGTTGTTTCTACACCACTGCCTTTTAACACTCTTGCATTGAGCTTCCTCCCATGGCTGGCCTTTTATTGCTGCATGTGGCGTGTGTCCCTCACGGGTGGGACCCAGTTATTCAGCCAAATTTTCACTACAATCCTCGTCCCAAGAATCACTACACCCTGCTCCCCAGTCACTATCAATGTGCTCTGCACTACAGAGAAGTGAATGAGTCAATTCCCCTTATGCTCCCCCCGCTTTGTTTTCAATGGGAAAGAGTGAATAGCACAGGATAAACAGGCATAAATGAGTTGAAATTACATAATCTTTCCCCCCAAACCCTTTCCTCTTCCAAATTTCTCTATTTCTGTGGACAGTGCCACCATTCTTCCAGTTCCCCAAGATTCAAGTCTCCTCCTTAATCTAGATGCTTCGATCAAAAAATTCTCTCCTACTATCCACCCCTTCCTTGTCCCTCTCCATAGAGATTTCTCATTCATACTTTACTGAGAAAACAGGGTCCATTTGCCTTGAGCATTCTATGTGTCAAAACTTTTTGTGCCCTTGACCTCATCTTCTTCCATGTCCTTTGGCAGCTTGTACTCTCAATTATCCTTTCTCTAATTTTAATTTTGCCTTCTCTACTGGATCGCCCTGCTGCCTACAAATATTCCCAGGTCTCCCCATCCTTACAATATCTCCTTTCAATCCTACTATCCTCTGAAGAAATCGTCCTATATCTCACCTAACCCTAGACCTCTTTACTCAGTAAAACTGCTCTCTCAAAGGTAACCAATGCTCTCTTAGTTGCTAATGCTGATGGTCTTTCCTTTTTTGGCCTTCTGAACCTCTCTGTAACATCTGACATAGAGTATTCTCTTCTATCTGGTTTTCCTGACACATATCTGGCCAATTCTTCTCAATCTTTATCTAAGTCATTACCTGCATACTATACCCAAATTATGGATGGATTCTAGGCTTCTATTCTGGTTCCTCTTCACCTCTCTCTCTCTATCCTTTATTCTCAGTGATCTAATCTGATTCCACTGATTTAACTATAAATCTCTGTGCAAATGACTTCCAGAGCAATATAGCTAGCCTCTTTCCTGAGGTCCAAGCCCTCATTACCAACTCCCTATTGAACATTTCCAACTGAATATCCAACCATCATCTCAAACTCAATAATATTAAAATAAAACTCACTCCTTTTCTTAACTTCTCTGTGTTGCAGGTACTACCATTCTTCGAGTCACATCAGTTCACAACTGCTGAGTCTTCCTCAAATCTTTCTCTTCCCTCACTCTTCACATCCAATAGATTGCCAAGTGGGGCCAATTCTACCTCCACAACATTTCTCAAACCCATCCCTTTCCACTTGCATGCCAATCACCTTAGCTTAGGCTCTTATCACCTCTGATTACTAATTGCTATCCTTGACTCCAATCTCTCCTTTCTCTAGTAGATCTTCAACACAGCTGCCAAACTGATATTCCTAAAGCATAGGTCTACTATGCCACTCTCCTACTCAGGAAACTTGAGTAGCTCTCTATTGCTTCTATGATAAAATACAAATTCCTCATTTAGTATTTAGTCCTTCATGGTCTGATAGCAGCTGACTTTTCCTGGCTTATAGCACTTCATTCTCTTTCATTCATCCTCCATTCCAGCCAAACCTACCTACTTATAAGGCCCTCTGCAAATGATATTCAATTTCCCTTCTCCAGCCTTTGCATAGGCTGTGCCCTGTCATGAGAATATATTCTCTCCTTCCCTTTACCTCTAGGAATCCCTACTCAAGTGCAAGGTCTTTCCCTATCCTTCCCAGTTGTTAAAGACACCACTCTGAAGTTACTTTGTCTAAACTTTCTATATAGTCTGTATTTACTTTTCTGTATACATGTTATTTCATTCCCCAAATAAAAATTCTTTGAGGAAAGTACTATTACACTTTTGTCTTTGTGTATGTAGCACCTATCAAAATGTCTGGTTGAATGGGTGGGGAACCACCTTGGTTCCCTGGTAAAGTTTCTACCTGGTAAAGTTCTACTTGGTAAAGTTGCAAGAACTATTTGTAAATAATGATCTCCTAGTTGGAGACAGTTGGCCTAAACAATAGTCAGAGAACTCTGGAGCTGGAAGGAACCTTAGAAGTCATCTAGTTCCATTTCCTTGTGAAGAAACTTGAGGTTCAGAGCAATTTAAATGATTTTATTCAGTTTATACATTTAGCAATTACAAGAAATGGATTTATAATCAAGATATCCTAATTCCCAGTAAAATATTTGTACAAATAGAAGACAACTTTCTTTACTAATATTCAGAAGTATTGGCCTCTTCACTTAATTAGCTTTTCCTCTGTGGTATTCTCTTAATTTTCTAATAGGATTGACATTTTCTATGGAGTCATATTAACCTTAAAATACCATGTGAAGAGAAGAAATAACTATATCATTTTGGTGTAAATTTATGCTACATGAAGCAATATACTTTCCAGATGTCACACACTTAAGAAAAGAGAGCTGTAATTCCTGGGATATGTTACTGAACACAAACATAGAATATAGCTCCACAGAACTGAAATACAAGTTGGTGAATTCCAGTGGCCAATAGGACAAAACTGGGAAATAAACGACCTGCCAGTCCTTGAATAAATATACTATAATTCCTTGGGAAAAAGGAATCCATCCCCCAGGATACTCATACGGTAGAGGTGGAGAGAGCTTAGAATCTGCTGCTACCTGAAAAAAACTTTATAACTATAGCAATTTCAGTGACAGGACAGCAAAATAGAATTCTAAAAGAGAGGGCTTCATTCTTTGTTGATACATAAAGAATTAACTCCTAAGTAATCCTCTATACTTCAATTATGGTCAATTCAATAACAAAAATTCAAATGAACAAGTTTCATGCCCTAAAAAAGAAAAGTCCCCTGTTCTAACAGTTTAGAATTAGATGTTACCACTTTAAGTGACTTGCCCAAGGACACATAGGTAATAAGTGGCAGAGTCAGGATTCAAATCCAGGTCCTTTGAATATAAATTTAATGTTTTTTCCAGTTTGCCAAGTCTAGAAAAGAAAAAAGTTCCTCTCATTAGAGATTGTGTAAGCATTTACATATTTTAATAATTCAATTATTATAGTATATTTTGCAAGATCACAGGATCTCAAGAGTTAGGAACTCAGAGTGCATCTAGTACAACTTTTATCTGTAAAACATCCTCTCTGTGACATCCAACAAATGGCCACCCAGCCTTCACAAGAAGATCTTTAATGAAGGGCAATCCATTGCTTCCCAAGGAACCTTGGAGACAACTCTAAATGTTAAGAGTGTTTTCCTTGGGTTGAGCCTAAAATGACTTTCTGTAACTTAAATCCTTTTTTTCCCTAGTGCTATCCTCTGGGGCAGAACAGAATAATGTGATTCCCTCTTTCACGTAATAGCCTTATAAATACTTTGAAGCCACTCTCAAGTCTTCTTTTCCCTAGGTAAAACATTTCCAATTCCTTCAGCAAATTCTTGACATAGTTTCTAGGTCTTAGAGGCAGATATAAAGTAAGGTAAATAATAATGCAGTATCCAGAAAATAGAACTGCATATGGGCAAACACTGAAAGGAATAGTAAAAAGATTAATACTGTCGTATTCAAGAAAACTAGAAGGAAAGGAGATGCTGAAAGAGTAAATTAAAGTTCTAGAGCAGACAAGCCAGGAAAGGAAGAAGGTTGGCAATACTGAGAATAAGGGAGAGAAGCACTTAGAACTGCCAAAATTGGTAGCAAAAAAGGATCATAAAAGCTTTTATTTTAACACACTTATGAGAAGCCCAGAAAAATGTGAAACAACTTCATTAAGGTCTCAGGGGAAAGCTATTAAGAGAAAAATCCATTACCATCCAGTAATGAATTACAGCACCATAAAACTTTTCTTCCTTTAAAACAAATTATATACAAATATATTTCACCTAATTTTAAAATTTTGAAAATTTAAATGCAGAACACTAAAATTTTTTAAAGTATATTCTTACTTTAAAATAAATTTAAAACCAAATCCTTTTGTAGGCATAGCAGAGTGACATCAATACAAATGACATCACAAAATTAAAACTGAATATATCTTAATAGATAAAAATTACTAAGTTACTCATGTGAAAATCATTTTTGACTAAGCTTTCTCTGTATACTTGGATTATCATGGAAGAGTAAAACCAGCACCAAATTAGAATAATTTAAACAAGCTATCAATCAAAAAAAGGGAAATGGATAAAGGAAAAGACACTGACACTATCAACATTTCCTATAAAGTTTATATAAATAATACAGGTGCAACATGGGAAGGCCAACAAAGTCTAGGAACCATCACAGCTTGTAAACACTTTATTTCCTAGCCAAGCAGAGGGATATGGCAGCCAAAGGCAACACAGGTTTAGGATATGAACTCATTTGAAAAATCTTGGGTAGAATGGAAAAAGATGATGAACAATATCAGCTCAAAAAAACAGTAAGAAGAAGTAAAAGGAAAAGCAAATTTGCAATTGAAACAAATTATCCAGAGAGCATTTAAGGATGAAACTAGAAGGTTGATAAAACACATAGAAAGTGGAAAACATGTGCCTGGATTTTAATAACAAACTATTTTCTCCATCAATGACAGTGGAAATATCATATATGCATTCTAACATTATAATCATTAATGTGCTATATAAGAAAGTGGAAATATCACTAAAGAAAACAAAGAAGTGATGAGCAGCTAGATCAAACAGAGGACATCTGTGCTTGAGACTTCACTAGTATTCTCAAGATATCTGTGAGATGTGTATAACCTGTATCAGACTGCCTACCATCTCAGGGAGGCAGAAAAGGGAAAGAGAGGGAGAGAATTTGGAACAAAAAAATTAAAAAAAAATGAATGTACAAAGTTGTTTTATATGTAATTGAGGAAAAAATAAAATCTTTTTTTAAAAAGATATCTGTGAGTGGGGAAGATATCAAACTATTGAAAAAGAAGTACAGACATAATTAATACCAAAAAGGGAGATAAAAGGTAAGAATTACCATTCCATATCTTATATTTTCATTCTTACGAAATCATTGAGAATAATTTACATCTGTATCAAGGCATCCTTGATGAAAATATGAGAAGAGAATTGGTAAATTTCATAAATGATATTCTAAAGCAGACTATAACTTCAGTCATAAAATAGGCTGAAAGTTATGGAGAATCCAAGATCTCACTATGTTTACTGTTTGCTGACTATATAAAAAGCATTTTATTCACAGGGAAATATGTTTTCCTAAAGCCTTCTCTCCAACAAGGTGTTTCTCCTGAATAAGTTAAGATCATAAAAAATTACTAGACAGAATCAACAACAGAGAGAACCTTGATGATCTTCTGATTATCACTATCAAATGAGGTATAAAAGAGATGTATATTTGCCAAAGGTGTTTGCAACATGTCCAGGGCAAAATTCAAATGGAAGAGAATCCTTATGGATGATGAGGTCCTCCAGATGTTGCAGTTTTCTGATGACATTGGACAGATTGCATCAAGCCCCAGAACACTGCACAGTCTCTTAAATAAGATCCAAAAATGACTGAGAGTTTGACCTGTCTACATGAGAAAACCCAAATGTAGGAAGAATGTCTGTTGTCTAGACTATGACATGAACTGGGATGGAGAGCTCATAAAGCATGTTCATTAGGTATGTTCATGTGTTTGTGCATATGTATGTATACATGTATGTACGTATACATGTGAAGGTAGTACAGTGGTTAGGATAGAGAACTGGTCTTGGAGTCAGGAAAATCTGAGTTCAAATCTGGCCACAGACAGTTACTAGCTGTGTGACCGTGGGCAAGTCACTTCACATCTGTTTGTCTCAGTTTCCTCATCCATAAAATGGGTACCTCCCAGGGTTTTTTGTGAGGGTCAAATGAGATGTTTGTAAAGTGCTTAACACATATCTATTTCTATATTTATATTACTATCTGTAGATATGAAATTACAAATGGACATTGTGTTGAGGCTTGAACTGGAGAAATGAAGCAGCCTGGTTTGCCTTAAGGAAACTATGCAAGTGCTTTTAATAGCCCAAAATGTTTCCCTAAAAAAATCCTTTTTTTAAAAAAAACACAAATATTCTCCTAATAATGCTACATGAATACAAAACATGAACTACCACAATCACTAAAGAATGAAAATTAATATCACCCAAAAGTCAAAGGAGAGATATGTGGTACATCGAAATAGGTGGCAATACAAAACCAAGGAGGAACTAGATATGCAAAGAGTATCAAAGTTATCATCAAAGGGACACATGCCCAAAAAGGTGATAGAGAGAGAGAGAGATAATAGATGGACAGTTATATACTTGCTCGGTACCCATACGATGTCAAGAAAACAAGAGGAAGGCCCTGAGAATGCAAGCTAGAACTACCTTGGAGGCTTTACAAGAAGCCACAGATCAAAGTCACAGAAGATAAGATGGCAAGAATGGGTTGCAATCTATGGTGATGTGGTTAGTACTCACATTGATGAGATCATATAGAAATTAAGCCATCTGTTGTATTTAAAATCCAAAGCAATACAAAACCAAAAAATACAATACACTTAAGTTGGCAAAGGATTTCACAGAATACTGATTTTAAATACAGTTGCGACAAAGAGGGCAGGAAATATCCTGTCATAGGTAATTTATAGGTTAGAGATTTAATTTTTGTGTAACTGATATGTTTTCATAGTATCGACATCCCCATAGTTAAATTATCACATTGACCTGTAAGACATATATGTATATGTGTATGTACACATATATACATATATATATACACACACATATATTTAGAGATACAAGCTTTTTAAATAAGGGAAGAAAAGACTTTGGAACCCCAATTTAGTCAGTTTTACGGGTCATAAAACCTAATTTAAGACACTTTGCTTTCCTTATCAAAACTGATCTTTATATTTGGAATTGAAATGAATATAATTTTTTGTTATCTCAAATTGTGAAAGTCACTATTTACATATATGTGTTTCCCAGTTCATCTGAATTATTTTATTTTTTCTCACTGAATCATTTGCAACCCAGATTGGTTCTTCTGATCTATTACATTGAATAAAATGAAGCTAATTGATGGTGACCATTACCAGATTCTTCCCTAAACTCTAAATTATCATAAGGTGTTATCACTATTAGATTATCTCTATGATTCTTTCCAGGTCCAAGAAAACTATAAAACTTTGAACTATATTGTCTATTCTTTAAATAAATTCACATTCTGATGCCTCTTTGGCACCTCGAGTTCTCAAAGGTTATGCCAGGAGGACGGAAATTCTGACAGGTACTATCAAATTGGAAAGACTTTGAATATAGGCCCAGACATGGATTGTGTGTCTGGCTTATGAACACCAGCCTAGCTAAATCCACAATAACTCATCCCCAGAAGATTGACCATGAGTTGACTTTCATTCAGCCAAAGCAACTCATAAAAAGACCTAAGATCCAAAATCTACATTAATAATGGAAGTATAGACCCTTGAAGAATTGAAGGAAGTATTCTATCCACTGAATGGCTTTCCACAGAAGAATAAGAATCACTGACACTAGTTACCCTTCTGAACACATAACATTCATGAGCTTGAGGTGTTTAAAATGCTGCACAGGGCACAGCAACTGTCTTTTTGTATGCTTACTGAGATGTTAGTACTGTTTACTGTCACCTTCTTCCCAGTTTGGTGAGTGACTGCAAACTAATGGTTTTCTGAGCACCAGAACCTAAGCTGCCCATTTGTTCAAAGACCAAAGATGGTTCTTGCTACAGCTGGAAGAATACAAAAGATGACCTGCCTAAGGAGGATTTTTGTATTGGTTTCAAGGTTCTCTTGTCTCTAGTCTAGTTCATTCTAACTCTGCTAGGCTAACTAGCTGCCTGGCTTTGACATTCTGGTTTATTTGACTTCTGATTTCTACATAATCCTGGCTTCTGACTTTACTGGGAGAAGGTCAAAGCCAAAGGGTCTTTGACTCTCCACTACTACATCTCCTTCCCAATTCCCCCCTTCCCCGTTCTGGATTTTCTGTTCAGCATGATATATGTGTGTGTGTGTGTGTTTTATCTCTCCCTTGTGCTCCTAGCCCTAGCTTCCAGCTCTGTGTATTTAATTAGAGAATGCCAGAATTGCAAACAACCTGTGTGATTCTGCAATAAATCCTATCTACAACATGTTTGACAAGTGGTTATCTGGTCAATGCTTAAAGTTCTCTAGTGACTGGGGAATTCATAATTCTGTTTTGGGGCCAGTCAAATGATCAGGAAATACTTTCTTAAAGGTAGCCTAAATTTGTTTCCCTGTAACTTGCACCCATTGATCCTACTTCTACCCTTTTAGGCCAAAAAGAACAAGTTTAATCCCTCTTGACAGGACAACCCTTCAAATATTTAAAGAGTGCCATCATATCCTTACTAACTTCCTATGAGCCTTCAACTAATAGTAAGTCATATTTATGTAGGCTTAAAGGCTTGCAAAGCAAAGCTTTCCTCAAAATTCTTGTGCAAAATTTTCTTCACAAAAATCTTGTGAGGTAAGTAATATACATATTATTATCACTGTTTTACAGATTAGGGAACTGAGACACAGGCTCAATCATGCCTAGTTGCATAGCTATTAAATATCTTAGATGAGATTTTAAAAATCAAGATTCCTGATTCCAAGACCAGCATTCTAGCTATTCACTTTGACTCAACCTGCAGATCACTTTGAAAAGCTTCATGGAGTTTGGAAGCTAATGCATGAAATCAAATTATCTTATATCACTTCCTTCAGTTTTGATATCCACAACAGTTTTATATGTTCAAATTTTTCATTCTTTGTGCCAGATTTGACTAATTTTACAAATTGACTTTTTATGAGCTAAAATACAGTATCATAAATTCATAAAAGCCCAGAATTCCCATGATAATTTGTGAAAAATCTGTCAAATGCAATTTCCTATTTATAAAATCCTTAATTAAATCATAGCATCCAAGGTAATTCCCTATTCTACCTACAATTAGTATTTTAAACAGTCTACTTTCTCTTCTGCTATTCTGTGAGAGTTGAGATTATGAGGGTGCACAGTTCTTTTTCAAGTTGTGGATTTTAATGTCTCTACCTATCTTGCTTTTTTCATCTCTTGTTCTCCTACAATTCACAACATTCAAAAGAAGATGGGAAATGCCCCTTTTAGTCCTTTATCAGGTATTTCTTTGTTGACTCTCAAACCTTCATCATTCAGCATGACCCAGCTGCAGTGACACAAAGATGCTGCAAATAGTTTTGCTTTCACTTTTGTGTTTAAGTATAACATTTATTTGTGAGCACTTAATAAAAGCTTCAGGAAGCTAATGCTGATGAGAGATTCCGTATAACCACAGAGTTGCTGGAATGAATCACTTTTAGCATAGAACTTCTTGTACTCCACATTCCACTTTAACAATACTCTTAGAATCCGATTATTATCATTTACTAAGCCTTCAGCACAAAGTACAGAACTTTTATTAAAGAACCAATTTCTACTCACAAGGTGCTTACACTGGAAGCATGGATGGATACAGATCATTCCTTCTTACTTCTTCCCACCTCTTTTACCTGTTTAGTTTCCTAGTTTTCTTTTTTATTTCTGAAGAGAGTACCTATACTTTTCTTTTGGCTATCACTTTCCTGAAATTTATGATACACTCACCAAGACCAAATACTACACTAGGGATTATTTTCCTTGTGTCCATTTTTTCACTTCACTCAGGACACTGACATCCTATAATAGGTGAGATATGTAAGTTTTCTACTGTTTGTAACTTCTTACACCCATTTCCTACATTATTTTTTTTTCAGTTATTAGGGGACTATCTTTCCTTGTCCACACCATATGGAGGTGGGGGGAGGGAGTTTACAAAGCAATCTTATTACAGAATAATTTTATAATCATAGAGGAGAAAGATGATCACTAGTCCCAGTAAAATGGCATATAAGTTTTATGTGCAGGTCTCTTTTTGGCATCTAAGTTTTGCAGTCTCTTTTCTCTACTTGAATGTAGGTTGCCCTCCTCTTGTGCTCCACAATAACACTTCTTACTCTCTTACTTTTTTTCAGGGTTGCCCATTTCATTCCCACCCTAACTTTTCTTTTTTAAAAAAAAATCGTTATGATTATCTGAATATTATAAATAACAGTTCTAATGTGAACACAATTTTAAGCAGAGTTTATAGCCTCAACAAGGAAAGAACAAATGATTTTTGACACTATGCTACCCAAAATGAGTTAAGATAGGCATGAACATTATATTCTCCATTTTTATTTCAGTGATTTCTTCTATTCAGTATATTTCTAAAAAAAAAAATCTGACAACCATCCTTTGTCAACTGATTATCTCTACTTCACTAAGTCTCTGTTAGGCCCTCCTTGATGTCATATCCTTTTCTCACTTGTATATTTTATTTCCTTGTTTTGCATTTTTCATTTGACTTAGAATGTTTTATGAATCATGTTTTCTAATTACAACTAACTTTCCCCATATGCACTTTTTTTTTTATTAAGTTGACTAAGACTCCTTAATGCTCTCTTTCATTGTATTCCTGATACAGGAATCAGTTGCAAATGATAAGACAGGACCAACTTTCAACTCATTAAAGCACACATGACACAGTCAGCATCAATCATTGTCACCTAATAGAACCAATCAAGTGGGAAAGCAATGAATATGTAATTCACTCAGATGCTTTCTAGAGAGAGAGCACTGGGCCAAAAACACATATACACAAATGATTATTGGAGTACACGGGTGACAAAAGTGAAGCATGGAAAGCCAACTTGCTGTATAGAATGGCTATAATAAACGAGGTAATAAATTGCTTATTGTGCTTTTGTTTTACTCCGTGACAGTTTGCAAGCTTCCTGTTATTCAAGGCCAATTTAAAAGGAAAGATGAGAACAGAGCACTATGAACCCCCAAATATAAATTAGTAATCCAACTGACATATAGTACCACAACCTGTGCCCAGTGAAAATTCAACAAGTCTAGATTTTGAAGGGTGCATGGAAAGATAGATGGACGACTGCCAAGAAGCCCATATCTTCCTTTGGATTAACACCAGGGACATATTATTCCAAATATTTACCTAACTTGTTTAGAAATCCATTTGCACTGATCCTACCTGCTCGGATGGCTTCCTAGAACCTGGGATATTTATGAACAACCCTGGAAAGAGTTGATGCTTCAAAACAGGCTTGTTTTACAGGCCTTGTTTTCTTCCCAAGTGTATTTCCCCAATCACCGGATACTTTCTGAAATAAGAGGCACCATTCGGGCCTGTGGCTGCTGCCGGTGTGTGGCAGATTCTGTGGGGTAGGGCAGTTGTTTTCTTCGGAAGCTGCTGGTGCACTTACAGAGACGGAAGAAAGGATGGCTGCCCTCCCTGCGGGGGGGTGGGGTGGTGAGAGGTGGGGAGGAGGAAAGGGAGAGGGGAAGATGGGGACGAGAAGGGTGCACCCCACGAGCATCAACCCCCAGCACTGCCAAGCCCCGCAACCGATGCCCTCCACCGCCATCGCCTTGCCTACAGAAAACGAGCCCCCCGCCCCAGCCCCTCTATCGGGGCTGGTGGAGGCTCGCAATCATCAGACCGAGGACAGGGATTCATTCGTCTGGTTCCGGGTGCGGAGAGGCAGGGTGGGCGCGGGGGGCCGCGGGGACCGCGAAGGAGGGCAGGTGGGAGGGTGAGTGGGTAGGTGAGGGGGGTCCTCGGCCATAAAGAATGGGGAAAATGGTGGGCGAAGAGGCACGTTCCGCAGGGCCCCCGCCGGGCCCGCTCCCCGCTCCCTACTCACCCGGGCCGGCCAGTGCGGGTAGCCCTTCATCTTGGCGAACACCAGGTCCCCCGCCTTGTACTCGCGGGGCCGCGGACGCGCCATCCGGAGCCGCCTCTGCTTCCCCGAAATGTCGCCGCCGAAGATCCCCGGGGGGCCGCCCCCCTGCGGGCTGCGCCCCGCGCGTCCCCCCGGCCTCGGAGCCGGGACAGCGAGGGAAGCGACGGGGCGAGGCGGGGCCGGGGCCGGGGGCCGGGAAGGGAAGCGGCTTTGGGGCGGCGGCGGCGGCGCTCGGCCGGGCGATGCCTCCTCTCTCCCCGGCGGCGGCGGCGGCGGCGGCGGCGGCGGCGGCGGCGGGAGCCTCGGCGATGGAGGGGGCGGGGAGCGGGGAGCGGGGCGGGAGGACGAGGCGGGGGGAGGGGGACGGGGACCAGGCCCCGGCAAATCACAGCCCCCGACAGCGGGGGAGGGGACACAGCGGCCACCGCGCGGTCACCCCGCGGCGTCCAGGAGGGAGCGCGTCCCAGCAGCTCCGGGCTCCGCGGCTCTTCGCTCCTTCCTGGAGCTGCGGAGGCGAGCCCGCCCGCTGGTCACAGCAGCCGCGTCGCCCGCCTCATCCCCACGCCGCCGGCGGCGGCGGGCCTCCCTCCCCAGCCCGGTGAGGGCGCGGATGGGTTCCACTCTGAATTCCTCCTCGGGCAGCGGCCGCCAACACGATCTTATTATTGTTCTCCCTCGCCCTCAGCATCCCCCCTCCCACCCCACCCCCCAGCCCGCCGTCCTATCCCCCTCCCCTCCTCTTCCCTCCTTCCCCCCACCCCCTCCCTCCCTCCTGCCCGCCCGCCCGCGCGCCCTGCGCCGCTGCTCCCGGCGTTTGCCGTCTTCGGCCGCTTAATTTCTAGGTACGCGGTCGCCTTACCCAGTGAAACCCGAGCGCCCCCCACCCCCACCAGCCGCTACTCATCAGGCCCCCTCCTCCCCCCTCCTCCTAGAACAGGAGCCCGAGCTGGGCTGGAGCGCCTACTCCGGAGCCAGCTAGCCGGAGCTCCTCTTTTGTTCTTGGTCCGAAGCTATCTCCCCAGCCAGCAGCCCAGCCCAGCCAATCGTTCACCGGGTCGCCCTGTCCCCTCACTCCCCACTCGCCGGTTGCCAGCCGGCCCAGAGGGGGCACACCTCCGATCAACACCCGGCCCCTTCCACCAAACCCCCTCTGGAGGACACCCCGTTTCTTCCAAGGAGGGCACCCCTTCTTCTCCTGCGCCATCCTTAATATCAAAATCGCAACACTGGGTCACACCCATGTCCCATCCAGCTGGTTTCGGCTGCTGTCAGTGCATCAAGGGCCATTCAGGAGCAGACCATCATGATCTCTCCAGGCTTTTATCTCCAAGGTTAGGGGGTGGACCCCAAACAGAATTAGCAGTAGGCAGGCTAACGAAGCAAAGGGGCCTCTCCTCGGGGCCTCTCCATCCCCGTTCAACATGTTGTGATCTACAGAGTCAGCGGGAGGGAGTCAGAGTCTGAACAGTGGTCCTAGCTCTGCCACTTACTAGCTACGTGACCTTGGGTAAATGAAAATCTTTTGGGGCTTTAGTCTCTTTTGCAAAATGTACTCGTATTTGTGTGCCTCGATTACATACATTACCTCGGAATCTTAAAATATTTGATCTCAAAATTTCCTAACTAGAAGGGGCCTTAGAGAGCATCTAGTTTAACTGCACTCAAGAACCTTGTCTGTGGGATGGGAAGGTCATCACCTCCAGCTTCACAGATGAGGCTTTTAAAGATTTGCCCAATGTCACTTATATTGCAAATGGCTAATGCCAAGACTAGAACCCAAGTCTTCAAACCTAACTCCCTGCCTAGTTTTCTAATTGGCCTGTCACAACATTGTAGCGAAGCTCAAATGAGATAATGCATCGTGAAAGCAGGTTGATTTTTGTTTTTTTGAGAGATTGCTATTATTTCTTTGTACTTCCTTTTTGGCACCTACCTTACCTATATGTTCAGTGCTCTTAGGCTGCCCAAAGAATACCACTGCAGTGCCCTTTGGGGGCTACCCCAAATCTTTCCCTCTTCCTTAGTCCTGTCTTTTATAAAATTCCCTTGAAATACTTCTAGTTGGTTGACTTGTTGGTTATAGTTAGTATGATAAATTAATTAAAGTTAGGGTGGGAACTGGTTTATTAAAATGGCTGAAAATCATCTTGGAGTTAGAATGGAATCTAAAGGTCATTTAGTGCAACCTTCCAACCAATGATGAAATTCCCCTTCACACTCTTTATAATACCAACCTTATGGTGAACCTTATAGGTGGTGATGGTGAGCATCTTATTCTAATGTTGGACAGCTCCAAGTATTAGACTGTTCTTCCTTATGTTGATTCGAAAATGGGCTCTCTGTAGCTTTCAGATCACTACTAAATGAAGGTGGAATTGGAGGGATGAAAGGGATTTCAGGGGACACCTGGTCCAACATGTAGCTGAGAAAATCCCCTCTACAACATTCCCAATAAATGGTTCCTTTTACCTCTATTTGAAGACTTTAAGTGACGAGAACTCACTACCTTACTAGACAACCTACTGCATTTTTGGCTAACTCTAATTGTTAAGAAGTTTTTACCTAAATCTACTTCTCTGAAACTGCTACCCACTGCTCCTCTCTCTACCATCTAGGGTCAAGAAAATATGAGTCTACTCTCTTTCCTATTACAGCCCTTCAAATATGTGAAATCAGCTATCATAATAACAAGTCACATTTTCATATATCACAACAACCATGTAGGCAGGCAGTAGTACAAATACTACTATCTCTATTTTACAAATGAGAAAACTGAGAATCTCATAAGCCCAGAAATTGTCAAGACAACCTTCCTGAGTCTTCTCTTCACAAATCCATTTCCTTCAGCTTTTTCATTTGATAGAGTTTCCAAAATATTCATTTTTTGGCTGCCCTTCTATAGATGCACTCCAGCATGTCAATGTCCCTCTTAAAATATAATGCCCACATCTAGACAAAGTGTTCCTTGTTTTACATTTATCTACTTTATTTAACACTAATTTTTAAAAATTTTGAGTTCCAAATTCTCTCCCTCCAGCCCCTTCCTCACCCATTGAGAAGGCAAGAAATGTGATATCAATTGTACATAGACATAGTATTCTAAATGTGTACTTAACATATCACCCTTCCTAGATAACACCTACATTTAACAGGTCCTCAATACCTCAGAAACTAATGTCTTTCTGAGCAACATGGCATGGCATGTGGAGGGACACTCTTTAGGCATTGTCAATTAGCATTGCCAATATCCCTCAAATCACAAACACTTACTTTTAATAATGGTCCTGAATAGAAGCACTACTGGACTAACTAAAAGACCTGAGTTATAATCTTGGCTTTGTCATTTCTCGGTCATGTGACCTTAGGTAAATCACCTAATATCTCCCCTCATTTATACAATAAGGAAGATAGCAACAACTGCCATGTTTACCTCATGGATTTATTACAAGGATCAAATGAGATAATATACATGAAATGCTTTGTAAACTGTAAAACTCTAGATTAGTATCATTAGCAAAGAGATATATAACTCACTTTGGACCTTTTACTCATAACTTTATCTGAGTCTTTTTTGGTACAATTTGTGTTTTGAGGTTATGTTATCCCTTGGGACAATAAATTCCCTAAGTCCACTAGCCACCATGTTAAGTACTACTTTCATTCTTAAATTTTCCTCTCTCTGTCTTCAATAGGTATACCTTCAGGTAGTCACACACCTTTTCTCATCCACTTCTTGAAGAGTAATAAATATCACCTTACTGTTCTCTGTACACTCCATGACATTAGAGTCTCTTTGCTCATGTCGGTTTTCCCTTACCCCTACAATGCCTTCCCTCTTCCTCTTTCATTATCCAAATCATAGGATCATAGGATTTAGAGCCGAAAGAGACCTTAAAGTTCAGGCATTCCAACCATCCTGTTTTATAGATGGGGAAAGTGAAGCCCAAGGAACTTAAGCGACTTGCTTAAGGTAATATGGCAGAGCCAGAATTTGTATGCACCTACTCTAATTTCATATCAAGTATTCTTTTTACAGTACCATATACCTCTGATACCTCTGCTTCAAGGTGTACCTGATGTCCAGTTTCCTCCATTGAGCCTTTGCTTTCTCTGGTCTACAGTAAAACCCTTTCTTAACGTTAAATTTTCCTTTCCCTCAACTAGATCGTAATTTTCTAGTACACAGTTTGGCACGTTGTAAGTGCTCAATAGACACTTGTTGATCAATTAGCATAGCCCTTTTTCTCTTCCTGATGATGTATTTTGTCAACCACTCAATCAACAAGTATCAGACTCTCAAACCAACTTATTCACCAATTTCCAAGTTTTACACAAAAAGATCCCCTTTAACTAGTGCAAGGCAACCGTGCTTTCACCATCACTAGAGCATAGACATTTTTTTAACACTTACATTTTTGGTTCAAGGTTTTCAACTGAGGTTAATATGTATCTTGAGAATATATCATTTTCCCTTTTCCTATCTCCTAACCAAGGCAGACTTCATAACAAGACCATTTGAGATCTATTTGTGGTGTTCTTTTGGATGGTCATCAGGAATCTCCTAGTGTACATGGCTAAGTACCCATTTGTCTGGACCAGGATTGACATATTACCATCATGTCGATACACCTTTAATGAACCACTGCTCTGTGGCTTCGATTGCAGACAGGGCTTTCAGACTTGTTCCTCTTGTCTTATGTATGAGATTGATACTATTGTTTCCACATAACATGTTACTCATTCAAATGTTTACAGAGATTAAGTAACACTTGTTAGAAAAATAATTGCCCTTTTTAAAGGAGAGGGAGTTTCCTTTGGTTTGAGAAGAACTGGCCCTAGTTCTGCTTTATTTGGGATTCTAGGAATTAAATAAATTGATTTTAAAAGAAGGAGCTGAAGATCACTTAATAAGGATATTTTATAGGGGATTTCTATTTCAGATATGTGTTTGACTAAAGGACTTCTGAAGATCCTTCCAATCCTGATTCTATCATTCACTGATGCTATACATTTGGCCCCAAAACTAACCTGTAGCTCCCAACTTCCCCATTTGGTAGGAGCACCCATATTGATGAAACTGCAAACTTGATAATGTTTTGAAGTATCACCCCACCTCACAAAACTGTTGATGTAAGTATCCTAGACTAGTGACCATATGCTGCAGTGTAAAGAACACTAGTCTATATGTTGTCAGGAAACAGGCTTTAATCCTAACTCTAACACTATATTGTATGACCTCATGTAAACCACTTCTCTCTATAAGACCCCCTTTCTCATCTATAAAATGAGAAGATTTCAGTAGATGATCTTTAGTCTCACCTCAGCCACACACAGGGATGTTACACACTTGGAGCTCACCATTACATACAAATATTCCACTTTCTTAATTAAAATTAAAAAAAAAACTCTGACATTCTTCTGACTAAATAATGTCCTGTTATTCTGCCTCTCCCTATGCTTCACCCTTCCAAAACCTATTATTCACTCTCCCCTTGACTTCTAATCCTTCTACCCTTCAGTTCTTTCCTTGGTTATTTCCCATGCTCTTACTTCACTTTTCCTCCTTCCCAGTCTCTATCTTACAGCTGGTCAATTCAACTCTACTCTGTCCTCGACTCTTGATTTTTCATTCCATTTTCCCATTATAGCTCTTTCCTTGGAGGACCTCTGCTCTGGATAACTTCCACTATCCTTTTCTTTTGCATCTATTAACATACTGCTGTGGCAGCTAGATAGTGCAGTGGATAGAGTGCTGGGCCTGGAGTCAGGAAGACTCATCTTCCTGAGGTCAAACCTGGCCTCAGACACTTACTAGCTGTGTAACCCTGGGCAAGTCACTTAACCCTGTTTGCCTCAGTTCCTCATCTATAAAATGATTTGGAAAAGGAAATAACAAACCACTTCAGTATCTTTGTAACCCAATGTAACCCAAATGGGGGTCATGGAGAGTCAGACACAACTGAAAGATGATTTAACAACACACACTGTTAGAGCTGGAAGAAGTCACACAATGGTGTAGACTAGATAAATTCAACTAGCCAACTTCAACTGGGTCCTTATTATGGAGGAAGGAAATTCTTTTATTCCTTTTAAAGAAGACAATTTCAGTTTTATTAGCATGTTTTGTTTTTATTTTTATAGATTACTCCTGCATAGTGAAAGGCCCCTGGTAATAAAGTAAAAGAATTAAGTAAAACTAATAATATAGGGACAAAATGAAAAGGTATCTATTTTATGTCCCTTCCACATTTATTCTATTAGAAAAAAAAAGAAACAAATTTCTTGTGTGAACATGCACCCTCTCCCCCATGGCTGTATACAAAAAATACATATGCCTCATTTCACCCCTTAAATGTATCACTTTTCTAAAATGAATAGCATGTTTCAATGGAATCATTAATGATCATTGTACAATCATAATTTTTACAGCTTTCAAAAAAGTTGTCTTTTATTCCTCTCTAATTCTCTCACTCCCCACAAAAGCTATTCCAAACCTCCTCTTCTTAAACCTCCCAAACCTTGTGTCAGATAGGTTAAAGACCATGACAGGCAAAAGGGCCAACATAGTTATCAGAGTAAAAGAGGGTTAAGTAGGATCAAATGTCAGGCAAGCCAAAATCAGCAAGGTTTGGGACAGGCAGAGAAGAAATGAGGGAAAGCAAGTTGTAGCACCAAGGAGAGCTCCAAACATGCTGCAGTAGGGCTCTTTTCCTGACTGAAGCCCTTCACCCTAGGCAGCTATGTAGCACTCACCCAATACCATTGCCTCCCTGGATCTCTGATAGAAGACTTCAGCTCTTGAGGGATTTTGGCTGGTTGTAAGGTACACTTGTACTATGGCTTTCTTGAGAGAGTCCCTCCACCCACCCAAGAGTTTTTAGTATCTATGTCCACAAAATGTACTCTGGGGTTGAGCTGGGAGATGATTCCTCCCAAAGCTCTGTCCATATGGAGCAGAGAAGGCTTAGCTACCTCTCCATTATCAAACTACTCATTCTTAATGTTCTAGTTATCCCCTGTGCCTGAAGCAAGGGTACTAGCAATGGAAATCTTCACACCATTCCTCTTCACAGCCATCTTCCAGTGGTGAGACACAGAATCAGGATCAGTGACCTGACTTCAGTCGAAACGCCCGTTGGGCAGGAAGAGCAGACATAGATGACAGGTTCCCAGAAATAATCCCTAGGCAATAGCTTTTCAAATGCAGTGAAGTGTTATTATAATTGTTGTTGCCAGATGTAAGTTCAAGGTGCCATGGTCTTTTTTTTTCAAGGGGGGAAGGCAAGGTAATTGGGGTTAAATGACTTGCCCAAGGTCATAGAGCTAGTCTGTGTCAAGTGTCTGAAGCCAAATTTGAACTCAGGTCCTCCAGACTTCAGGGCTGGTGTTCTATTCACTGGGGCCATGGTCTTTTAATTCTTCTTAATCTTTGTGGGCTGGAAGTAGAAGCACAACCTGCTTGTGTAATTCATTACCAAATTCCATACAATGCTAGACTACTGGAAGGAACATCAGGACATCGAAGGGCTGAGTTTATAGCTACAAATTGTATGATCTTATTGATGAAAAATAGTCCAATGAAGTGGTTGTCTAGCTTCTTAGAAAGATGACTTATATGCATCCACCAAATAGAGAGTAGTTCCCAATCCCTCACTTCTAGTTTTCCCCTTACCTGTCACTACTTGGTTTTGTCCTTGTAAAGTTCTATACAGCTTATAGATCTGTTCTGTAAGCCTATGCAGCATATAGATCAATGAAGTAGTCATTTGAGGTTGTAACTCCAGATTCCCCCTGTCTCCAGAGGGAATAGATGTGAGAGGGGTGGTGAGGGGAAGGACCACTGGTGGTGAATATATCTAACAAAAACAATGGAGAGATGCATTTATTGCATAATTATATACAAGTGTAATACATGGGAAGAAATGCAACCTTATCACTTTATTTGACAATATTACAACAGTGGAGGTTTTATCCAAAGGTATACTTCATTCTCTGTCCATCAGTCACTAGGTATTGGATAAAGGACAGGTAAGCATGAACCTCCGTGATGGAGAAGAGATTTCATCTAACACATTACACAAATTTGGTTCTCTTTGAAGAGATTTGATCTGTGAGTCTATGGAGGAGAATAATTGCTTGAAGGAATAGGTAGGCAGCAGCACTGGCTATAGATGCTCTATAGCTTATAATCCCATAGGTTAACTTTGATCACATGTCTACCACTATGAAGATCATGTTGGACTATTGTGAAAAGGGTAAGTCGGTGATAAGATCCATGATACAGCCCATGTTCTCTGGGCATACAGGAGGTCCTTTGGTTTCCTCATGTGGCCTTCAGTTCCAGTGAACAGATTTTACAAGAGGCCACAGGCAGGTTTGTTTTACATATTGATTTTTTTCCCTTTCTTTTTTATTTTTTGTTGTAAAAGATGGCTTGCTGGGAGGGAAGGTTGCAAGTATATATTCAGAAACGAAGGTGATATGAAAATAAAAGAAAGCCATAAAAATTTGAAATAAAAAAGTGAACCTACTTACCTATGCTTTAATCAGAATAAAAATTATTGACTTTTTTGTTTCTACTCGTGTGACCTTGGATAAGTTATTTAAGCCCTCAGGGACTCAGTTTTTCTCATCTGTAAAATCATGAGGATTAGATGATATCTAAGGGCTTTTTTATTTCTATATCCTGTGATACTGCTATTCTGCTTGCTCCCATAAAATCAAACCTTTTGTGATTGGAAATTTCATTGTCCTAGAGCTTTCAAAGAGGCCACACATTTATCTATTACTTCTAGAATGTAAGCTAATGCATGAATGGACAAATAAATTGTTTCTGGCTGATTCTATAATCTTTCTGTACCTTCACTGACAGAACATTTTAGAGTTTGAAGAGAGTAAAGCTACTCAACTTGTTGACAATTGTAGAACTCATCTTGAAGAAGCAAGGTTAGCGTCAAGGAATATTTTTACCATTTTCCTGCTCCACAAGTCTACCTTACTGTTTCAATCTATGAACCACAGTGTTATTCAGAATATGAAATATCATGGAGGAGATTTGGTGAGCAAATTGATGCACTGATCAATTGGCACCGTCAGAGGCAATGGACCTCTGAAACAAGCATATGCTTAGAGAAAGGGAGATAACTAAAACAGTAGGAAGTATTAGGGACGGTTTGTGCCCATCATCTCCCCATTGACTGACTTCCATCTTGTTTTTATACATAGATTTCTGAGCTGCTTGACTTTTCAGCCTTAAATAAATGCAACTTGATCTAGAGAACATCTACTCCTTTAGGTAAAAGATGCTACAGGAAGGCCCCAAAACAGACAAAGAAGGAAAGACACCTCAGGGAGCCTGGACAAACAACATAGCATCCTACTCCAAAAATCCTTTTCCAGTCATTCTCTTGTACTCACTTAGTTCTAGCATGCCACTGCTAAATAATAGGGCCAGTTTCAGAAACACCAGGAGCTAGTCACTGCTCACACTTCCCTTAAGTAGTTAATTATACCTTCATAGGCATGGGAACACAGATAAACTACCCGGAGCAAGCTTGACTGCTTATTCCCATGCCTCTGTGACATTGGTTCTCTTGTGCATCTTGCTACTGATGATAGGAAATAGTCAATCCTATGCAACTCTTATGACATCACAGATGGAAAACTTAATATTGCTGGTTCATTTAATTCTGTTCAGAGGCAAACATTAAAGAAAGCTTAAATAAAAGTGTAGCTTGGTGTTATAGTGATGTTTCTTTCTTTTAGTGGTAAAGACTTTCTAGACTTTAATCCTCTCACTGAACACCTTACTACCAATTCTTGAAATACTAAGAAATACTTCTTCATATCCCAACCACAAACAATAAATATGAGATAAATGAGTGTGCATAAACTGACAAGGAGGTGACTTTCATCCATTGTGCTAATGATACAAAAGTCATAGATGTTTTGAATGTTGCTGACAAGAGAGAGGGCACTGATGGCAGTTGTTCCAGTTCTCACTGCATGGGGTACAGATCTCAAAGGTATCAAATCAGATAGAATAATGAATAACATCCCCAACCCTAGGTGAAAGTGATCTATTACTCAAATTTTGATTATTCTTTTCTTGACTCCCTTTTGCCTCTGTCACATCTTGCCATGCATCATGTATTTATACATACATATATATATGTGTGTGTGTGTGCGTGTATGTGTGTGTACATGCCATCTCTCCCCTCTCCCTCCCCATATCCAAGACATTGAACTGGAATCTCCTTGAGGGTAGGGACTGTCATTTTTCTACTTATGTCTCCAGTACGATATGTCCTTTCATATAGAAGGCACCTAATAAGTGTTTATTAAACTGAAGGTATTGTCAAGGGTGTAACTGTTGCTGATTTTGTGACAGATTCATCACCATAAACTCTTCAGTAGTCCTCATGGCCAAAGACCTTGAGACTTTTCACAGCACAATACAGAAGACTTCTTTAGGATTTATAAAGGAATATAAACTTAGACATACAGTAAAAATCCACCAGAAACAGCAGACACCTGTAGGCGAACTCCTCTATGGTAAAGAGGTTTCATCAGGATTCCTCTACCTTTTTTCCACTCTCTCAATCAATCAAGTTGGAAGAGATCTCAGCAATGTATCCATTCCATACAGGCATACCTGTATGTGCTTCTCAACACTGAGAAAGAGTCTGGATGACTCATGAGAACTGTTATTGAGTCACTGCAGCCTGCCTCTCTGCCTTACCATCTTGAATACTAGGATACAGCACAGGAACTGGAAAGAAAAGTGTAACCTCTATTCCAAAGTCCATGGGAATGGGAAACTCTCCTTTTTGGTGGAAATGAATGCCATGCCCTGCATGAGAGCAGTTGATACTGGTGGAAGGGAAAGATGGAAAGATGAATGAAGTCAACCGCATTTCAGGTTGTGACTGGAGGAAAAGACTCTGGGAAGAAGCCAACATGAGTAAAGCTGGAAATGTTCATCATATCCTTATCCCTAGTTTCCTATACTAGAAACTTTGGGGAATTTCCCTTTGGGTGAGACCTAAAATACTGTCTCAGTTGAACTGTTATCTCACTCCCAATGGGAGAGCTCCTTCATTCTGTATTGTCTAGTATATATTCTCCTATGTAGACCTCTGATTTCTGTTTTGCTACCAAATTGGATAAATGGGTTTTCTTTGCTATTAAAAAATTGATTGGGGCCAACCAGTCAAATAATCAACAAGTAATTATGAAGTAAACACTTTGTGCCAGACACTGGGCTAGGCATTGAGGATACAATGATGAAAATGAAACAGTTTCTCCTCAAAGAACTTCCCTTTCTATTAGGGGAACAATAGTACCCATAAAGGCAAGAATAAAATATGTGCAAAATAATAAATGATCATTTCAGGGCATGAAGCATGAGTCAGGAAGTGGGGCTAACATGTTCCTTGCTTTCAAACATCTTCCCAATTTTCTTAATGTTTTTAGGACCTTTCTCACTATTTTCCATTTCAACTTATCCCTTGCCATCATCTTTGATGATATTAACATCCATATTGATAAATTTTTAGCCCACACTAACTTTAAAGTTCTTCAACTTTCTCAATTTTCAATAACCTTTGTCTGCTTCTGCTTCAACTACCTACATAGGTATCCCAAATGGCCAAACCTCCCACAGAATTGCTCTACCTCTCATATTTTGTAGTCTTGAAATATTCTTTGTGACCTCCATGTCTCCCTCTTCTTCACTATTACTGAACTGACTTTTTAGCTTTATCACAATCTCAGTGCTGTGATCTTTCCCTAATCTTGCAGTTATCCACAGAATAATTACTGGCATTTACATAAAATTTTCATGCTTTTCACAAATTACTGCGTTTGAGCTTTCCAACATCCCCATGAGTTAAATACTACAGGTCTTATCTCCATTTTACAGATAAGGTAACTAAAGGTCAGGGGAGAGAAATCATTCGATTATGGCCACATAGCCATGAAGTATCAGAGGGAAGGATTGGGATCTAGATCTTCCTCACTCCAAAATCCACTACACCATGGTGTGGCTCCAAATGCTGGAAGGGGCCTTAGAGTTTAAATTCATGCCATTATTATAGTTCTGTGCAATCACTCCCATCTAAGGGTTCATTTGGCCCCTGTACCACCTCCCTTTACTACTATGTTGAAATGTTCATTTTCATAAGTATGAATTTTGACAGTGGTAGTGAGGGGAAAATCTCAAAAACCCAACTAGATGGCTCAGTGGATAGAGCACTGGGCCTGGAATCAGAAAGACCTGAGTTCACATCCAGCCTCAGACACTTAGTAGCTGTGTGACCCTGAGCAAGTCACTTAACCTCTATTTGTCTTAATCCACTGGAGCAGGAGATGGTATCCACTCCAGTATCTTTGCCAAGAAAATACCACAGACAGTATGGTCTACGGGGTCACAAAGGGTTGGGAACGACTAAACAAGAACAATGAGGGGAAGGCCTCAAAAACAAATTATTGCACATGTTTACCAACAGTCTATAGCCAGCTTCATCATTGCCTCATGTTTATGGATTGGTGACCAGCTGCAGTAGGTCCCTCAATGCTACTCTTTACCTACAAAAGCACACAGACTAACCTCCCCCAACCAAAGGAATTATGTCTTTTCCAGGTACACATATATAGGATTATTTGTCTCAGACCCCAGCTGGCAGTAGCATGAGCCCACAGGGAGATACATAAAACTCACACAAATGAAAATCTAGGAAAGGTACTCCCAGATGGCTGCAGTTAATAAGGATTCCCTAGAGTTGTAGCTCTGAACAACTCTCAGATTGGGCAAATGCACAGCAACAATGCTGCAAATAATTCCCTCTAGCATATGAAAGAGTACATCTGTTATTAATGAATAGCTTACTAGCAAAACAACTAACTCTTTTGGTGACCTTTTCATGTATTTATGCATGTATGTCAATGAGTGGGTGCCAGAGAGAGAAACACTGAGGGAAACATGGAGAGAAAGTGACAACAGTTACTAAAGAGAAATGCTGTACTTAAAAGATAGTTCAAAATTGTTTCTCTGTGTAATTGGAGGAAAAAATGAAATATTAAATAATTTTTAAAAATAATAAATACTTTGGTATACTAAAAAAAACATAGTTCAATCGTCATAGATTTAGGGCTGGAGGAACTTGATATTGTCTAGTCCAATCTGCTAATTTCTTAAATGAGGAAAATGAGGCACAGAGAGGTAATGTAATTTCCCCAAAGTCACATTCCCCATAGTACATAGCTACATCCTCTGATTCAAAACTAAGCTCTTTTTCCTATACCATCTTACTTGTTTTCTGTCTATACTTTTCCATTCTCTCTCTGCCTTCCCCTATCTTAACTCTGAATAATTCCTGCTGTCTGTTTTCTCTGTTCCAGTTCCCAGGTTACTGAGTATTTACTAGAGAAAGTCACAGCAACATGCTGATTTGGTTGACTAAAAATTCAAGCTCTATAAAAGCTAAACTAGGCCCTTGATTCTGCTCATCCATCCTTTGATTTGTCTCTTCTTGATTCCCTATCACATTCCCTATAGTAATTATTCCAAATCTTTTCCAAACCCCTCAAGCTCTGAACCCAACCTTCATCTCCCCTTCTCATGAAAATTACCCAATTTTCTACTTTAAAGAGAAGATCAAGGCCATCTAATATGAGCTATAGTCAAGTAGGACCGTGACCAGGATATTGTCCTTAGACTTGTACAGTGTATTTTTCAGTTCACACCTTAGCTTATGTTATTTTCTATGCTCTCTCCTGCCCTCACCCCTACCCTACCTTGTTTTTTTTTAAATCCTGCTCATCCTGCAAAATCCACCACAAATGTTACCTCTTTCAGAAAGCCTTCAAACCAGCAAAAATTAATTTTTCTTTATTCTGGTTTTGAATTATTTTTAAAACCTATTTTATAGCCTCAGTGCATTCTGCATTATAGTTATGGTACAGTGTATATATTTGCATATGTATTGAGTTCCCTCTCCTAAAATGTAAACTCCATGAGGGCAGCACACGTGATTTGATTATCTTTGTGTCTCCTCTCAGTGCCTCATTCAGTGCCACACTGGGTATATAAAGACAAAAAATGCAAGAGTTCTTGCCCTCAGGTAGTTTCCATTTTATCAAGGGAGGCAATAGGAATACAGATAAATATATAAAAATGGACACAAGGAAATTTTTGTGGAGAGAGGCAAGATGGGTATTTTGGGAAATATATTTTATTTCCCCACATTTTGAGCCTTTTAGACTGGTTGTCCCATGGCTATCTCAATTTCAACATATCCAAAACAGAACTCATTTCCCTCAATCCCACTCCTCCAATGAACTTCTCTATTATTGTTGAGGATACCATCATCCTCCCACTCACCCAGGTTTATAATTTCATTGTCATCCTCGACTCCTCACCCTCACTGGTCCTACATATCTCACCAATTGTCCAATTTTGTAATTTCCCTTCTCCAAGTCATCTTCCATGAAATTGCCAAGGTGACATTCTTAAAATATAGGTCTGACCATGTCACCCCTATTCAATAAATCCCAAATGGCTCTTTATTACCTTAGGATCAAATGCAAAATTTGGCATTTAAAGGTATTCATATATGACCCCTTCCTGTCTTTCCACACTTTTTACACACTACTCTCTTCTAGTCTATGATCCAGCCACACTGTTTGTGTGTGTGTGTTTTTGGGCTTTTGTTTTTTGCTATTCTTCCAACATGACACTCTGGCTCTCATCTTCATGCATTTGCACTAATTTTCTTCCCTACCTAGAATGTTGTTCTTACTCACTCTGTTTCCTAGAAACCCTGGTTCTCTTCAAGACAAAAAACTCTAGCACCATATTCTGCACAAGGCCCTTCCTGATCCACCCACCTGCCTCCCAGTCCCTTCCCTGCCTAAGACTAGTGTCTATCTACTTTTGTATATATCCTGTATTTTTCTATTTATATACATTATGTCTCCTCCATTGAAATGTAAGCTTCTTAAGGGTAGAGACTGTCATTACTTTTTCTTTGTATCTCAAGGCCTTGGCACAGTGTCTGGCACGTAGTAAGTGCTTAATAAAGTCTTGTTGGTTGGTTGGTTGGTTGATTGATTCATGCCCTTTGTCATAACCCTTTTAATCTCTCTCCCCTCAAATTGAACCCTTTCTCATGACAAAGAAAAACAATTAAGCAAAAATATCTGCTACAATGCCTATAAACATCAATGTATACAATATTCTATGCTAGATGTCTTTTATCTCTCTAGTATGAGGGGGAAGACTGATTTATTGTAGAAAAAAAAAGAAATTGAGTGAATAGAAAGGCAAAAATGAAAATGCAAAAAAAAAATGATTGTTGGAGTGCCGTACCCAAAAAAGGAGGGGAATTTATCAAGAGCAATCAATGGTGGTACAAAATAATGATAACTCAACAGCATGGTCTTTCCATTAACAATTGTCAAACTACAACTCACTAACAGTTGTAAGCCATTTTGCTTTGCCATTTTCAACTAAAGTATTTTGTAGCAGGTATTGTTTGGGTTGTATAGGGGGAAGTATTTTATTTCAAAGCAAAATGTATCAATAAATTTGAAAAAGGGATTGGGTGATAAAATTGTAAATGGAAAGGAAGGTCCATGAAGGAGTTCATTCAAAAATAATTTGTTAAGTACTCGTTATTCATTGCTAAGTGAAATTTAAATTCCTTTGCCTTGCATTCAAAGTCCTCCACAATGTAGTGCCATCTTAAATCTTACAGGCCTAAGTCTAATTCTATTCCATGAGATGTATGTTCTAGCTAACTGGATGATCCATTGTTTCCTGAATATAGTTCTCATTTTTCATTCTTTCTTCCCTTTACCTGGGATGTTCTCTGTTCCTGGATATTCCTACTTTTCCCTTTGCATAGTTAGTTCTTACCTATCCTTTAAAGACAAATTCAAATTCAACCCTATTCATGAAGGCTTCCTCTATTTCCCCAATTGGTAATAAATGACCTCTTCTCCTTCTTCCCCCACCTCCAAACACTCACACTTCATATAGTACTTTGCTTATACTTCCCTTCTAAGTGGAGCACTGTTGCAAAGTGGTTGTTGAGTTCCGAAGTGATATTTCTCCAGTGACTACTTTACCGAGTTACTCCCCAGACTGAGCAAAGTGTAGCCAGTGGTGATGATGGATTCCTCAGCATGGCCTAATTAGAGGGAATGATTTGTGGGGTGGCAATGACACAGGACACCATAACCTCTAGTGTATGTAGCATGAAGGCTAATTTGGAAAGCAGAAGGGGAACAAATGGCCACAGGGCAAGATGGCCGCTGTTGTTCATGTCTCCTCCAGCTCCAGCTTGTAGACATTGAGGTTCTCCTTTTTCTCTCCCTTCTGAACTTTGGCAGTGTGGTAAAACCAAGAGGATAGCTCAGCTGAGCACAGTCAAGGAGAAGGGGATTTCTGAGATCTCTGCTGGCTAATTCTGCCTTAAGTCATGGCCCAAAGTTTCAGGGATTATCTGTGAGTCAAGCCCAGACCTCTCCAGTTAGGTACTGCCTCTAGAAAGTGCAACAATTGACTAAGGAAATCCTTCATTTGAGAGCCTAATAAGAAGCCAACGAGTTTCATAATTTCTGCTGTCAGAGGCAAGAGAATGAGCCAAAAGAAGAAGCTTCACTAGGGGATAGGGACTGAGATTTGTTGCTGTTTCTACTCTTGTGCCTGCTACTTACATTACCATGCTTTTCCTAATTAAGCTGTTTTGCTTTCACTACCATTAAGAGGTCCAGGTCATTTGTCAACAACAGCTGGATTTAATAGGAAGGAAAGATTTCCCAGTGAAGGGGGATGGAGCCAAGAAAAGTGTTTTGAATTCAAGAGAAACAATAAAAGTGAAATTTCCCATAAACCCCAAGTAACTGTTATGTTTGTGGGAACTTATTCCCAAGATAGTTTTTAAATGTTGTGGATTTTATTTTTAAAAGCCTCGTTGAGAACTTCAAATATCTTTCAGTATTCTGAGGGAGTGGACAGAGTGCTGGACTTGGAGTCGGGAAGACCCGAGTTCAAATCCAGCCTCAGATACTTACTAATTGTGTGACTCTGGACAAGTCATTAAATCCCTCAGGCTCAATTTCCTTATCAGTAAAATGAGGCTTAATAAAAGCACCTACTACAGGGGGTTGTCGTTAAGATCAAACTAGATGCCCTACATAAAAGCATTTTTCATATCTTACAGTGCCATATGCCTCCTCTGCAAAATGGGGATCATAACAGCACCTACATCCCAAGGTTGGTGGGAGGATAAACTGAGATAATATTGGAAAGTGGTTTCCAAACCTTAAAGTGTTACATAATTGCTATTATCACTCTTGTTATCATTATTATCCTTCCAACTTGAAGATATTTCCCTTTGACACAGAAAGATCCATCGAAGATTTTTCCATTCTCCTATTTTCTCTAGGCTGTAATTGACAGCTCGAAGTTTTTTGTAGTTTCCCCCTGGAACCCTTTCTAGAATGAACCAATTGCTGTTTCACTAGACCCCATGGTTTGTATACTTCCAATCTGATGTGCATAGTGCTTTATAGGTTACTGCATGGTGTGACTAGGAATTCACTATGTTGTATGGCTGTGTGGTTAAATATTAATATTGTTGCACTGCTGTAACATTTTATAATTATGACCAGAGCTCTAAAAGCATTAGGGAAAGATTATTCAAGTCCAGGATAGGACATACATGCCATTGAAGTAATATAGCAGAAACACAGAACTAATGTAAGACAAACAGAAGAGGTGAATAGCTTCAGGAAAATTACATTTTATCTTATGTTCTTATCTGAAAATTTGGATAGTAAATAATATCTACCTTGTAGGGTTGTTGTGTAGATTAAGTAAGATAATATTTGTAAAATGCTCTGTAAACCTTAAAATGCTATAAAATACTATCTATTATCATTGTTATCGCTATTATATTATTATTATAATTTGTACCTAGAAAATGCCGATTTCTGAGGTCACAGGCTTAGAATGTTTGCAAAGACCGGATGGGCATTGCCCAAGCAGACACTGCCTCAGTTTTAACAAGCTCAGGCAGGAAAAGCTGCATTTGGAAATTGAGTTGTGGTGTCAAGATATGATCTAAGAATTCCTAAATAAAAAATCCTTAGGATTCTTACTCCCATGTTTCCATAATGGAAGTAGGGAGGTATATTCTTATATTTCTTCTTTAGAGCCAAACATGGTTATAGCATTTAATTTCAATTTTTATTACTATTGTTCTTTCATTTACATTATTATAGTCATTGTGTATATTTTTTCCTGTTTCTGCTTACTTTACATTGCATCAGTTCACATAAGTATTCACATCCTTCTCTGAATTCTTCATATTCATTCTGTCTTATAGCACAATAATATTCCATTACACTCTTGTACCACCATTTACTACTTCTTTGCTACCACAAAAAGTGCTGCTGTGAATAATTTTATATTTATAGGATATTTTTTTCTGACTTTGAGATTTTTGAGGGCATAATCCTAGTAGTGGGTTCCCTGGGTCAAGGGATGTGGACATTTTAGTCACCTTCTTGGCATAATTCCAAAACATATGATGGAACCACATCATAGATCTACCACCAGATTAATTCTGTAAGCACACCTCTGGCCATTTCCATCCTTTCCTCATCATCATAAACCCAAACTCAAATATCTTTGGTAGTTTATCATCATTTCCTGAATTCGGTTCATATTCCTTAGTGGGCATTCTTGAGTCTTCATGTTTTATCTCCAACCTACTTTTCCAACCTCATATGCTACTACTCCTCTATATACACCCTATACTTTAGACACATTCGACTTGATATTCCCTGCTTTCCCTGATCTTTGTCATTGGTTTTGTTGTTTTTTAAATTCTAGCTATTGCTAGCTTCCCTACTTTTACTTAATTAATTTACTTAATTAATAATTAATTAAAAAGAAAAAGTAAAACAGAAACCTTGTAATAAATAAATATAGTCAAGCAAAACAAATCCACAATTGGCCATCTTGAAAAAATGACGTCTCAGTCTTCACTCTGGGTCCATCACTCCTCTGTCAAGAGGTGCATAGGATACTTCAGCATTGGTCTTCTGGAGTCATGGTTGGCCATTGCATTGATTGAGAGAGTTATGTCTTTCCAAGTTGTTTTTCTTGATAATGTTATACTCACATACATGGTTCTATTAGTTATACTCACTTCATTCTGCATCAGCTTCTATGTGTCTGCCCAGGCTTCTCTGAAACTCATTTTTTACAATACCATAATATTACATTACCTTCATATACTATAATTTGTTCAACTATTCCCCAAATGATGGTCATCTCTTCTGTTTCCAGTTCTTTGCTATAACGAAGAGAACTGTTATGAATATTTTTGTACCTGCGAATATTTTTCCTCTTTTTGGATTTTCGGGGGTACAGACACATACCTAGTAATGGTGTTGCTGTATAAAAGGATATGCACAATTCAGTGACCTTTTGGACATACTTAAAAATTGATTTAGAGAATGATTGGCCCAAATATAGCTCATCAGTAGTATACTAATGTGCTCACCTTCCTGGAGCCCCTCCAACAATTATCATTTTACTTTTTCATTTTTTCCCCAAATCTGATAGGTGTGTAGAACCTCACAACTATGCTAATTTGCCTTTCTCTAATCATTTGGAGTATTTTTTCATATGTCAGTTGATTGCTTAGATTTCTTCCTTTGAGAACTGCTTACTCATATCCTTTGACCACTGAGGAATGGCTACAATTCTTATCACTTGAATCAGTACCTTATTTATGTTGGATATCAGACCTTTATCAATGAAACTTGCTATAAAGATTCTTTCCAGTTAATTGCTTCCCTTCTAATTTTTGCTGCATTGATTTTTTTTTTGGTAATAAAACATCAATTTTGTACAATGGAATTGTATATTTTATCTTCTGTGATGCTCTCTCCCTTATCTGGTCATGAAGTTTTGCCCAATTTATAGTTGTCAAAGATATTTTCTTCCTTGCTTCTCTACTTTGTTTATAATGCAACCTTTTATATGTAGGTCATGTATCCATTTGGGTATTATTGTGGCATATTGTATGATATATTGGTCTAGGTTTAATTTCTTCCAGTCTGTTTTCCAGTTTTCCCATCAGATTTTGTCAGTGAATCTTATCCCAGGAGTTATGGTCTTTGGGTTTATTGAACGCTAACTTACTATGTTTGTCTTCTTCTTTATATTGTGTACATAATCCAAATTACTGATGATTACTGCTTGCAGTATAGTTTGAAATCAAGTACTATTAAGCCCCCTTCCTTCTCATTTTTTTCTTTTTTAATTAGATTTTTTTATTTTTAGTTTACAACACTACATGTTCTTGAGTTTCAAATTTTCTTCCCTTCCCTCCCCTCTCACCTCTCCCCCAAGACAGCATGTAGTCTGATATAGATTCTATATAAACCTTTGCATTAAACTTATTTACACAATAGTCAAGTTGTAAAGGAATATGACCAATGGAATGAATCATAAGAGAGAAGAAACAAAACCAATAAAGAAGAGAAAAAAAAAGAGAGCAAATAGTTTGCCTCAATCTGCATTCAGACTCCACAGTTCTTTTTTCTGGATGTAGGTAGCTTTTTCCATCATGAGTCCTTTAGAGATGTCTTTGAGACTTGTATTGCTGAGAAGAGCCAAGTCCATCAAAGTTAGTCATCACAGAATCAATATGTCTGTGGTTGTGTACAATGGTTCTGCTCCTCTCACTTAGTATCATATCATGTAGGTCTTTCCAGGTTATTATGAAGTCCATATCTTCCCCACAACAGTATTCCATTACATTCATATACCACAACTGTTCAGCCATTCTCCAATTGATGGGCATACCCTTGATTTCCAATTCTTTGCTACCACAAAAAGAGCTGCTATAAATATTTTTGTATGTACAGGTCCCTTTCCCACTTGTGTGATCTCTTTGGGATATAGCCCTAGGAGTGGTATTGCTGGGTCAAAGGGTATGCACATTTTTATAGCCCTTTGGGCATAGTTCCAAATTGCTCTCCAAAATGTCTGGATCGGTTCACAACTCTACCAACACTGTATTAATGTTCCAATTTTCCCACATCCTCTCCAGCATTTATCATTTTCCTGTTTTGTCATGTTAGCCAATCTGACAGGAGAGATGTGATACCTCAGAGTTGTTTTGATTTGTATTTCTCCAATCAATAGTGATTTAGAGCATATTTTCATATGCCTACAGATATCTTTAATTTCTTCCTCTCACAACTGCCTGTTCATATCCTTTGACCATTTCTCAATTGGGAAGTGGGTTTTATTCCTATAAATTTGGCTCAGTTCCTTGTATATTTTAGATATAAGGCCTTTATCAGAGACACTGGTTGTAAAGATTTTTCTCCCAATTTTCTGCTTCCCTCCTAATCTTTGTTGCATTGGCTTTGTTTATACAAAACTTTTCAGTTTAACATAATCAAAATCATCCATTTTGCACTTTGTAATGCTCTCTATCTCTTGCTGGGTCATGAATTCTTCCCTTTCCCATAAATCTGATAGGTAAACTATTCCCTGCTCTCCCAAATTGCTTATAGTATCAGCCTTTATTTCTAAATCATGAACCCACTTTGACTTTATTTTGTTATACCATGTAAGATATTGGTCTATGTCCAGTTTCTGCCATACGATTTTCAAATTTTCCAAGCAGTTTTTGTGGAATAGTGAATTCTTAGTCCAGAAGCCAGACTCTTTGGGTTTATCAAAGAGCAGATTGCTATAGTTGTTGACTTCTGCACCTTCTATACCTGACCTGTTCCACTGATCCACCACTCTGTTTCTTAGCCAGTACCAGGTAGCTTTGATGACTGCTGCTTTATAGTACAGTTTGATGTCTGGTATGAGTAGGCCACTTTCCCTAGCATTTCTTTTCGTTAATTCCCTTGATATTCTGGACCTTTTGTTTTTCCAGATGAATTCTGTTATTATTTTATCCAGTTCCATAAAATAATTGTTTGGTAGTTTGATTGGTATGGCCTTCTCACTTTTTTTCATTATTCCTTTTAGATTCTTGACTTTTTTTCCTTCCAGGTGAATTTTGTTATTTTTCCCCCTTGGTCTACTATGGCACTGAATAAGTAAATTAATTTAGGTAGGATTGTCCTTTTAATTTTGTTGGTATGGCCAAACCATGAGTAATTACTATATCTCCACTTATTTGGATATGTATTTCTATAAATACTGTTTGGTGGATTTATTCATATAGTTTCTTTGTGTGTCTTGGTAGGTAGACTTCTACTTTTTAAAATATTCCATAGTTATTTTGAATGGAAATTCTATTGCTATATGTTCCTGCTGGGTTTTGTTGGTAGTATGTAGAGAGGCATATGATCTGTATGGGCTTATTTTATATCCTGCTACTTTGCTAAAGTTATTATAGAGGTAGCTGGTAGCACAATAGTAAGAGTGCTGTGTCTGGAGTGAGGAACATGAGTTCAAGTACAACCTCAGAAACGTAATAGTTGTGTAACTCTGGACTAGTCACTTAATATCTATTTGCCTTACCTTCTTCAAATGCAAGGTTGTTGTGAGGATCAAATTAGATAATATTTGTAAAAAGCAGTTAGCAGAGTGCCTGGCACCTAGCAGCCACTATGTAAAACTTTATCTCCTTTTCTCTGTTTTCTTTTTATTTGTTTCAATATTTTTTTTAGTTGACTCTTGGGTTCTCTGTGGAGACTTTCACTTACGCAAAAAATGGTGATTTTGTTTTTTTCCCCTTATCTATACTTATTTCCTTGATTTCTCTTTCTTGTCTTACTGCTATAGCTAGCATTTCTAATACTGTGTGTAATAATAATGGTGACAATAGAATTTTTTAATACTTGATCTTATTATAAAAGCCTTTAATTTTTCTCCATTTCATATAATGTTGGTTTTACATAATAATATTTACCATATTGGAGGAAAGGTTCATTTATTCCTATGCTTTTTAATGATTTTTAAAAAAATAGAAATGGGTATTGTATTTTGTCAAAATTCTTTCCTGCCTTTATCTATTGATATAATCATACTATTTTGATTATTTAGTGTTTTGATATGTTCTGTTATGTTTGTAGTTTTCCTAAAATGGAACCAATTTTGTATTCTGGTATAAATCTTACTTGGTCATAATGTACAATCTTTTTGATGTGTTACAATAGTCTTTTTGCTACTTTATTTTGGTCTAAATTTTTCTTTCTAGGTTTTATATATCCCTGGTTTAGACATAAAAACTACATTTTTATCACAGGAGGAATTTGGCAGAATCCTTTCTTTTCCTGTTTTTGCAAATAAGGTTATATGAGAATTAATTTTGTTTAAGTGTTAAAATTTACTTGTCAATTTATTCAGTGTTGAATTGTTTTTTTTTTCTTTGTGAATTTCTTTGATTTCTTTTTCTGAGATTGGGTTATTTAAATTTTTTATAAATCTTGTACTGTTAATTTGAGTGTTTTATATTTTTGTAGAAATTTGTCAATTTCATTTCCATTGCCAATTTTGTTGGCATGTAATTGGGCAAAATAGTTTCTAATAATTTCCTTTATGTCTTATTGATTTGTTGTGATTTCTCGTTTTTCACTTTTGATACTAGCAATTTGGTTTTCCTCTCTCTTTTTTAATCAGACCAGATAATGATTTATCTATTTTATTTTTATAAGACCTGTTTCTCATTTCATTTATTAATTCAACTGTTTTTTTGTTTTCAATTTTATTAATCTCATCTTTGATTTTTAGAATTTCCATTTAGGTTTTTAGTTAGAGTTTTAGAATTTGTTAGTTTTCTAGTTTAGTAGCATGCCCAATTCATTGAACTGTTCTTTCTCATTATTGTTAATGAAAATGTTTAGAGCTGGGATGCTTGGTTTGTTGCATCATTATGGTCATGATCTTTGATGAAAATTTCTATTGTTTCTATTATTTGTTCTTTGACACACAAATGCATCATGATTAAACTCTTTAGTCTCCAATTGGTTTTTAATTTTTTCCTCAAAGTTCCTTTATTCTTGTATTGTGATCAACAGAGGATTGCTTAATATTTATTTTTCTGTATTTTTTTTTGCAAAGTTTCTTGTCCCAGTACATGGTTAGTAACTGCCAAAAATCTATTATATCCAGCTTGTCTAAAATTCTACACAGGCCCTTAATTTTGTTTATCTTTATGTTAGATTTGTCCACGTCTAAAAGACATATGCTGAGACCCCACATTTTATAGTTTTACTGAATTTTCTTGCAATAGATCAGTTAACTTTTTCCTTAAGTATTTAGATTCTATGGCATTCAATGTACATATGTGTTTGTGTATGTATGTGGATGGTATTGATATTAATTCATTGTCTATGGTGCCTTTAAGCATAATGTAGTTTCACTGTTTATCTCTTTTAATTATGCCAGTTTTTAGTGTTGCCTTCTCTGAGATCATGATTGCTTTTCTCTGATCTTTGGAGTTCACTGAAAGCACAATAAATTCTACTCCATTTCTTTTAAACTCTGTGCGAATCCTTCTATTTCAAGCATCTTTCTTGTTAATGATATATTATTGGGTGTCACTTTCTAATCCATTATGTGATCCTTTTTCCATTTTATAGGTGAGTTCATGCTATTTATTTTCATGATAGTATCTATATCCTCTTACAGTTTTTCTTTCTTTTCTCCCCATCCACTATTTACAAATAAAAAGGTAGTCAGGAAGAAAATATTTTCAATATCAGTTAAATTGCCAGCTTCTAATACACTGCACTTCTTCTCTTCCCCTTGCCCAAAACCTGATTACAGACTTTTTTTCTCTCCCTCTAATCTTTTATTCATTATCCACCTGCCAAAGATAGAATTTATTTGCTTATAATAAATGACTCCCTTATTTTACTCTGTCCCTTAACTCTCCCTGCCTTTCTCCATATTCTTACTTGCTACCCTGTTCAGTTCAGCTTTTAAAACTCAAGCTCTGAGCGTGTATGTGTATGTCAATCAGCCTTTGTTCGGTTCAGATGAAAGTGGATATACACTCCTCCTTACCCCTTCCTACACATTTTTATTACATTTTTCTTTTACCTCAACTATGGGAAACAGTAAGTTCTATTCATTTCTTCACTGATCCTTCTCCAATGTATTCCTTTCTTCTTTCCTTTTCTCTCTTCAGTTAAGATCATCAAAACAGGAAAAAAATCTACAGGCTCTCTGTCTTTAACTCCAACCATGATCTTTAAAGACATTAGGTGTATAAGGGGATATTTGTTAATTCTCCCCCTTTTAGAATGTAAACATATCATCATTGTATGGTCCTTTCTAGTTGTTCTAAAACATATATCTTTCTGGCTTTCTTTTGACTCTTGTGTTTGCATTCAGAATACCCCTTTTTAGCTCTGATCTTTTGTATCAGAAACATCTGGAAAGCCTCTACTTCATTAAATACAAATTTTTGCCATGTAGAATTATACTCAGTTTTGCTGGGTATTTTAGCGGGTTACAAGGCTTTATAATTTGCCTTTTGGAATATCATTTCTAGCTCTCATGTCCTATAAAATCATAACTCCCAAGCATTGTATGATCTTTACTGTGGTTACTCAGTACTTGAATTCTTTTTCTCTGGTTGCTTACATTATTTTTTCTTTAACCTAGACTCTGGATTATGGCTCTGACAATTCTGGTAGTTTTCATTTTGAAGTTTCAGGAGGAAACAGATGAATTACTTCTATTTGCATTTCACTCTCTGATTCTAATATATCAGGACAGTTTTCATTTATTATTTTTAAAAATATAGTATCCAGAATTTTTTTGGTGCTAGTTTTCTGGTGGTCCAATTATTCTTAGATTCTTTCTCCATGACATGTTTTCTAGATCAGTTACTTGTCCAC
>CM053624.1:88115436-88153389 GCA_028646595.1 Phalanger gymnotis
AGAAGGCACCGGATGATATCATTGTGGTAGAGCTAGAAGAACACAGGTTAGCTGATAGTATGGTTAAATGGATTTATAGGTGGTTGAATAACTGTACCTAAAGGAAACTAATAGATGGAAATCAGTATAAAGGGAGTACCGTGCTGTAGAGCAGTGGTATCAAATTCAAATAGAACCCTTCAGGCTTCATATTGACTTAGAAAACTACAAATTAACGTTATCCATGTTGTATTGCATTTTTGTTTATTTTGTTAAACATTTCCCAATTACATTTTAATCTAGTTTGGGCTGCATTCAAGGATTTTTGCTGACTGCTACATTCTAACTGTAGGGTGCTGTCTTCGTTCCTGTCCTATTTAACATTTTTAGCAAATGACCCAACATTTAGGGGAATGCCTAAAACATTAAATGACAGAATCAGGATGCAAATATAGAATTGGGAGGAGATGTGGTTATACAGAAGCTCATGAGAAAAAAGACTTGGGAATTTTAGTGAACTTCATATTCAATTAGGGGCAGCTAGGTAGGATAGGTAGATAGGTAGGATAGCTCAGTGGATAAAGCTCCAGGCCTAGAGTCAGGAAGACCAGAGTTCAGATTTGACCTCAGATACTAACTAGCTGTGTATGACTCTGGACGTGTCACTCAACCCTATTTGTCTCAGTTTCTTCATCTGTAAAATGAGCTGGAGAAGGAAATGACAAACCACTCCAGTATCTTTGCCAAGAAAACCCCAAATGAGGTCACAAAGAGTTGGACCTAAGTGAATGACTGAACAAAATCAAAATTTTCTATGAATCAACAGTGGGATGTAGTGACTAAAGAACATCCATCCTATCTGGTTTAAGGAGGGATTGAGTATAGAAATCTGTCTTACCCTGCAGGAAAGTGGGGGGAAGGAGATAAGAGAGGGGAGGATGATAGAAGGCAGGGCAGATTAGGAGAGGGGGTAATCAGAAGTAAACACTTGAGGAGGGACAGGGTCAAAGGAGAGAACAGAATAAATGGGGGTGGGATAGGATAGAGTCAGTCTTTCACAACACGACTATTGTAGAGGTGTTTTGCATGACTGCACATGTATAACCTATGTCAAATTGCTTATCTTCTCAATGAGGGTGGGTGTGGAGGGGGAAGGGAGAGAATTTGAAACTCAAAGTTTTAAAAATGAGTGTTAAAAAATTGTTTTTACACACAACTGGGAAATAAGATATACAGGCAATGGGGTATAGAAATCTATTTTGCCCTACAGGAAAATAGAAAAATAGAAGGTAAGGGATCGGTGGGGAATAGAAGAGAGGGCAGAATGGGGGAAGGAGTAATCAGAATGCACATCTTCTTGGAGTAGAGGAAGGGAGAGATAGGGAGTAAATTTGGAACTCAAAATCTTGTGGAAGTGAATGTTGAAAACTAAAAATAAATTAGTTAACAAAAAAGATACGTAAAAAATCCATCTCTCCCTTCTCCCAAAAAAATCTAACTAAAGTTAAGTCTACATTAATAGAAGTGTCCAGAAGGAGAGATCTGTTATTTTGCTGTACTCAATACTGGTTGGACCATATTGGTAATATCATGCTTAATTCTAGCCACCACATTTTAGGAATTTTAGTACATTTAGAGAATGACCTAACCAGGATAGATCATGGCAGAATCATATGTTGTCAGCTTTGGATGTAAAAATTATGCTCAGAGCCACCACTCATAGTGCAATGGATTTTGTGGTGTTTTTTTCTAGTGTTGCTGAGAAGTTTCAATTAATGTCCACCCCTAATTAGAACCATGGATGTTTAGAATCAGAAATGGCATTGTGGGTCATCTGGTCAAACTCACTCAACTTACAAATGAGGAAACTAGGGCACAGAAAGGTCAAATAACTTGCCCAAGTGACACGCAGCAAGTAGTGGTAGAAGTAGGACTGGAACCCAGGTCCCCAGGCTTCAGATCCAGTGAGATAATATTTGTAAAGCTCTTAGCACAGTGCCTGACACACAGCAAGTACTTAATAAATACTTATCGCCTTATTCTCTATATCCCTTCCTTTCCTTCCCCTTCAAATCCGGTGCTCTAATTACCCTACCATACCTATCAAGGCTTGTTTGATAACCCTTATGATTCATAGTAGGTATGTGACAACATAATTATCTAAGGTTATTTATCAGTAGATTCTTTAGCCATAGAACAGAAAGAATATAACTGATCCCTATAAATGTTTATGTTCTTCCCCTTCCCAAATTTACTTTTACTTACTTTGTATAGGTTTTTACTCCCAACAGACCATGAGTTACTTGAGGATAGAGACTTGTTTGTTAGTTTGGTTTGGTTTGGTTGTTGTATTTTAATCTCAGTGCCTACCACAGTGACTTGTATTTCATAGACACTTAATGAATGTCTGTGTAACTGAATTGAAATGATCCACACAGGACTAATGATGGCAATGTAAGTTTAATGGAACCCATGGCCTCAGACCTCAAGGTCTGGGTTTACATGAGCCAAGTTTAATTTTGGGATCTTCTCTGGAAAACTGCATCTCTTCTGTTGAGTTTCCCAAATGATCAAGGGAGAAATCTCAGAAAATAACTCGTCTAGGTGTCTGCAAATATGGGTAAAAAATGCCCCAGCTTACATTTAAACATTCCAGATAATACTGCATATTGAATACAAGGTAGCCTTTGTTCCATCCCACAGAAGATGCAAGATGACATGGGAAATTCATAGTAGCCAGTAAATAATCAATATAATTTTTCGTCAAACGCCCACATTGCAGTGAGTCCCACCCTCATTCAATGAGCCATATAGATATTAAGACTTATAGTATACACTCCCCATGAAAGGGGAAAAATACTCTTGTGGTTGTTAGAGGAAGGACCCCACCCCTTACACGCTAGTGAACCTCAGGGACTTTACGGCCTTCCAGTCGGAGGGTTTCAACTTCCCATGGAAGGATAAAAAATTTGGCAGTCCTATAGGAAGAAAACATTGACTACAGCAAATCCTATTTTTAGGACTTGGATTTCCCCTGTAATAGAAACAGATGTGTTTGCTAAATAAGCGTAAGTGTTTGTTGGGGTGGGGGCGAGATGGGAACATTGGCCGTTCCACTTGTGATATAAGCAACATCATTCCAATCAAATCTGTACTGTCTCAATAACTCATTGGAACAGTGAAGGTCAAAGTCCCAGTTTTGTTCTTCTGTCATTGTTTGTCCTTTGTCTTTGAAGAGGACCATGACGTCGGGGAGGTGCTGCCACGATATGCAACTGAATTTGATTTAAGTGAGGGAGGGCTGTGCAAAGTCACCAGCCTCACTTTCTCCTTCAGAGCCATCTGGGTCCAGTGGCCAGATATAGGTCAGGACAACTGGAGATGACCCTGGATGCAGTGAGTGTTCCTCTACATCGTGTCTCCAACTCCAGGGACTGTGTGCTCAAAAATTACTCCAGGAACTCTTCCCACTCCTTAAGAAATTGAATATTGAGGAATTTTCACCTCTGTTCCAGAAGACTGGGGCTCAGTCTCTCCCACTTCTCAGGTATGTGTTTCCCCTATCCATAGCTACCAACTCTTGGGCCAAGGAACTCTGGAACTGTCTCTAGATAGAAGTCATTTCTGAGGCCAAACTATGGTTGTTGTCCCCAGGGAGGTTATTCTAATGGGAATACTTCATCCCTCCTTCCAACTAGGGATCAAAATTTGCTCTAAGTTCTCTGGTCTTAGCTCTTTCTGGACCTCTTTTACTGATCCTGGCAGATCTGTTTGTCCCCTTTCATAGGTCTATTACCAGGTGGTCACTATGAACCACAATAGCCTGAGTCAATTCAATTATTTCCATGCTAAGATGTAACCACATCTTTAATGAGGTGTGAATAGGTGGACAAGTGCCTAAGCCTAGGATACTCCTCATCAATAAGTGCTCCCCATCATCTCAATATGATATCATTAGATATGTCCATACCTTCCATAGGGAGATGTCTTCAAAGCCCTTTTACCTATCCAATAAATCCATGGGAATGTTTTATATACCTATGTAAGGAACACAAAGTTTTTCCCATATAATCAAAGTTACACACACACACACACACAGCATCATTCTTCTGATTTAATTAGATTTATCTGGCTCCCCTGGTCAATTCTTTTTATTAGTAACATAATCTTTGTAGCTGTACAACCCCAGTGTGTGTAGGAGAGAAGCAAATTAACCCCTTTGACCTTATAGCCACTGAAGATTGACTGCCCAGAAAGAAGAGAGGATTACAATATTTTGCTAATTCTGCTTCCAAACTTTCATGCCAGTGACTGTGGATATCAGTGTGAATTCCAATCTCTTTCTGTTTGGTGATCTATGAATAGTCAGTTCTTAGATTAAGCCAAATATTTCAGTTCCCCATTAAATTACTAGTATCATTATCATATGAACTTTCTTTTAAATCTGATTTTAATTTAGTATCATTATCAAAATATAATCTTCTGAAAATGTCTGATCAGATCTCTCATTATGATGTGGAGGCGATCCTCTACCTCAGTTTTCTCACAGTAAAATCTGCCAATGGAGAGTAAACTCTACCAGACTCTCTCATAATGAAAATGCTTTTTTTCTCCAAGTTGTATTGATTCCTTTGGATTTTATACCACATACATTTACAAACATCTTCTGGCTCCTCTTACCCAGAAAAGCTTCTCTTGAAATAAGGATTAAATAAAAAGCAAAGCCAAACAGCACATTCACTGTGTCTGATAGAATATGTAATATTGCATATCCATAGTCCCTCAAGTCTTCAATGAAGGAAGTTAAATACGTTTTTCTATCTTTTCTCTACAGTCCAACTCAGTCATTATAATTATAAAACATTCATTTTCATTTCATTGTTCTTTTCATTTACATAGTTGTAGTCATGGTGTATATTATTTTCCCAGTTTTGCTTTCTTCACTCTGCATAATTCACATGTCATAATAATCTGCTTTCTTCCTATTTGTAGTTTCTTACGGTTTTCTTAGGACTTTAACATGGGCTTTTGACAGACTGAATCTACTGTCTAAGGACTAACCTAATAAAATATACAAAAGTTGATCACCCTTAAGATGCTACTATATAACTAATTATTTGGCCATGATAATCATGAAATAAAATATAAAATAGCCCTCCATCCTGTGGACCCTCTTCTGTTCCTACAGGGAGTGGTAGAGTAACAGAAAGATCTATACATATGAACTTTAATATTTATTTGGATGAGTCTTCCTAGGAGATTGTCCCTGAAAGGGAGAAGAGTTGGCATTTTTATAGGATGACAGAATCTAGTGAAGGTTTTGAAGGAAATCTTTCCCAGGGGAAATTTAAGAATGTTTGTGGGTGGCAGGGAAAGAGATAATACACTAGATAAAGACAAGCCGAAGATGAGAGAAAGGGAGGGAATGATAGAAGCAGAAAAGTCCTGAAAGATATGGAAGGGAATGGGACCAAGAGCACAAACAGAAGGGATGTCCTTAGTAAAAAGAAGGGGCTCTTCTTCAGAGCCTGGGACAAAGATAACGGGGAAGGAGTACATTTGGGGATTTGAGGAGCAGAGTGGGACAGAAGAGGGAGCTCTCTCTCTCTCTCTCTCTCTCTCTCTCTCTCTCTCTCTCTCTCTCCTCAGTAAAGAGGCAAAGTTATCTTCTAAGCGGGTCATAAGAAGGGTGGCAAAAGGGGAAAATAACAAGTTTAGAATGGCTCCAGGAAAGAGTATGATAGAGAGTCGGTCACGGAAGAATATAAGTATTTTTTTGCAGTTAGAGAGGGTTCAGTCGAGCTTAGAGTCTCCCCTCCTGCATTAGCAGTGACATCTTGTAGCAGTGACAACTTGCCCAGTAGAAAATACTCCTGTGCCCAGCAGAGATTAGGTCCAGAGAATCCAACTAAGGAATCAAGCTGAATTCTAGCGAAGCACGCCCAGGCTAGGGAAACGTGCCCAGCAGAGAGACGGATTCTTTACGCAGAGCTAAGAGTGTGGAGACACTATGAGAAAAGCCAGTGGGGGCCTGGCATGTCAGAGTTTGGAGCTGGCTTTCATGTTCCCCATGAGTCTGCCCACTCTTCTCGCTGATAATGTATATATGTATGTATGGGAGAGTATATCCCAGGTTACTATTTGCCAAGCACTGTTTTAAGAGCTGGTGATATCAAGAAAAAGCCAGAACAGTCTTTGCCCTCAAGGATTTACATTCCAATGGGGATGACAAAGTTGGACTTACATAAATAAATAGGGTAGGCAAATGTGGGATACGCACAGAGTGGATACAAATTAACTTTAGAGGGGAAGGTACTAGAAACATGTGGGTGGGGAGGAACCTGGGAAAAGCATCCTGCAGAAGGGTGTGTTTGTGTGAGCCTTGAAGAAAAGTATTGCATTTTAAGAAGGAGAACTGCATGGAGTCAGGAGGACCTGAGTTCAAATCCGGCCTCAGACACTTGACACACAGGTTGTGTGGCCTTGGGCAAGTCACTTAATCCCATTTGCCCTGCCTTCCCCCCTCAAAAATGTAAAAAAAAAAAAAAAGAAGAATCATTCATAAATTAAAAAAAAGGAGAACTGCAGGTGGGAAAGAGGGGCAGGGAGAAGGAGCCAAAGCCCCTGCAAAGGTGTAGAGGCATGAGATGGAGTACTGTGGGGAAAAAAGACTTTCTATTGCATGGGGCATTGGAAAGAGTGTTGGAGCCGTGTGACCCGGGGCAAATTACTGCTGTTTGCCTCAATTTCCTCATCCATAAAATGAGAAGGAAGTGGCAAACCATTCCAGTATTTTTGCTAACAGAACTCCAAATGGGGTCACAGAGAGTTGGACACAACTGAAATGACTGAATTAACAACAATAACACCACAACAACAACCACCACAATAAAACTTGTCAGTCACTGTGCTAGGTGCTGGCCGTAAAAAGGCAAAATATTTTTTTAAAAAAATAATGCCAGATTGGGAGTCAAACAACCTGGGTTCAAATCTTGGTTTCACTACTTATTACATGCGTGACCTTGTGCAAGTAAGTTGACCCGTCTGGGCTTCAACATCCTTGCAGATTTCATCCATTTAAATTCGTGCTCTTTTGATGCTATCATTACAGGGTGATTTCTTAGTCTACTTAAGACAAATGGTTTTCAAAATTTGTATATGATAGGCTAATGTAGTGTGGTTCTCTGTGCTATCAGTCCTCATGAAGAGGCCACAGAAAACATAAATGGGTGGATGCACTTGGTCCAGAGTAGGGGCTCTCTTCAGTCACCAGCTGCAGATGGGGGGTGGTGGTGGAAAGGATGCTGATCCAGTATCAAAGGAGATTCTGACCCTTCCACTTGGCTACCTGTTTGACTTTGGCCAAGACATTTAACTTTTGGAGGCCCAATTTTCCTTACCTTTGAAATGAGGGGCTAGAACAAGAGAACCCTGAGGTTCTTCTAGCTCTAAATCTATGATCATCCGGTGTGTCCACGTTCATTTACACAATCTAGCCACTAGATGGTTCCCATGAAGACAAGTCACTCCTTTGGGGGTCTCCAACCATTTTCTTAGCCAGATGGTTTTATTTCCCTAGACCTCTAGACATCACTGTGGTGGGGAGACAAAGGTGGTAACAGTATCGTCTAAACTAGGAAGAGCCTGCCATCTAGGGTCCAAACTCAGTAAATGCTCTTCCAATAGAACAGGGCCCCAATTATTTAGTTGGTCAGGATTTATCTGAAGATGCAGAATGTCTTCCCTGGTGGATCTCCCCGTCAGTTAATTTTCAGCCCTGCGCTATCCTCTCTGCTCTAATCCCTTCTCCAGGAATTTCTGAGATTCCAAACTGGGATGAGGCAGGGGAGGAAGGAGACAACAAAGGAGCCCGTCTCATTACTATTACTACTGCTGCTGCTACTGCTACCACCACTACTACTTCTACTACTACTGCTACTACTACTACTACTACTACTACTACTGCTGCTGCTGCCACTACCACCACCACCAGGACTACTAACACTACTACCCCTCACTACTACAACTACCACTACTAGTTTCTACTACCACCATCACCACCATCATTACTACTATTACTTTTATTCATTGCTACGACCACTACAATTATAACCACAACTACGACTATTACTACCATTACTACTGTCATTGCTACCACCACCATCATTACTACCATTATGACTACTCACTTTGATGACAACTACTACCAAAACTACTGCTGTCACTATTACTGCATCCATCACCATCACTATTACTACCACAACTATTATTAATACTACTCACTAATATTACCCCTACTACTACAACTACCACCACATTTATAAACTTGCAGCTTAAGAAACAAGAAGCAACAATTTCTAATATTTATTAGTATTAATTACTTTTGCCTATTAAATAACATATAGGCAGAGAGTCTGATGAATGCTTCACATTACGAGGCTTTGGAGGTAAAGAGAAAGATGCTATGGATCCTTTGAACATATACAGCCTTCAGGCCAGTATCACACAGCCCCTTCTCATGCTTATCCACAAGAAATATGGGATTGGAGATTGTTTGAGAACTCTCTCTGTTCCCTTTTATCATTCTGGTCTTAGATCTCTGTGTCTCTATTTCACTATTTGTTAGGTGGAGACAATGTTTTCTGCTTGATAATAGGCTAAGTTTTAATCCTCTGTGACCATGATAAATACTATGCTATTATTTCCCCCACAAAAAGGGCCTTATAAAAATAAGAGAAGCACTTTGGATGTATATAACTGTATTCATTGAGAATATTTACAAACATTTCTATCTGGACAGTTTCTTGGAATTTTCTCTGCATTTAACATGCTAACGTGGTTTCTTGGCTTAAGGCACTGAGTTAATATAATGCAGTCTCAACTACTAAGAGCACATCCTATTCCATGATATCTGCCAGCTGCTAACTACATTCATTTTTTTAATATACAATAATTTAAAGAGTGACTATATTACTAGATTTCATAGCAAGAACAAATGACTGGAAATAACATGATAACTAAGGCTACTGTGAAGACAGATAGTACCTTCCTTCAGAAGACCCCAGAATGCTAATTATATATAGAAGAAAATCCTATCAGCATTTAATGAAATGAGAAATTTGTGCTTTTCTCCAGCATCTGATCATTTATAATGCATAGTTCAATACATCCTGATTGCAGATAGTCAGAATTGTTCCTAGTCAGTCCTCCTGAAGACTGGTGATGCTACCCGAAGCCATCAGAATAAGTAGAGTTGAGGGCAAGTGACTAATGGCTGAAGCCCTCTTACATACTGGGGATAGAACATTCCCTAAAAAAAGGAAACATTTTAGGATGGAAAATGAAATTCTGCCAGCATGACTAATTGAAACGAGTTCCTAGGTGATCAATGTGGCTGGTTTGCAAAGACAGTTTTAATGGATAATATCGTCATCACTCAGCAGTATAAAGAGGAAGACTGAGCCAATCAGTACCTACCCATTCATCTCTTGGAAGGCAGGATTCCAAAGAAGGGCAACTTACGCTACTTTGGTGATGAGGTAAAAGTCAGTGTTAAAAACACACATCTACACCGAATATAGTGGAAAGAACAATGACTGTAGCAAAAGGACCTAGAACAAATCCTGCCTCTGATCCCTAATGTATTCCCTACGTGACTTTAGGCAAGTCATTTTGCTTCTCTGGTCCTCAACTTCTTATAAAAGGAGGGGATTGACCTACAGGGCCTTTGAGCTCCCTTCTGCCTTTACATCTAGGTTCCTATAATACCACCCAACAGAAGGGTTCAGCTGAACAGTCAAAAGACAGCCTTGCCTTTCCTTTCCTTCCCATTCTCTGTCCCAGTCTACCTATGGCCCAGATCCTATTTGGCCTGGAGGGCCCATTGGAACAGGTATCTGAGAGTGCTTACCCTCAAATTTCCTACCAACATTCCCTTTCCATTTCCCATTCCCAGCTGGACTCTTGAGTCCTATCTTCACCCCTACAGGAAGGAACCTAGACCCCTACTCCAGTCCAACTCTCAAAGTTCCATCCTTTCCAGCGAATACTAATAAATGGAAATTTTGTTATTTATAAAGAAGAAATAATAATGATGGAGGAAGGATTGATGAATGGAAGATTATATATGTGTATATATGTACACACATATGTACACACAGATACATAATATACACAAAAATATTTATATATGTTACTACACGTATAATATATACACAAACACATGTCACTGTTGTAAAGTGACATTAACTTTTGTGGGAGGTATTTGTCTTCTAAGTGCTTTTGATTATCTTACTATGAAGGGAACATTTTATGACCCTGTAATATTCACTTAGAATGCAACATAATACAGTGGATAAGGTAGCTAGACCTGGGTTAAAATTCTAGCATTGCCACTTAACTATGTTTGTAGCTTCAGGCAAGTCCCTTCAATACTTGACTGAAAAAGCTTTGGCTTCATCTTTAAAATGAGGGGACTGACCTAGCTCATTGGTGTCAAACTCAAATAGAAACACAGCTACTAATCCATACATGAGGATCCCTGCAGGCTGTATATTGACTTAGTTTTAAAATATATTATCTATGTTTTGTTGTTTTAAAATTTATTTTGTTAATATTTCTCAATTACATTTTAATTTGGTTCTCACCACACTTGGGAGCATCGTGGACTGCCATCCATGGGCTGGGTGTTTGACACCTCTGCCCTAATGTCTTTTCTAGCTATAGACTTGTGATCTGAGTTCTTAATCTATTTCATTCTTCTTTCAAAAATCAAATGAGATAACATAGCTCAAAAGTATCATATAGATACTAGCTATTATGTTGGTCCATAAATAAAAATAGATAGAACAGGATTAGAATTAGAAGTTACCTTAGAAATTATCTGGTCCAAGCCACCTGACCCCCAATGCCATTTTATAGGAGAAGGAAATCCAGAGAGGGTGACTGGTCCTAGATCAAAGAGTGATGATATTTGACCCCATGCCTTCTCACTCCATGTTCAGCACCCTTCCACTGCAAGGTGCTATGTTTCTTTAGCAGTAAAATACAATAATCATTTATTAAGCACCTGCTATGAGCCAGGCACTGCACTAAGTGCTAAGGATATGAAAAGAGACAAAAAACAGTCCCTGCCCTCAAGGAGCTTACAATCTAATGGGGGAGATAACATGCAAACAAATATATATATATATGTATACTATATATATTTATATGTATATTATATATACACACACACACACGATACATAGGAAATAATTAACAGAGGGAAGACATTAGAATTAAGAAAAGTTGGGGAAGACTTCCTGTAAGAGGTGGGATTTTAGTAGGGACTTAAAAGGAAGCCAATGAAGTCAGTAGTCTAAGTGGAAGAGAGACATGTTCCAGGAATGGGGGACAACCAGAGGGAAGCATGGGAACCAAGAGTGTAATGAATATAACCTATTAAAACAAATACTACTACTACTAATAAATTATGTGTCACAAATCAAAATATAACTTTATAAGATCGTAGGATTATAGATTTGGGATTAGAAGGAATATGGACTAGAGGTCATCCAGTTTGATCCCTTCATCTTATAAGATAACTGAGGACAAGAGAGGTGCCCAAGGTTAAACAGAGGGTAAATGGCCAAACTGAGATTTGAGCTCAGGTACTCTGACTCCAAATATGGTATTCATTCATTCATTCATTTTATTCATTCATTCATTCAACAAGTAGCAGGCACTGTGGTAGATGAGGGAGATACAAAGACAAAATTGAAAAAAAATGCCTTCAAGAACATTACATTCTATTAGGAAGGAAAAACCTGTAAACAGAGAATCAAATAAAAAGTAAACACAAAGTAACTTCTAAGGGAAGTGGCAAGAGCACTAGAAACTGGAGAGAATCAGACCACCCATAGGATGTCTCCATTGAGCTGAATCTTGAAGGAAGCTTTGGCTTCTAAGAATGATAGGTGAGAAGGGAGTCTGTGCCCGGTATGGGGGCCAGCCCATGCAAGGCACAAAGAGGGGAGATGGCACATCATGTATGAGGAGCAGGAAGTAGGTACGTTTGGCTGACTAGAACATGGAGAGAGAAAGTTTAGAGGAATAACATGCTAATGTAATGAAGAATAAAGGAAGAAAATAATTTTTGTTGTTCAGTTGTGTTCGACTCTTCATGACCCCATTTGGGGTTTTCTTGGGAAAGATACTGGAGTGGTTTGCCATTTCCTTCTCTAGCTCATTTTACAGATGAGGAAACTGAGGCAAACAGAGTTAAGTGACTTGCCCAGGGTCACACAACTAGTAAGTGTCTGAGGCCAGATTTGAACTCAGGAAGATAAGTCTTCCTGACTCCAGGTCTTGTGCTCTATCCACTGAGCCGCCTAGCTTAGCAATAGATTTTTATTTGCATTTGTGGTATATAAATGCCAAATTCTATTTCTACTCACTCTAGTCATACAGTACCATTTTTCAAGTGTGGCACAATTTCTATTTAACAAGTATCCTTTAAAAATGCTACCAAAAACTATAAATTTACTTACCTTTGGTATTTATTTTTTCCAAAATATCAGTTGGAAAGCAAAGAATGAGTGTCTCTAGTCACAAAAAGTTTGGAAACTCCAAAGCAATTCCAATCATTTACTGGCTAGAATTTATACCATGAAGTCCAAGAATTTGTAAAAGCCACCAAGGATGCAGGTGTTTAGGAAAGATTCATTTTTAGGTCCAGACTTATGGTTTCAACAGTGTGGGGAATTCCCAATATATAAACGCTCCACCAATACAGATAAACAATTCTTTTGTAATTTATCAACTAGATGAGGTACTTTCAATACGGAGTGCTTGTGACTAGGCCAAAGTCACGAAGTTACTGCGCATCAGAGATAGGACTTGAACCAAGAGAGACCAAATTTCTCTCTGTATCCAAAGCAGGCTCACTGTCAACTACATCAACTGGCTTTAGGAGGAAGACAGGTACTTAAAATATGCATTGATAGAATTATAACCCTTGGGCCTGGGTTGCACTAACAACAACAACACAAGGAGAAGAAAAAGAAGGAGGAAGAGAAGGAGGTACATAAAGAGAAGAAGAAGGAGGAGGAGGAGGAGGAGGAGGCATGGGGGTAGGCCATGTAATGACATGGCCTGAATGACCCTTAAGGTCCCTTACACTTATAAATCCAATAAAATCAATGACTTTGGGGGCAGACCCATTATATATGTTATAATTGGCCTTTGGGGAACATCTCATTGAGCATGATCAAAATCTCTATTTCTGGTTCAGGTAAATCACGAGAAAGCCTTGGAGCTTGCGTCTGGCCATGTATTGCAGTTTGGTTTTATACTTTGAGATGATAAAGAATTCCCTTGTTCACAGTAGAGCTAGGCTAACTGATGGCTCTATGGATGAGAAAAGAGAACTACTGAGCCCTTTACTGCTCTCTTCTGTTGCCTGCCAATTGCATTGGAACCTTTTGAACTGTTTCCCATAGGGAGAAGGGGAAGGGCAGTTTGCCTATAATTCAGACTCCTGGTCTCAATGCAGTCCAAGCGCATGGAATCTAAAGCACAGGTAAGCCTGAGCCTGGGACTGGGACAAAGAGCTCCCTCTTTGTCAGTTCTTTCTTGATGTTAGGAGAAGGAGTATCTAACCTGAGGTAGATATATCTAAGCTTAGAAACTACCCGATGAGTTAGAGATCTATCAGATTAGGAGGAATCCTTGACAAGTGCTCCGTTACTCTTGTAGGACAGTCAGTGACAAGAGGATTGGCCTAAATCTGGCTGTTTTTACCAGTAAATTGTTTGGTTAATGCAGAGCTGAGGTGAAATACAAAATGCATCATTACCAGTCTTGCAAACTACTTTGTGTTGTGATAATGTTAAGTACAAGCCTCCTAGCAGATCATAGCTACAGTTATGTTACTGAATCCTGTTTAAGTCATTCGAGTAATGTGAAATGTATGTCTTCTACATTTAGTATACAACTTTTGTGTGAAGAAATAAACTACCTCTCCCATGGCTAAGGCTAGCTAGGTAGTCCAGTGGATAGGAATGTCGGCCTTAGAGTAAGAAAGACCTGAGTTTAAAATCTTGCCTCAAACACTAGCTGTGTGGCTCTGGGCAGGTCATTTAATCTTTCTCAGTCTCAATTTCCTCACCTGGAAAATGGGAATAAAAACAGGGCCCACCTTACAGTATTGTTGTAAAGATCAAATATATAAATATATGTAAAGTGGTTTGTAAACGTTAAAATGCCATATAGAGCTAGGGTTGTGACCATCATCATCATACCTGATCCCCCCCATCATGAGGGAAACCATGAATGTGAACTATAAGTTAAGCTATAAGTAACTTGTCTCTGCTGTACCAGGGTGAGAAGTTTAATGAGTTAACGTAAAAAAGAGAGGCCAACCCATTTCATGAAAGGCAGGTTCCCCCACAACAGAATCTGCCTGGGTCTAGAGAAGAGGAACCCCTTAATGAAAGGGTAGAGGGCACAGTGCCCCAGATTCTCAGGCCTAGGTTGTAGCTGTAATTGTTAGAGCAGAATGTAAGTTTTCTAATAGGAAAGGATATTTTTGCTTTTTCTGTTTCTTGAGTACTTTACATATAGTGTCTGTTAAATGGGGGGGGGCGAGTTTGGACTTATGTCCTCTGAGGGCCTTGCTGGTTCTAAATCTATGATCCCACAACTTAGATGTTATTAGTCCTTGTTTGCCTTAAAAATATTCTGCTCCTTAGAAAAGAGCTTTCATTTTAGAGGAAATAAGAATGAAATTCTTGTGGCCAATAAGAATCACTAAGCTGCCTGTTTCTAAACTTCCTACATGAAAGAATCATTATTATCATCCAAAAGCATTTGCTGAGCATCCACACAGGTGTCATACTGCTACAGGGCTGTGCTGTTATCAAATAACATGGAGACAGATCTGGTCCTTGAGAAGCAAACATCTAAGCTTGAGAACTAAGACTTACCAGGCATCCGTATATAGATCCTTACATAGACTGATGCTCAGGACATTGGTGTGGGCTCAAAGGCCCCATCGCAGTGGCGGGGGAAATAGAAATTGTTGAGCAAAGCCACTGTATTGTTAGTGGGCTAGCAGTGCATTGGGATCCTCTCTGGATCAGAGAAAAGTTTCTGAAGAATGAGATTTGTTTAGGCTTAATGAGCAAGCACCTTCAGACTAACTAATTAGGATGACTGAAAGGTTTGAGGGAGAAAAAAAGCAGGAAACCTTTAAAATTGATTTTAAACCAAACTTCAGCTTCAAGCATGGGCTCACCAGCTGGATTTTCCAGTTAAAGCTCTTTCTTAGTTGTTAGCAAGTCCTTAAGGCAGTATAGTAAGTAGTGTAAAAGGTGCTAGGTCTGAGAGGAACTTAGGTTATGTAGTATTAAGGCAGTAGAGTAAGTTGGGATGAGTGTACTGGGTTTGAGAGGAATTTAATGTAATACAACTGGACTGAAGAGCTAAGAAGTTCTGGGTTTAAATCCTGTCTCAGACACTTACTAGATATGTGACCCTGGGCAAGTCATTTAATACCCATGAGCCCCAATTTCCTCCCCTGTTAAAGGGTGATCATGCTACCACCTTCCTCACTAGATTTTTAGGAGGATGATATGAAATAATGTACATTATGTAAGGTGCTTTGCAAACCTTCTAGTTCTATGTAACTGTGCCTCGGTTCAAAGGATGACTCTCCTAATTACTATGTGTATGACCTTAAATAAGTCATTTCTTCTCTATGGGCCTCAGTTTCTCCACCTATAGAATAAAGGTGTCATATTAGATGATTTCTATGGCCCTTCTTTCTCTAAATTTTATGAGCTTAAAAGGGCCAAGTTGAATATCTGTAATACCCAGTGGGATCCAGCAGAGGTCTCTATGCCCTAATAATTAGGCTTATGGGTCTGTATTAATGAGGTCTAGGAAACTTTTTTTTTTAAAGAGATATTCAGAATATTATGAAGATTGTAAAGAAAGTACATGCATCAGCCATGATTGATTTTTTTAATTCCCCAATTGCATGATGCTTTTCGATGTGGCTTTTGGATGGGCACATCAGTAAGATGGTTGGTTCCTATTATGAAGCAATTTACATTGAAACATACATTAAAAACCAAAGTCAGCAGTAGTCATGACAAACCTGGGTATATGAATCATCAAGTTTCTGAATAGTTCCCTTATTATTTTCCAACAGGTGAGACCAAATTTGTGGGCGATGTCACAAGGAGCTCTAAGAAAGGCTTTTTACCTAATATCCCAGAATAAACCAGACTTCTCTGGCGAGTGTCACAGGGAAGTTTGCAGATTTGTGATTGGTCCTTTCTGGGTGGTGAGGTGCTTCTCGAGGACAGGGGACAGTAGAGTGAGAGGTGGAGAAACCATGGCAGGTTCCTCATCTGTAAAATCAGAAGACGGACCCAGATGATTGCTGAGGTCTGGTGCAGCCTGAAATCTATGTGAGAATAAGCAGGGGAGAAGAGACACAAATTACTCTCTTTAAATATATGAAAAGCTGTTTGTGGGAGAAGGAATAGACATTTTGTATATTTGAGGAGGGGGTGGCTTACGAAGTGGAGCAGTGGAGCTGTCCAACAATTCAATGGGATTGCTTGTGAATGTGGTGTATTACAGAAGGGGTTTCTGAACTGGAATGGGCTAGATCAGGGGTGAGGAACCTGTGGCCTCAAGGCCACATGTGGTCCTCTAGGTCCTTAAGTGTGGCCCTCTAGGGCCACACATGGCCTTAGGGATGCAGGAAGAGTAACATCCTTTCCAACTCTGATTGTATGAAGGGTCCCAGTGACAGAAGTCTTCAGCTGAATATACGAACTCTTCAGAAGTTTCAGACAGAAAACCTAACTGGGGACTTAATCCCAAAAGGCCCTAACTGACCTGAGGGCTCTGGTTCTACCCTTGACGTTGTACAACGAATACAAAGCCTATTAGATTAGTCATTTTAATTGTTTCCCCCCAATTCTGGAACTGGAGCTGTGCTCACTCAATCTCATCAGCAGTTCAGGCTGTGAGCATAGAACAGATGTTGTGGGAAATGGTAACATTCCCTCTGTAGCTGGGTTCATAGTAACAAGGAAATTTTCCTTACTTTGACTAATTATACAGGATTTCTTGGCCATTTAAACCAATATCATGTGGCTGAGTGTAAAGTAAATGCTGTAGTGAGCAAATTCGAGCTTTAATTTACTAAAAAAATAAACATAGCTTACTTTCTCTTAACTCTTTGCCATGGAGCAATGCTTTTATCCTAATGATCTCTAATCTTTACTTCCCATGATTCAACAGGACACAGGGATCATTTGGGATTCTCATAGTTATTATCATCAGAGAGGCAACTGATACAGAGCACAGAGTCCTGCTCCGAGCATCAGGTGACCTTGGTTCAAATATTGCCTCTGACACTCTTAGCTATGTGACCATGGGCAGCCTAACCTTTCTGAGTTCATCTTTTCATCTGAAAAGTGGGGATGCTAATACTTGCTGTGTTGCTTAAAGCTCTCTATAAATGTAAATTGTTACTAGGATTACTTCTTAGCTCTTAGCGGTTCATAAGATCTTAGATTAGAATTAAAAGGACTTTAGAGGCCACCGAGTCCAATTTACTTTTTTTTAACAGCTGAGACACAGAAAAATTAGGTGACTTGCCAGAGTGACATGGCTTAGAAGTATCTAAGGTAGAAACTGAACTCCGCTCTTCCTAACTCCAGGTCCAACACTTTATACACTACACCACACTGCCCCCTGATTCATCATCATGACATGGAAAAGACCCTAGGTTCTCAAAGGCTGTGCCAACAGCACACAAGCTCTGGCAGGTCACAGCAAGCTGGAAAGGCTTTGGATATTGGCCTGATGATGTCTGTTGTCCAAGAACTAGCCTAGGTAAGTTTGGACAGGCTCACTGCCAGACTGGCTGCAAGACGAGAAGTCTTTATGGCTTCATCAACTCTTCACAAGCACTTAATGGAGGGGTTGTAATCTGCATCTGTGAAGAACCTAATCACACCAATGAAACCGCAGATCACTGAAGCAGAAGTTGCTCTTATTATTACCAGTGGCATAGCAGAAAAATATATACAGTTGTCTATTTTTAATTAATATTAATTTAATTAAGTAATTAATATTATTAATACTGTAAAATCATCAGGTCAAGTTATATGTAATGTGCTGAGTTTGTTATGGCCAAATTTTGTATGTATATATGTATGTATGTATGTGTATGTACATATGTGTGTGTCTGTGTGTTACTTGGTTCTTGCCTTTCTAGGTTCTACCCTTCCTGGGATACCAGAGTTCTTCTTGCTTATGTGAAAGTAAAGTGTTTAGGTTAAGTAGGGAAAATTGCTCCTGGAAACCCAAATGACAAGTTCCAATTGGTGATATAAAGAGATGGAATTGGAAGCATAGTTTTTTTCCAGTGGAGAGTTCAGGTCATAGACATATCAATTTTTACCTATCCAACAAGAAAGCTCCTTCTAGAAAAGGCTACCATGTTCCCAGCTATTAATCGTGCCCTCATTCCCCACTCCCTTTCTGCAAGGGAAAAATTGCTTCCTGACCCTAAGGTCTTTTTCTGATTATCAAGCCCCTAAGCAGTCTTGCTGTAGTACTGGAATAAGTGGCCCCTCCTTCTGTCTGGGAACTCTACAGGCAGATTCCATGTTGTGCAAACCAATGTTTTTGTCTAAATGTAGCGATGTAATGGAACCCTGAAGGGAAAGGAAGAACTGTTTCTTTTATTAGTTTGAATGCATTAGTCAAGCTCTTGCTTGGCTTTCACTTCCTGCAGGAGCTCACTCAAATTGTTTCCTTGATTTTTTTTCAATGAAATCAGGATGTTTCCTAACATAGCCAGTTTTGCCTTTATGGCGGGGTTTGAGTTCTGGGTTAAGATGCTTATAGAAACTGAAATGTCTGCAGGAACATTTGAGAAGAACATAAGCTCCATATGGGCAGGAACTGTTTTCATTTTTTTTTGTCTTTGCATATACAACAGCCAGAAGTAGACTGATGTAGTAAATAGAGAGCCTGTCTCTATGTGGTTCAGGACCACATAGATTCCAATGGCATCTATAATATGTCTGGCTTTGTGAACATGGGCAAGGTCACTTCTTAGCACCACAGGTAGCAAAGATGACAGATTGCAGAACAGTTGCCAATCTGAATTGGTAGAGGGAGTTTTCTTTCTGGGAATTCCCTACATAGATGAAATCATAGGTCCAGACCTCCCCCCACCAAAAAAAATATTTCACAGTACCTAATACAGTACCTGACACATACCTAATACAATACTTATTAAATTGAATGTAGAGGCTAAGTGCTCATCATTAAGATGGTAACCATTGAGTCTGCTGGACAGAGAGAAGAGCCAGGGCAGCAGGCTATCACCAGCAGGCACCAGCACCTCGCCTGGGACACCAATTAATTTCACCACCAACACATATTAACTGTACTAGTTTCATTCATTTGGAACTAGGAGGGATATTAGAGGTTTTCTAATCTAACTCACTCATTTTATAGATGAAGAAACTAAGACCCAAAATCACACCAATAGTATATTGCAGAGCCTCAATCCCAGGTCCTCTGACTCCAAATTGAGAACTCTTTCTACCTCACCATTCACACCTTCCACCCTTTGAGACCTTCCTAGAGTAGCGCAAAGGAACTTAATATCAGACTTCTCGTAGGATTTTGTTAAGGAATCTCATTGCTTATTTCTTCTTCATTTCGTTTTTCACACTTGAGAGGAATTAAAAATGTTTTGGAATTTCAGTACTGTTATAAAAACACCTTTGAAATCTGGTTTATTAATAGTGTGGTACAGAATTAATATTATTACAAGGGAAATATCAATATTTCAAATATTTGATTATTTGCAATAATACCTTTATTTTCAGGATCGCTCAACTATTCTTTGTGGAGAAGAAAAAGGCAATCTGCACAGCATCTGTTGGATGGAGGTTGTATGTAAGTAATTCTTTCATTACTTAGCTATGGGATTGGCCTGAAGCTGTGATTTATCTAGTAGCTTGAAGGTGTGTAGTCACTATTGTCAGTGGAGTAAATATAGTCTCATAAAGCAGAAATCTCTAAGAATTCCCTGCATTCAGGTCGCTCAGAGAGCAGCTATCTCTTTTATAGACATCCAACAATAACATTTCTTTTTTAATTTTTTTTTTTGCAGAGGGGAAGGCAGGGCAATTGGGGTTAAATGACTTGCCCAAGGTCACACAGCTAGTAAGTGCATCAAGTGTCTGAGGCAATATCATTTCTAAGAGAGAGTGGGATATGTTTTCAGAAGGTTTAGAAGCAGGGCTGTGCCGATTGTTCTATTTCCAGTGTTAGCATTTACAACTTAAAAACTTAAAAAGGCAAATTCTGCAAATCAAGGCTTGATTTATTGTTTTGTTGATTATCTAGACCACTTGTCTCAAGCTCAAATAGAAAAGATCAATAAACCGAACCATAACTAGGGATCCCTACCGGCCGACTATTGACTTAGGTTTAAAACATATTATTATCTATGTCTTATTGGCCACACTAGAGAGTGTTAAGGGCCACATGAAGCCTGCCACCTCTGCATGTTTGATACCTCTGTTCTAGATCTAAGAAAATGTTGAAGAACATACTAACCACACAAAAGAAATTTTTAAAATGTGCCTTGGGCGTATCTGGAGAGCTGATTGTTAAACATTTACCGGCATATCACTGATTAGAAGATAATTAGTACGGTGCTCTTCCTGTTTTGTTCTGTGAAAAGATGAAGGATGTTATGCATTTAAAAAAAAGGAATTCACAAAGTTGTCTTACTCTAGACAAGTTGCTTTATCTCTCTGGGCCTGTTTCTTCCTCTATAAAATGAGGTTAGACTAAGTAACATGTAACATTTCTTCTAGCTCTAAAACCTTTGTTCATACGAGAGCAAAATTAGTTAATATTTCAGTTGTAAGCATATCTTTTGGGGTCTGAGCAGGGCAGGAGCTTTGCAAAAAGAAATATAATGGACTCCTTTCTGCATACTATATTTCCAGAGCAACATTTTCCAAATGTGGCCTTTGAATTGGAGCACGTGGCTGGCTAAACAGAAACTCAACATTTAGTGAGGTAATTAGTCACTGTCCTCACTGCCTTGCCAAGGCTAATCTCATTCTGGTGGAAAAAAATGGGTTAGGGTTGGATTTGGTTGTTTCAGGGATTTCTCTGCTCTCCTCTGGATCTAGGGGATTTGGCTTCCCCCTCACTCCCAATACTTATCCCTCTGGATCTTTGGAAGACAGGATTTGTCCTCTGCCTAGACACTAGGTTTTGGAGAAATGGGGCCAAGGTCAGTTGGTTCATCAATAAGCATTTATTAAGCTCTTAATGTGTGCCAACCACTTTGTTAAGTGCCGGGGATAGACAGAAAGATGAAAATACTCCCCACTTTCAGGGAACTCACATTCTGAAAGGAGAGATAGAACATGAAAATAACTAAGTAGACATAAGATATACAGAGTCACCTTAGATTAGAAGGCATCAGCAGCTGGGAAAACAAAGAAAGGCCTCTTACAGGTGGGATTAGAGCTAAATCTTGAAGGATGTCAGGGAAATGAAGAGTCAAAAGGGAGAAGAGAAAGCACTCTAGGCAAGGGGATCAGTCAGGGCAAAGGCATAGAAATGGGAGAGGTCATGTCCCATATGAGGAAGACCAAGTAGGGTTGAACTGTAGAGAAATTAGAATTAAATAATAATTGATTTTATTAATTATTAAATTTGTTTAATAATAAAATAATAAATGTTTAACATTTAATTAAATAATAAGAATAAAACACTAAAAGACTAGGGTTAAAAAAGGAAGACTAGAAGAGCAGGAAGGGGCCAAGTTGTAAAGCACTTTAAATACCAGATGATTTTATACTTGATTTTGGAGGTAATAGGAAGCCATGGGATTTTATTGAGTAGATGCTGCCATGGTCAGACACGCACTTTACAAAAATCACTACATGGGTAGATTGGAGTAAGGAGAGACCTGAGGCAGAGAGATCAGTTGGAAAGCTACTGCAAAAATCTAGGAGAAAGGTGATTAGGACTTGAACTGGGCTAGTGACCCTGTGACTGAAGAGGATGAGTTGGATGAGAGAGAGGCCGTGGAGGTAGAAAGGCAAGTATTCACTCCTGTGCCCTCTGCAGAGTAACCTGGACTCTTCCTGAAGGGGTAATGGGAGCATAGTTTATCTTTGGAATTTTCAGATCTGGGGATGACCTGGAAACCAGTCTCTTCTGGCTGAGGCAGTGCTATTGGGGGTGTATGCCTTGGAGTGCCTCAGGGCCAGACTGATCTCATCCTGACTACTGAATTGGTCTTGGGAAAACAGTCAATTAAATGCTGTTTGACAGGTTTGTTCTTTGACATATTAAAGCTGCCAAAATTCTTTAGAGTTACATTTAGGGCCAACATTTATTTACTTTGAGCCTTTATTTTTTTTTTCCAAACCAAATTCTTGATGTATATGGCCAACATATCCCCTAATGGGGAACATAAAGTGGGAACTAAAAATTCCTTAACTTGAATTCACCACTCATAATCAGCTTTTATCAGCTTAGTGGAATGAAAGGTCCCTGAGGACAGGGATTGTTTCATTCTTGTTTACATAATACATATAATATGTATATGTATTTATATGTATGTATGTATGTACGTATGTATGTACGTATGTATAATTATTTGCTGGATTGAATCAACCTTTTGGAAGCTCTGCTCTGAATAGAATAGCTATGTTAGTCCACAAAGAGTGGGAATTATTTTTCACTTTGTCAGCATTATGGTCAGAGAGGATAATGTTATCTTTTAGTCCCCTCCAACGACTAGCATTTGCAGCTGGAGTTTCCTAAACTCTATACCACAGCATTCTAGACAGTTGTCTGACTTCTTTTTCTAAAGATCTTTGGAGAAGAGAGACCTTTTCAGGGCTGTGCTGGAGCCAGTTCCAGTGGGCTTGCCAGAGTAGACTGTTACATTTTCATTGTGAGGATTTACACCTTGGAAATTAGCAAAGTCTACAAACCCAAGCTTGATTTATTGTTTTGCTGATTATCTAGACTTTGTGAGAAAGTGATGGAGAAAATTTCAGTAATGCATTCCTCCTTCACCTGGTTGTTAAACATTTATCAGCACACCATCGCTTTTAACCCTCCAGACTCCCTGTCTCCACTCTCCACCGCACGCGCGCACACACACACACACACACACACACACACCGACACATGCGCACATGTGCACACATGCTTTTTTTGTTATGAAAATTGAATCTGTAACTTGAACAAATTATTCGATTTCTATTGGACTTAATTTTTCATCAATATAATTGCTCACATTTATACAGTACTTTCAGGTTTCTAAAGCACTTGACATATATTATTATCTCATTTGATCCTCACAACAACCCTATAAGGTAGGTGCTATTATTAGCCCATTTTACAGATGGAAAAATTGAGCTAAAAGAAGTCAAGTAACTTGCCCAGGGCCACATGGCTAGTAAGTTTCTGAAGCAGGATTCAAACTCAGGTTTTCTTGATTCCAAGTGCTGGCACTCAGTCCATTAATTTTTTCACAAAGAAGCGTAAAATGGAGGGAAAGAGGGATGGGATTAAATGCTTTCTAATTGCTTTTCCAGATTTAAATTTCGATTATTCTAAATATCTGTTGAAAAATCTCATCATACAAACCCAAACTGATAATTTGAAGTTTATAAATTCCATTCATCTATAAACCTGCACTTTTATAGTGGCTATGGTGTAAAAGTGAAAGGTAAATTCTAATCTTGCTTCTCTCTACCTAGTAGTTTATTCCTTGCAAGCATCAAATCAAAACATTAAGCTTTTTTGTTTGTTTTGAGAGCATTGTGCTAAGTGAGGGGGTGGGGGAATAAGGCTTCCAATTCTGATAGCCTGATAACCCACAGATAATATCATTATAATAAACAAAGTGCACTGAAGTGATGCAAAGTTTAAAGGGAACTTCATCCCTCACAAGCCTGTGCAAAGCACAGCAGACAATGATGCTCCCCCAACACAGATTCCTGTTGCATAGGGGAATTTCTAGTTTGTCTGGTAAGAAGTTGGGCACATTCTCATCAGAGAGGGAATATGGAAGATTCAAATGAAAGCCGGAGAAGAGTGAACGAAAAATGGGAGGTAAGGCTAGGGGCTTACTCTGGGCTGCATCTAACTCTTTATAGTATTATCAACAATTGTCTATATCCATGCTGGCGTTAGATTTCAGCATTGTGTATCTCCCACTGCTACTAATAGGGGTTCTTCTGGATCATGCTGGTACTAGACTTTTGGACAATGATATGACAGGGGCTATGTAAACATTAAGTCTTTACTCCTTTCCATTTAGGACCTGGGGGGCCCCAACAATCTGGTGACAAAGGACAATTCAGTGCCAGGCATCAATATGTTAGTATTTGTCCACTAGGCAAATCATTACATCTTTTCTGTTCCATTGCTTGCATTGCTGAGCTAAGAAGTGATGTTTAGGAGTAGGGATATATAGACTCACACCCTCCTGGAACTCAGGGAGAGATAGGGTAGTTTGGAGACTAGCATGTTAAGAGTGTTGGCAGCTTGACTTTAATTCCTTATTATGTATCTTGCATTTTACCTTATGTAAATATTCTTTTGCATTACTATGATGTCTCAGGATTAATCTTGGTTGGTTAGGTGGGAGGGTAGGGCAGCAATATAGATAAATTGGGGGTGGGTGACCTGTGGTTTAATAGGTGGTAAACTCAAACAGGTTGTAAGAACCTGAATGTAACATTTGAAAACTACAAAAATTCCATGTAAGAGCCAATGGAAAAAGTCATTACTGACAGGACAATCAGGCAAAGCTAGGTAGCACTTGAATTTGGCTTTAAATGATGGATTGGAATTCGATAGGCAAAGAAGAAAAAGGGAGGCCTTTCCAAATATGAGCAAGGTGAGCTAAGGCTTAGAGGGAGCAAAAATGCAGAACTTGTCTGGGGTTCAACAACAATAATATTGCATTTGTATATTGATTTAAGATTGACCTAATGCTTTGAATACACCATCTCATTTAATCCTCCAACAAGCTTTTAAAATAGGTGCTATTTTGATCCCCATTTCAGAGATGGAGAAGCACAAGGAGACTCAAGTTGGTTAGTGACTTGTTGAAGGTTCCATGACTAGTGTCTGTGGGAGGATTCAGGAAGAGAATGTCGAGTTGGTTTAGAGGGGATTAATGTGAGCGAGGGGATAGAGAGGTGAAGATGCTACCAGATGCTGGTGAATCTTAAACACCAGGCAAAGCCTTTTACATTTTATCTGGCAATAAGGAAATATGGAAGATTTTTGAGCAGCAAAGTGGCCTGACAAAATCTAAGTATTAAGAAAGTGAATAATGGGGGTTGGTGCAGAATGAAGAATGGATTGGATACGGGGGAGTAGAAGAAGGAAGATTTGTAAGGAAACTTTCCACCATCCAAACACATGATAATGAAGGGCCTATTCTAGGATGTTTGCAGTGAGAACAGAGAAGAGGTGGAGAAGGATCAAGAGGTGTTACAGAGATGGAATCCAAAACAGTTGGCAACTGCTTGGATATGATAAGTGATAGAAAGGTCAAAGAGAACCTCAACTTTTCAATATTGGGATAGTGAGTGCATGGTGATACTACTAGCAAAAGAAAACTCAAAAAGGAGAGTAGGCTTCAGAGAAAATACAATAAGCTTGCCTTTGAATACGTTGAATTTGAGGTGCTAATAGAGCCCCTAGGTGAAAATGTCTTGTAGACAACTGAGAACTCTGAATAACAGAGTTCAAGACCAGAGATTTGGAAGTCATCTGAATAGAGGTGGTAGCTGAGGGTGTGAAAGCGAACAAATTTCTCAAGAAAGAATATAGATGAACCGATACTGATCAAAGTGAGCAAAACTGAAGAACATCTAAAATCAATGCTGTCGATATATCACTGGAGTATATGGTAACAGCAACAGTGGGCAATGACCAACCTTGAAAGACTTAGCTCATCTCAGCAATACAATGATCCAAGGCAATTCCAGAAGATTCATGATAGAAAATACTATCCACATCCAAAGAACGATGGAGTCTGAATGCAAATCTAAGCATGCTATTTTCACTTTTTTTTGTTTTCTGTATTTTTTTCCCCATGGTTTTCCCTTTTGTTCTGTTTCTTATTTCACAATATGACTAATGTGGAAATATGTTTAACATGATTGCACATGTATAACTTCTATCAGATTCCTTGCTGTCTTGGGGAGGGGAGAGGGGAGAGAGGGAGGGAAAAAATTTGGAACTCAGAATCTTATAAAAGATGAATGTTGAATATGATCTTTACATGTAATTGGAAAAAAATACTATTTACAGGGGGAAAAAAAGACTGAGCTAAAAAAAAGATGGAATGTAGACAGGAGGAGAACCAAGGGCAGAGATTCTTAGTGAGCCTTCACCTAAAGGGTGAGAGCATTGTGCTAAGTGAGGGGGTGGGGGAATAAGGCTTCCAATTCTGATAGCCTGATAACCCACAGATAATATCATTATAATAAACAAAGTGCACTGAAGTGATGCAAAGTTTAAAGGGAACTTCATCCCTCACAAGCCTGTGCAAAGCACAGCAGACAATGATGCTCCCCCAACACAGATTCCTGTTGCATAGGGGAATTTCTAGTATGTCTGGTAAGAAGTTGGGCACATTCTCATCAGAGAGGGAATATGGAAGATTCAAATGAAAGCCGGAGAAGAGTGAAAGAAAAATGGGAGGTAAGGCTAAGGGCTTACTCATGAAGAGCCATTGGAGATAGATTGGAGATGACTAGAGAGTTAGAAGAACCAGGAAAATATTATATTTCTAAAGTCAAGGGATAAAGAGTATTCAATAGAATTTGGTAGGTCAGTGATGACAAGATTGTAAATTTGTGTAGTGATATAAGGTTTGCTTGCCTCATAACAACCTTGTCTGTAATAGGGCTAGCATTCATGATTAAACAAGTGATAGGATCACACAAGATAAAATGGACACTATATAAAATTAAAAAGTTTTGCACAAACTTAATGTAAAACTTTTAGAAGGGAAACAGGTAACAGAAAAAAAATTTGCAGTAAGTTTCTTTGATAAAGACCTCACCTCCAAGATATACAAGAAACTGATTCAAATTTATAAGACTAAGCCATTCTCAAGAGATTAATGGTCAAAGGACATGAATAGACAGTTTCCAATGGAAGAAATCCAAACTATCCAAACTTATGTTAATTTTCCCATTTCGTTGATGAAAAAACCATGGTCTCAGAGAAGTTCAGTGCCCTGCCTATGGTTATACAGCTCTTTAATGGCAGAGCCATGAACCCATGTCTCCTGCCTCTAAATACAGCAAACTTTACTCTATATATCATAGTGATTCTAAACAGTTTCAGATACTGCAGAAAAGTCATGAAAAATGAACTTTCTTGGGCCAGTAAAAGCCAATGGATCCAGTGGTTAGAAGCTATAGTGTAAGAATCTGATGATAGAATCAGAAGTAATGTATCAGAGGCATTGGTTGTAGATAACTTTTGGAGAAATTTAGCACTTCTGACTATGTGCAACACTACTGAATACTAGTAAATTAAAATGAAATAAATGTGGCTTATCAGACCAAACATATCTGCTATTGTTATTTTGCATTAATCCATTCTTCTGTCTTCCCCTCCCCAAATTAAGCATTTTTTTAAAAAGTGAAAAATAAAGCCCTCAATACATATTTGCATTGTCCAGCAGAACAAGTTCCCATATTGGCCATGTCCAAAAATGTGTGTCTCTTTCAGCATTTTCAGTTCATCACCTCTCTGTCAAGGAGTGGCATGTTTCTTCTTCATTCTTTTGAACTCTTGGTTTATTATTTCATTGATTAGAGTTCTAAAATCTTTCAAAGTTATTTTTCTCTTTAATGTTACAATTTTATAAATTGTTTTCCTAGTTCTGCTCATCTCACTTTACATTAGCTCATAGGGGTCTTCCCACTTTCCTCATTTCATAATTTCTTATGGAACAATAATATTCTATAACATTCATATAATACATTTTAGATTCCGCAATAAATTTGATTGCCTCAAAAAGAGCTGCTGTACGATACCATTACTATGTCTGTATCCCAAAGAGATTAAAAAAAGGAAAAGGACCTATATCTATCTACAAAAATATTTATAGCAATTCTTTTAGTGTTGGCAAAGAATTGGGAACTCAAAACATTTTACAAGCACATGTTAAAAATTGTTTTTACATGTAATTGGGGGAAAATATTAAATTATACCAAAAAAAGAACTGCTATAAGTATTTTCATACGTATAGATTCTTTTCTTATTTTTTGATTTCTTTGGGGTGTAGGCCAAGTAGTGGCAGAGCTGAGTTATAGGATATAATTTAGTAATCTTATGGGCATAATTCTAGATTACTTTGCAGAATGGCTATGCTATTTCAAAGTTTGACCAACAGTATACTAGCACTACCTGTTTTCCCATAGCCCCTCCAACACTTATTTTCCTATTTTGTCATCTTTGCTAGTCTGATAGGTGTGAATGGAACTTTGAAATTGATTTATTTTGCATTTTTTATTAACGATGTAGGGCATTTTTCAAGTAGTTGCTGATAGTTTGGATTTCTTCCATTGGAAACTGTCTATTCATGTCCTTTGACCATTAATCTCTTGAGAATGGCTTAGTCTTATAAATTTGAATCAGTTTCTTGTATATTTTGGAGGTGAGGTCTTTATCAATGAAACTTACTGCAAATTTTTTTCTGTTACCTCTCTCCCTTCTAAAAGTTTTACATTAAATTTGTGCAAAACTTTTTAAATTTTATATAGTGTCCTTTTTATCTTGTGTGATCCTATCACTTGTTTAATCATGAATGCTAGCCCTATTCAAAGATCAAAAAGGGAATTTTTTACTTGCCCTTATAATTTGCTTACGGTGTAAACTTCTAAGTCATGTATATGCATTCTGAACTTACTTTGTCATACTGTGTCTATACCTAGTTTCTGGCAGACTTCCTTCCAGTTTTTCCAGCAGTTTTTATCAAATACTGAGTCCTTCCCTTGGTAACTGGGATTTTGGGGTTTATTTTGCTACAGTGTTTGCTTCTGTATGTTCTTAACTGTTCCACTGATTGACTAATTTTTTAACCAGTACCAAATTAATTTTGAATAATTACTGCTTAATATTCAAGGTGAGCTCTGGTACTGATAGATCCCCTTTATTTCCCACCTTTTTCCTCATTATTGCCATTGAGATTCTTGATCTTTTGTTCCTCCATGTGAATCTCATTATTTTTTCTTGTTCGATATCATATTCTTTTGGGAGTTTGATTGGTACAACACTGAATAAGCAAATTAATATAGGTAGTATTGTGGTTTTTTTATTCCATTGACTTGAACTATTCATGTCCTATACCACGTGCAACTATTATTTCTCTAATTATTTAGGTCCATCTTTATTTCTACAAAGTTGGATTTATATATTCCCTGAATGAGTCTTGTCCGATGTAGTCCTGAATATTGTATAGCTTCTGTAGTTATTTTGGATGGAATCAAAACTCAATCACTGAACCACACTGCCAAAGAGGAATGGAGAAAATATGCTACATCACCTTGTTACAAAAAAGGCATTTCAATGTTATTGACTTGAATGGGTGAGACTCTTGATAATACCATTACTAGTAATATATGGGGAGTATTTATTGGAAAAAATGTGCTAAGTGCGCAGGATTTAAAGGAGATATATTTGAATTTTTAAATAAATTGTATTACTAACACATATGCTATGTAAAAAATTTTAAATCAATTAAAAATGAAATGAAAAATAAAACTTATTGCTCAACCTATGGAAAGCTAAGGCATTATATTCCCCCCACCCCCCAACAAACATTTTAGCAGTAAAGAGGAAGAATAAGATGAAACAGAAGCTCAGGAAAAGTAGAAAGTAGAAAGGGAGGCTTAAAAAAATATTGGAGACATTCCAGGATGTTTGTAGTTAGAGGAGAAGCCAGTGTTAAGAGAGACACTGAAGATGCCTGAGAGACAGGGCATGTGGGAGTGGTGGGGCGCGTTTGGAGAACGGTGACTTCTAGAGAAGACAAAATGGGATCAAGGGACCAAGAATTAACCTTAGTGGGGACTAGACATAACTTCTTTTTCTATGACAAGATGGAAGGAGAGAGCTGACAAACATTTTGAGAAATGAAAGATAGGAGGGAAGGGAGCTTATGTCAGAAAACCTCAATCTTCTAAGTGAACTGAGACTGGCATCTTCTGTGGCTGGATTTTCAGTTGAAGAGTGAAAGGAAAGAGTAAAGTATTTGCAACTGCCACCATGGGAGAATGAGATAGGCTAGAAAGATTATGGAACAGTAGCGAGCACCACCAATATGGAGTATGCAAATATGAACTTGGTTTTATGATTTTGTCCAGTGGTGTTCTGCAGCCTGGGAGCAGAACTGAAGAGATCAGATGTTGTAAGGGCTGTCCCCAGGAATGGGGATTTGCAGGCTGAGAATTTGATGATCAGGAAATTCTCAAGTAGTTTATGTTTAAATATCAAACTATGGTCTCAAAACTGGGTCTAGAGGAAAAAGAAATCAGAATGAGAAAGACAGACTAAGAGAATAAGGATAAACAAAGAGACTGGAGGTCACTACAAGAATGAGGTGGAGTAGGTTTCATATGAGTGAGAGAAGGGTAGCTGGAAAGACAGGAGGTTACGGTAATAGAGTGGTCTTTAGAAGGTCTAGATAATGAAGATGGTGCAATTCTGAAAGAGATGTAAGGTCAAAGGGTTGGAAATAACAGAGAGGGGCTAAGGGGGGGTAGATGAGGTTGTCAGAGTTGAGGGAGCTGGAAGAAAAATGCAATCAGGCCGTTAGAGATCTCACTGGCATGAATAAAAACGTCTCTAAGGATGATGGCTGAGAATAGTATGGAGAAGACTGTGAGCCAGGTGTTAGTAATTGAGAATGTGGGGAAGTGATCCAGAGGCTCATAAATGGCAACCACAAAGACAAGGAACGGGGTGGCACAGATTTCACGTACTTCAAAACAGCCATTTTTTTTCATTTAGGGTTTTTTTTGGAGGCATGACGGTAGAAGAATTGTCTAGAAGTAGCAGAAGATACACCAGTCCTCCTTACATGGCTTTGAAAATTGTTGTCTTCATATCTGCTACGGGTAACTTTTCGATAAGATCGTTTGAATTGAAAAAGAGGAAAAAATGGAAAATTCAGTTTTGATCTAGAGATCACAGTTAAAGTCATGTAGTTAGCACATAAATAAACCAAATTATAGCATTCTGGAGCTGGAAGAAACCTTACAACATCTCATTCCCAGCCTTTCATTATACAGATGAGGATACCGAGGCTAGATCAAATGACTTGGCTCAAAATTACACAACATTATTCAAAGAATTGCATGATGGAAAAATGGATCACTGATTAGGCAACAGCTAGAAAAGACCTGTGGCACCTCTGTCTCTTAAGGAATTTCTATTCAGGGACAAGGAACAAACTTCCATAACTTATCAAGATCAGCAGAATATGCCTACTTCCAGAGATGCTGTCATTACTGCCTACCTTACAAAAACCAAAACCAGCAAGAAGATGCTTGCCCCTGTGTGTATGTGGTATCGTGCTAGAGGCTACTTGAAATAAGCTAAAAGAACATTACTCTCCTTGCTACTAAAAAAAAAAAAAACAAGGAAAGTACTAACAGTGAAACAGAAATTGAAAGATGCATTTGCATCATACAAAAAAAATTACAGCATTTATCCTCTATTGATAATTCACTGGCAGCGTTGTGGGTTGGACAAAATCAGAAATGTTTTTTCCACTTATTCAAGAAGACTCTTGGGAAGTGCATAGGATTTTAGAAGTGGTTTCTATTCCAGGAAATAAGGGATTTGGTGAGGGCAGTCCAGACCTGGAGTGTGGCATGAGAGAAAGCTCGGAAGAGCAAGGTAGATGAATAATCACTGGATGTGCCAAGTACAGAGTACTTGTAGAACTGGGTGGACTAGGGGGAACAAGTATTTATTAAACACATACTTTGTTCCAGGCAATGTGCTAAACCCTTTAAAATATCTTATTTGATCCTTACAATGATCCTGGGATCTATTATAAGAGATGCTATTATTTCCCCATTTTACAGATGAGGAAAATGAGGCATATAAAAGTTAAGTGACTTGCTCTGGATCACACAGCTATTAAATGTCTGAAGCCACATTTGAACTGGGCTCTTTGTGACTCCAGGTCTAATGCTCTATCTCTTGGTGCCATCTAGCTGCTGGAGTTAGAAAACAGAAAATAAGGTTATTTGGTGTGTGAATAAATGTTTTACTTCTACCTTCTATGTGGAGAGTCTCGAATATTTTGCAATACAGAGCCACATAGGCATTTTGGCAATTATCATCTATACTGTGATTATTGCCTTGCTGATACACCATCTTGTAAATTTTTCTAGCTCTGAGATTCTCTGCCTCTCTAGATTCATCAAGAACGATTGAGGCCTGGACTAAGGAAGGAGAGTCAAAGACAGTAAAATTCACTGGAGTGGGGAAAAGTGATGGGCTTGGAATAAGGAGTGACCCGCTTGAATCCTACCTCTGAAATGTACTTACTTTGTGACTCTGGGTCTGAGGTCAGTCCTCTAAGAGCCAGAAAACATGGGTTTTAAATCTTGTTCCTTCACTACTCTGCCTCAGGTGACCTTTGAGCTAATCACTTAACCTGAGTCTCAGGTTTCACAGGCTTATTGTGATCAGATAAGCTAATGTGGGTGAAAGTGGTCTCGACAACACACATATAAGGATTCCTAATCAAAGGATGTTCTTTGAATTCCTTGCCAGCACCATATTTGAGGGTATCTGAGTGAATAAAGGAAAGTGAGGGGTCTACATATATCTATCTATATCTCTATCTCCTTTGGATTCCCTGCCACCACCATATCTGAAGGTATCTCTCTCTACATACACACACGTGTGGATTATGTATATATATATATATATATACCTATAGGACATATGTATATATATGTTTATACACCCCTGTACATGCATATATGTATGTATGAGGATATCGTCCTAAATAAAATTGCTCTCAGCATCAGGAAGACCTTGGTTCCAGTTCTGCCTCAGACACATATGGCTGTGTGACTCTAGATGAGTCACTGAGCATCTAAGTACCCCAGGCAGCTCTCTAAAACTGATCTGCTTTGCTAAATGAAATTCCTCACTGGGAGGATATACAAAATCTATTTTAAGACCTGGGACCTCCTCTGTGTAGGGGGTACCCAGTGAGAAAATTCCCTCTACCAACGCTAGGGGGGCACCGAGAGTTAAGCTGTGTTCCCAGGGTCACCTGGCCAGTGTTTGTCATTGATCCTGGTGAATTTCTCTTCTTCAAGCTTCAGTTGATCATTGTACCCAAACCAGCAAAATGTACACAGTGGGTACTTAATATGTGTCATACTCTTTTTCATAACACTGAAAAAAGACTTTGTTAAAAGAAAAACTTTTTTAAAAATCTCTTAAAAATTCTCTTTAACTGGATTGCCAAGTGGTATGGTGGTAACCTCGGGTTCTCAGAGGCTGTCCCAAGTCCTGGCAGGTCCTACTATGCCAAAAGGGCTTTAAGTAGGAGTCAAATAACGAACCGTGGGTTGAGGACTGACTTGGCTAATTTAGAAGTTTCATCACCAGCATCACCAGCACCAGCTGGGTGATGGGTTGCTCTCCCAGAGAACCTCACAAAGTGTTTGCTAGGGTTGTAGTCTACTTCAGTGGAGGTACTATCTACGCTGATAAAATCACAGTTCTTTGACATTTTAAAGCAAAACTGAGAAGTTGGTCTTAATGTTACATGTAAAGGAGGAAAGGCAAATTCTATACGTTTGGATATTTGGGAAGCAAGGATGGTCCCAACTACATCGGCTTCACTTGAATATCTGTGCTACTCTATATATCTATACACCAGGAACATAGTAGGAGCCTAATAAATGTTGGTTGATTGATCATTATCCCTGGACCTTAAAGAAGGCTGAAGAGCAATGAGTGAAGATAGTTTTTATTTTGCTAGCCAGCTTATTCCATTAAATGATCTTATCTACATAATTAAATATTAGCATATTTCAAACACCCTGAAACTATTTTTTGATGTATGTCATGTATGCAGTAATTTTCAATAATCAGTTTCAGTTGATATAGGAGGGGGGAATTTACATTAATCTTTCCTTAGTTCAGAGCTTAGCATAATGTCTTTAGTGTTCAGCACATAGTAGGTGGTCAATAAATGCTAGTTGATTGAGATTGTGGTACTTAACCTTTTGGTTATCATAGACCCCTTTTGTACTCTGGAGGTGCTACCATGAACCCCTTCTGAGAATAACGATTTTAAATGCATAAAATAAGAAAACCGATTATTTTGAAATGCAGTTTTCAGAATATTTTAAGAGACAGGTTCACAAACCCCAAGAACTTCTGTTAAGATATTTTTCTCTTTTCTTTTATACAATTATGCAAACTATCTAACATTTCTGAACATCATAAGTTCAGGTATGCTACTAAATAGATCTGATAAAAGCAAGTCTTATCCCTTGGGGCAAGCACTACATGCTTAGGGGTTGCGGGTGGGGTGGAAGGCAGCTTCAGTTTGGGTAAGGGGAGGCAGGGAGTGGTGGTGGGGAACAGGGAAGACAGCATCCCAAAGGGTACAATTTAAACTGAGGTTCTGGTACACTAAGTGGCAAAGAGGCCACCCCAGGAGGATAGAACAGGTAGGTGCCAGGCTGCTCACCTGTGTCCACTGGGCTAATTATTCATGCTAACCAGGTGCTAATTTCAGTTGTTAAACAGTCAAAGCACCACCATTACTCTCTCAATTTTGGCACCCTAGGGCAAAGCCCCAGTCACACTATGCTAGTTATGGCTATGGTAGCTTCAGCTCATGGAGAAATGGTGAAATGTAGTGGAGAAAGCCTTGGCTTTGTAGTCAGAGGACCTAGGGTCATATACTGGTTCTGTTCCTTGCTACCTGTGTGCCCTTGAACAAATCATTCATCTTTCTGGGGTTAATTTCCTTATCTGTAAAATAAAGAGGTTGGATCAGTTCAGGTACATGAATTTAAAAAAAAAATTTGATAACTGTATATAAAAATAATTGTATATATTTGTGTAAAATATGTATATTTTACATGCAAAATATAAAAATTTTAAAATATATAATTGTGTAATATATATATTTGTATAAAAATAAATTCCCTTTGTAATCCTTAGCATTTTATTTTATGCACTTAAAAACATTATTCTAAGAAGGAGACCATAGGCTTTATCAGACTGCCAAAGGGGTTCATGATCCAAAAAAGGTTAAGAACTCCATTCTAAACCACAACTTTGTACAAAAGTACAACTTGTTTGGGCTTGTCTATTTAATAACATAATATAAACCTAAGAAAGGTAACCTTTATAGCCAATGTGGAAGAAAAAAGGAGTCTCCTATAACTGTTAATGGGATTTTGAGTGGGGAGGGACTTGAGAGATTAGCAAGTCTAATACCCTCATTTAACAGAGAAGGAACTGAAACCCAGAGAGGAATAATAATAATAATAGCTAATATTTATATAGCATTTATTATGTGCCATGCACTTTACAAGTATTATGTCATTTGATTTTCACAACAACTTTGGGAGATGTGGGTGCTATTATTATCCCTATTTCAGAGATAAGGAAACTGAAGCAGAGGTTAAACAATTTGCTCAGGATTACAGTTAGTGTCTGAGGCGGAATTTGAATATGGGTCTTCTTGACTCCAGGCCCAGCATTTAACCACTGAACTCCCTGGTTGTCTTGAATGGCTCAAGATAACAAGAAGCACATCCGGTTCCTCCATCCACTATATCTTAAAGTAGAGTGAGAATCTGTCGGATATCATCATCTCTGTCAGACGACTTCCATTTTCTTCATTAGAAACAGAATTTTATAACTAGAAGGTGCTTCTGAGACCATCTTACTTCAAACTCTCATTTAACACATTAAGATAGAGAAGCCTGTCCAGGCTCACAGAGCCAAGTGAAAGCTAGGAAGCCAGGTCTGAGGTCGAGAAGACCCATCTCACCTTCTTGAGTTCGAATTTGACCTCAGACACTCCTGTCTCTACTCTCTTTCTTAACAATCTCATTCGCTCATTTAATTCCCCCCTCTAGGCTACATCTACGCATCTGCTCTTGACTTCTTTGCTGAGTCCCAGACCCAGACCTCAGAGCCCAGAGGATATCTGCACTCAGATTTCCCACTGGCACCTCCAAATCCATGTCCAAAGCTGAGCTTATCATTTTGCCCCTTAAACCCAGTTCTTTCTTCCTTGCAGAACTTCATTATTTCTGTCAGAGGCAGCATCTTCTACTCACTCATGTTCAGAACCTAGGTATTATCTTTTTTTCTCCTTGAACACAATCTGTCACTAAAATCTGATGGATTCCACCTCTGAAGTATTGTTCACACATGCCACTTCTCTATTTTTACAACCATCACCCCAGTACAGGTCCTTATTACCACCTATTGGGCCTGTTACAATAACCCAATAGATCTTCTCACCTCCAGTCCCTTCCCGCTCAAATCCATCCTCTTTATACCTCTGCCACCCAATCTCCCAAAAGCATACATCGGATCGTTTAATTTCCCTGTTCCAAAAGCTTGAGTGGCTTTTTATTGACTAGGAAGTACTTTTCAAATACCTCTGCTTGACATACAAGGCCCATTACAATCTAGCCACACCCTACAATTCCAGTTTTAACAAATATTATTCTTTAATTTGTACTCTATGTTCTGATTAAATGGTACTATTCTGTCCTCCAAACTCACCCTGTGCCTATTACCTCTGGGCTTTTGCTAATGCTGTTCCTTATGCCTGGACATTGTAGTCATCCCATCTGCACCATTTGTTGCATATTTGTCCATTCTTTAAAGCCCAATTCAAAATTCACTTCTTCCAAAGCCTTTCCTGAGCTATTCCTAACCCAGTGGGCAAGGATTCTTTCTTCCTGTTTGGATCCTACAGAGTACTTTGTTTGGGCCCAATATATTATGTACTATTTTGTATTATTTATGTTCATATCACCTACTAGAGTAGTTAAGTTCCATGATAATAGAGGATATGTCTTGGCCAAACTTTTTATCTCACCCAGTGCCTACCTCAGTGCTTTGCATGCAGAAGGTGCTAATACATTTGGTTACTTGATAAGAGGTTCCTAGATCTAGAACCAAAGGGCCATATTTCAGAGGGCCTCAAGCATCTCAATTTTCTTTTTAATTTTACAAATAATTTATATCCTATGCCTAGAGTTGATACAATATTAAATTAGTGAGAACTAATAAAACAATCTCAAATACTGAGAAGGATTTTATGGAACTCTTTTCATTATCCTAATATAAAAAACAGCTTCTTTTAAGAAAGAAAGTATCGACTACCTGAAAGCCATGATCAAAAATAGAGCCTAGATATCATCTTTCAAGAACATATCAAGGAGAACTGCCCTGATATTCTAGAGTCACAGGGCAAAACAGAAATTGAAAGAATCCACAGATTGCCTCAAATAGATCCCAAAAAGAAATCTCCTAGGAATATTGTCGCCAAATTCCAGAGTTTCTAGATCAAGGAGAAAATACTGCAAGCAGCCAGAAAGAAACAATTTGAGTATTGTGGAAACAATCAGAATAACCCAAGATGTAGCAGCTTCTACATTAAGAGATCAAAGGGCTTCGAATTCGATATTCCAGAGGTCAATGGAGCTAGGATTGAAACCAAGAATCACCTACCCAGCAAAACTGAGTATCATGCTCCAAGGCAAAATATGGATTTTCAATAAAATAGAGGACTTTCAAGCTTTCTCAGTGAAAAGACCAGAGCTGAATAGAAAATTTGAC
>CM053624.1:88153889-88191723 GCA_028646595.1 Phalanger gymnotis
GACCAGAGCTGAATAGAAAATTTGACTTTCAAACACAAGAATCAAGAGAAGCATGAAAAGGTAATCAAGAAAAAGAGCAAGAAAAAGAAATTGCAAGGGACTTACTAAAGTTGAACTGCTTTGTTTACATTCCTACATGGAAAGAAAGAATCAACGTCCTATAGACAATAAGGAAATAGAAGAGTGTCTGTTTGACAAGCTGCCATGCCCCTTCTGCTTCTTCCCTCATTTATATAAAGTGGTTTGGGTAAATCTAGAAGAAGGGATTGCAAGGCAACCAGCTCTTAGGGCTCATCCAGATTGCTGCAAATGAAGAAAATATTGGCCAGCTAGTAGGGCAGAAGAATCAAGGGAAATGTCATTTGAGAAAAATGGGTAATAGTGTTTGGGAATGAAAATGAAAATTAAACAAGAGTTTAGTTTCTTTTGTTACCTGTTAAGGATTTATGATCTTTACAAGCCTTGGAAAATAGCACTGGTGCATTTGGAATGAGAAGAACTGGAGATAAATCCTAGTTTTGGCACTTAGTACTTGTTTTGCCTCAGGCAGATATCATTTAACTAAGGGTCTAGGTCTTAGCTTCCTCATCTGTCAAGTGAGGGGATGAACTAAGTGACCTCTAGAATCCTAGAATCCCATAGCACCAAACCTGTGGTCTTGTGATTATATATAGATGTACTTGGATATTTGTTCACTGTGATCTCACCACTTAATTCCTCAGACAGCAGAAATTCTCAAAGTCTTGTGTTCTTGTAGTTGGCATTATACTTACTCTTAGGTACTGGTCTAAACCCCCAACAATCCTGAAGGCTTTCATTTGGTTACATTCAGGGTAGAAGTAGGACCAGGAGAGATAGACTTAAGTAGATGTATTTATGGATTTACAAATTGGAAGGATGAAAGTGAGAGAATATAGAAGTTCACGAATTTCCACAGTTCTAGAAATACGTAAGTTTTCTAAAAAAAAAAAAAGCTCGCCTAAAAATCTTCCACAAAAAAGAAGTGGTTGCTTTTGGTATCTGAAATGAAACAAAATGATATCAACATTACTCTGTATTCATTATTTACCATGATAGCATGTAATAGTTGAATCATTTCAGCCCAAATCTCCCAGGTAAAAAGTCAATATACCAACAGAAAAAATTATTACATTATTTACATTCTAACTCATTAATTTCCATAATTATGTTCTTGCTGTGCTAGCAGTAACTATGATGATATCTAATTCACCATAAACTCACTGGGCATGCAATGGGATAATATTAATTTTAAAATGTAGTTTCTTAAACTAAACTGCAAAATGAATTTTGTTCTAAAAATGTATTCATTTTAAAGCAAAAGATGTGTCATATATTTTTATTAACTCATAAAAAATGCAAAGAGTATACAAATTTTGCTCCTTTTTTGAAAACAGTGAAAAAACAAAATGGTTGTGTATAACAAATATTTGAAAGATACATCACATTTGACTTGTAAACAGAGCCTTAAAGTTTAAGCAGTCACACTTATAAAAAAAAAAAGTTGAAATAGTTGGTAACACGTTATTGGCTTTTTCACCAAAAGGCCAAAGTTGACTCTTCTTTGGACCAAATGTTCTCTTAATGGATGTTTAACATTACTTTAGCCTTCTGTAAATGTAAAAGATTGGTTCAGTTACAGTCTGAATATGAAATTCATTTCTCTCCAGACTTGTACAATACTGCCAATCCTGAATTTCATAAGGTCTTATTTCACTGGTCTTATTTAGCTTCCTTTCTAAGAATATGAAATGGATAGTACACGGCATTGAATATATCTTAGAATAAGTTGAGCATTTTAACACAGAGAATGGCAATAACTTTGCACTATTCTTTCTACCAACTAAATTCAAAAAGTTCTACCTAATCTTAATACATCCAAAAAATGTATCAAGATTAAGAGATACAGTTATGGTGAAAATCCAAATAAATCTTCAAAACCACATACTCTAAAACACTTAAATATATACAAACTGTGCTATGAGAATCATGCTTGTATACCACAGGTGACCAAAAACAAATTGAAATTCAAAAGTTTATAAAGTGAAAATAAGCAGTGGTCTTGCAAAGTCTAGCTTTAGCATTTTTCCTGCTCTCCAGGAAGGATTCAGTCAAGTATACTGTTGCACAACATATATACACATACAATACTCATAGGACATAACCACAAATTAAATATTATCAAAATGCTTTTAAATAAAATGCAACACCAGTAAGTGCACAGAACACAATGCAGAATACTGTCGTTTACAGTGACCAGAAAGAGCAAGGTGAATCACCTCAGTTTCAGAACCAAAAATAAGAAATGCAATGTTTTTCTTTACTATTATTAAGCAAAATTAACCCTCTTCCTACCTGGATAACCAAATTGTAAACATCTACCACTGTTCCATGAGCACATCTTTTGGGTGTCTATATCTTCCGTGTGTGGAATTTAAAACTTAAATAATTACCAATTAGGGAATGCTCTTTTTTTTGGCGGGGGGAGAAAGCAGGCAGGAAAAAAATGATGATTGCTTCCTAAAAGTAGTTTACAGAAAGTGCACTTTAAAAGAGTAATTTTTTCCCCATCCACTTCTAGGATATGTTTTGCTACAAATTAGGAACCCAAAAAGGGTATTTTATACGTCGACACTTTATTCTCTGAGAATGTTTTCTAAAGCAAAATAGGAGGCCACCTTAGAATAGAGAGACTATTCCACTCCTCCAAATAATGTGATAGTCTAATCTAATAGTCTCAAATCATTTTCCTAAACCCACATTCTGGCTTTTGGAATTATTAAGGAGTTAAGTTCAAAGTAGGATCTTTAAAGACAGGTCCTCATGCTCTATAATTCCATTAGTCCCCAGGACACACAAATCTGGTCCTTAATACTGCAAGTCTACCTTAGTCTATGAATCTCACCCTCTTCATTTCCACTCTAAGTTCAGGATCTCAAACTGTCCATTGGTCCAGTACTTCCCCAAGGTAATATGTAAACAAAACTGGGACCAGCTAGATTATCTGCAGGCTTCCATATTCTCAATGAATAATACTTTAGGTTTAAGAGAAGTAATACTAGATAGTACCACCACAATACCATCCTTCTATATTGCATATCATTACTTTTTGTGTCTTTTTTGTTTGTTTTAAACACTATCCAGCCTCTAGGAACTTAAAAAAAATCAAATGAAATAGTGGTTTAAAGCCAGGTACCCTGTGGGCTTGGCCAAAATGGAGGAAAAGAAAAATAGAGACATTTCATTTTACTATTTTATTATCTGAAATAATTAAAGCTTATCAAAAGAAAACTCAGTCTCCCATCTTGTTACTGGAGATTATTTGGAGATGTGGTTAGACTTTTGTGCAAGTTGGGATTCTGGCTATGCCTATTTCGACTGCGGACTGATGAAAACATGGTGTTGCAACCTGGTACTTTACATTTGTGAAGTTGGCGGAGGTGCACAGTTTTGTAGTGGGCCCTGAAGGTTCCTTTATTACTGTATATCTTTTGGCAGAGATGACAAGTTATTGGTAAACCAGAGGGAAGGTTTGAAAAGCTGTGATTGGCCTTTTCCATGAGGGCACAAATTGGGTAGCCATCTTCACTGGGGATCAGGCTCGGTCCTTCACAGCTTTCATCACTGTCTTCCAGGGCTACATTGCCCTCTTCACTCCCTCCATCGGAGTCCCAGGAAGAAGGGGTGCTGCTCTCAGACTTCATGCTGGAGGTAGTGCTCAAATCAAGGACGGTGGCCTCGCTGGTAGGACCGCAGCCATAGCTCTCTAAACAGGATTCTCGGATTTTGGTGATTGGGTAGACGACACTCCCAGTCCGGTTGGTTCCTTTGAAGATGACAGAAGTCTGGGGAGCGTGGTGTTTGAAGGCTGAATCCTGATAAACCTCCTTAGCCATATCTTTCAAAAGGTAAGTTGCGCCCAAAGGATTATCAGTGCTTTCCAGGGTATCTTTGGTGATAACTTTCTGATGAAGACTTATGTTTGAACTGTGTCTAAAATAGTAAAAAGAAGATGAGCCATCAACAAACTGTGGGTTTTTAAAACCTTAAATCATCAATATCATTATGAAGTCACAGTTTAGGGGAAAACCTATAGGCTGTGGGTGAAAAGGCTCTCAGGGAAAAACACCAGCTCTTGGCAGCCTGACTGGACTGGACTGACAGGCACACGATAAACACCTAGGCTTGTCAACTGACCCACTGTTCATTTTGGGGACTCTAGGCTCCTCGTCTAACAGGGGTGGACTAGAAGAAACCCTTCCAGCTTTAAGATTCCATGTGATAGTAGCCAGTGAGGTACTTTGAAGCTTACCCAAATGCAAGTCTCACCACTGCATCAGATTTCACAGGGTCCAGAAACAAAATGAATGCCACAGAGTTCTAAAAAGTTTAATCTCTCCATTGTACTTGTCCATAAATGTCATTTCTTTCTATGACTACTCCAGAAAATGAAAATTACTCACTCATTCTGCAAGTACTTCAATTACAATTGTAGTAAGTTTTTCCACCAAATTTCTAAGTTGAAAGAGGAAGCATATTTCGTTGCAAAAATGGACAACAGTCTTACATGCAGATTAGACCACATGCAACTTGCTCAACAAGATCTCAAGTGAACTACAGCTACCTAAAAATCACCCACCTAGAGAATTTAAAGGTATGACCATTTGACTTCTGGACCTCTTATATGCATTAATGCTATGCCCATATTGGCTTTTCCCCAGCAACCTGAAGATATTTCCTTAGCCACCATGTTTCCTTTTCACCTCTTGCCTTCTAAATATGTTGTACATACTAATGCTATACCTATGCTGACCTTTCCCCAATGACCCAAAAATGTTCCCTTAGCCCCCACATTTGTTTTTTTTCGAGGAGGCCATCGTAACTGAAGTAGAAGCGGAAATAGGTAGAAAAGTGGCACTGGACCAGAAGAGAAATTCCTTCTCCCTTTTTGGCTCCTAGAGCTAGAGCTAGAAAGACATCTATAGTCTATCCCCCTCATTTTATAGATGAAGGACTCAGGCCCAGAGACATTAAGTGACTTTGCCCAAGGTCACCCAGGTGGGTTTTGAACCCAGGTTCCTTGACTCCAGAGCCTGTGGCCCAAGCACAGACGCTACAGAAATGGGCAAAAGCAAAGAAGGAAGGGTTCCAAGCTTTAAGGATGGGGAAAACTTTTGATAATCTAATTAACAAGTTCATTTTATATATGAAGAAACTACTGCATGATATAGGAAAGAGAACACCAGAGGGAGAGCGAGGAAGATCTGGGTTCAAAGTCCAAATCCTATCTCATATACTGCCTGCATCCACCTTGGGCAAACAGCTTCCCCATTTTAACAGTCTCAGATCCGTTATAAGAATAATGGGGTGAAAAAGAGTACAGACTTCACTAGGTTGTGAGGCTCCACAGAGTCAAGGTACATAAAACACTCTGAAAACCTACACGGGCTACACTGATGTGTATCATCATTCTTTTTGTTGTTAAATTGTTTCTCATGGGTTGAGGGTTACAGGTGCCTGGGGCATCGCTGAATTCCCTTTTCCAATCTCTGTGGATTTCATTTTCCCACAGAAACAATGCTACATACACACGGTCATTAGGTTACTAAGCTAGGTCACCTGGAATGTGGCCGACTCTAACTGAGTAGTAGTTGAAGAAGCGCCGGACCTGGAGCAGTCAGGAAGGGTGGGGTTCTAATTCTACTCTAGACACTTCCTAGCTGTGTGAGCCTCGGACCACTTCTCCTCTTTCAATGCTGGTTTCTTCACGTATAAAAAGCAGCATAAGTGTGGCCAGAGCAGTCACCTCTCAAGAGTTGGGAGGATTAGACCAGATGGCATACAAAGCCCACAACAAACCTTCCGGCATTATAAAAATGGCCATTGGTCGTTTTTAATCAAGAGTAGTTAACAAGTCTTGTGGGACTAACCTTGGGATCTAACCACCATTAAAAATAGAATTTCTATGGAATAATGTATCCCAGATTCATGTAACCAGTGATGAGTCCAATGGGTCCTTCAAGGCCACCTTGTCCTCATTGCATAGATGGGGAGACTTGACTTGCCTAAGACAAGTAAGTGACAACATTGGGATATTAACCCAGGCCCTCTGACTCCAAGTCAGTGCTCTTTTTAATGCAACACACTTCACGATGATTAATAGGTGGCATTCATATAGTGCTCTAAGGTTAGTTAGTGAAGTGTTTCACAAATTTTATCTCATTTGACCCTCTCAACAATCCTGGGAGGGAGGTGCTATTTATTATCTCCATTGTACAGAGGCAGAAACTGAGGCTGAGAGAGGCTAAGAACCTCAGTTTCCTCCTCTGTGACTTGCCCAGGGTCACATCTGTGGGATCTGCCCAGGTTCACACAGCTAGGAGGGGTCTCAGGCAGAATTCAAACTCAGACTCCAACTCTAGCACCCCATACACTGCGCAAGCTAACTGCTACTAGGTTATAACTGCCTTATAAAAGAACTTTCAGAACATATCCTGCCTGCAAACGGGGGCCTGCTTATTTTAATAATAAGGCCAAAGCATGAGCACATCAAACACATGAAATTTAAAAAGAAATGAAAGCCTTTTGAACGAAGCAACTATTCATTTAGCAGATATCGTCCACGATAATAAAAACGATATGCGATATGGATCTTAATATCAAGACTATCTCTTACTGCTCTTTGTGGTCCCCCACAGCACCCAACGTCACACGTACACAGACACTGAAGAGATCTTTTTTGAATGATCAAAGGACCTTGTCCATTTTCTCTCTACCTTCTCTGTGTGTTTTCTTTGCTCTAAGACCACCTCACCCATTCATGAGAACACATTTGCTCCTGCTATCTAAAATTACACAGAGGCACTGTGTTGGCAGGGAGTTGGGTTATCCTCAACACTCAAGTTGGGTTTTTCATAGAGGGAAAGCCTGTCTTTGTGTGGACTGGTCTAGAGGGTCTCTAAGGTCCATTTCAAATCTGAGATTCTGTTATAAATTTTTTCAGCTACAGAAAGTCATTGATACAGTGTGCTGGGGTATGGTAGGGTCAGTCATGCTTATGAAATCAGAGATATTTGAATAAAGCATGTGTTTTATTAGGAATGATATATTCTCAAGTGCTCCATTCAAGAGTTTCTTTAAGAAATGTCTTTAAGACTGGAACATTTTCCCCTCTTACTTTCTCCCTCTAGAAAGCTTTCTGAAATTCAATTTAAACTCAAGTTAAAAGAGGTATCTGGAATTAAATAATTCTCATTTTACACATAAGAAAATTGTATTAAACTGATACTCAAGGCCTGCCAGATTCTGGCCCAAACCTTTTCAACCTTGCCTTTCATTACTTCAAATTACCCCACTGCTTCAAGTCAAACTAGCCCACACTTCCCATTTTCTCGCCATTCCCCCACCCCATGCTAATCTTTCTATCTGGAATGCCTTTCTTTATAAAATTATGACCCATTCTTTGAGCCAATGATCAAATGCCCCCATTCCTTCATTCAGCTTTCTCTAATCCTCCCAGCCAGATGTGACTGTTCTTCTCTCGACACCCATAACCCTCAGCATTTGCATTTCTCTTGGCATTTACTATACCAGGTCTTGCTTCAGTTACCTATACACACACCTCTGTCTCTGGCTAGACTACAATCTATTTGAGGGCACAATGTCAAAGACGAACAGAACAAAGTCCAGTTTTGTATTTCCAATAGTGCTTTAGAAATGCTCAGTAAATGTTTGTTGAATTAATGGATAGGATACATCAAGGCATAATGATCAGAAGGAAGAGATGTATTTATCATTCTTCATGTATTTCATAAAACTTCTAATCTTCTCTGATTTCTCTTAGGGACGGTGTTTCAGAATCAATGTGATAGGAATGGGATCTGAAGATCTGTCAAGTAACTCAACTTTACTGAAGACAGAAGGACCAAGATTATAACTCAGGACAAATGACCCTACTGGATTGGTTGGATATGGTCTATATGCTGCTTAGCAAAAGGCTGGTTATATTCAAACTTAGAGTCACGGAATGTCAGAATGAGATGAGACCTTGAGAGAAGATATTATACTACATACAACAGTATATTATACCACAGCCTCTGCATTTTATAAATAGGGAAGTTGATACTTTTGTGTATCAGAAACAAAAACAAAAAACAAAACCCCAAACCCAGTTATCATCAGGTTTCCCTTCTTTCAATTTATCCAACCATAAACCATAAATTTAAAAAAAAAATCAACCCTTAACAATTACTCAATAGAAGCCTCATATTTTAGTCTTTTTCAATTAAGATTATTTTTGCTTTAAAAAATTTCTGGTCACTTAGAGGAAAATAAAAGTTTCTATAGATGAAAAAATCCTTTCCTGTAAGGCTCAACTCAAATGGCACTCATGGTACCAGCCCTTCCTTGATTCTCCTCCCCTAGCTGCAAGTAATCTCTCCCTTTTAAGATTTCACAGAACACCTTTCATAGGGCATTTTCATATTTTACTCTGTACAGTGTTTTCAGTTTACATGTGACACTAGATGGTAAGCTTCTTATGGGAAAAGTCTAGGAACTCTTCTCTTCTGTTGCACGTTGTACCCCCTCCCCCCTCTACTGCAATGTGATGGTGGACCCTTCACTTAAAGCACATGTTTATAAAATGTTTGCTGAAGTGATTCGATAATTACATTTTATAAAGGGGATTCAAATGATCCATAGAAAATAAGCTCTCTGTATAAAACCATGCATATCCTTTGATCTACCAATAGCACTACTAGGTCTGTATCCCAAAAGAGATTTGAAAAAGAAAAAGGAAAAGGACCTATATGTACAAAAAATATTTATAGCAGCTCTTTTCTGGGGGCAAAGAATTGAAAACGGGCAGGATGCCCATCAATTGGGGAATGGCTGAACAAAACTGTGGTAGGTGATTATGATGGAATACTATTGTGCTGTAAGAAAGGATGAGCAGGATGTTCTCAGAAAAACCTGGAAAGACTTACATGAGCTGATGCAAAGTGAAATATACTATGCACTATGTAACAGCAACATTGTAAGATGATCAGCTGTGAATGACTTAGCTATTCCCAGCAATATAACAATCCAAGACAACTCTGAAGGACTTATGATGAAAAACACTATCCATTCCCAGGCAGAGAATTTGGAACTCAAAGTTTTAAAAAACAAATGTTAAAATTGTTTTTTCACGTAACTGGGGAAAAATAAAATACTAAAGAAATTTTTAAACATAAAAAAACAAAAAAGAAGCTCCCTAGCCCCTCTTCTCAAGTAGTTAAATTTCAAATGAGTTGCTATCATGACTGCACTAAATCAAACCTTTTACGAATTTCTTACCTGTCTCGGCTTCTGCGGGAAGGGAAGGTTGCACTGCAGCCCTCAATTGTACAGATATGCATTTCTTTGGCATGTACATTTTTGAAATGAATTTTGACACTGTAAGTGTTTTTAAAGGTCTTCTTACAGATATCACAATGAAAGTGAGTTTCTTCCTTTTGTCTTCCTAGAGCGTGCTGACTGACCTGATCTCGCTCTCTAGGATCCTCAAAGCAAGGAAGAGCCATTCCCCTGTTGGACAAAGCATTTAAAAATCCCCCAGTCAATAAGTGGTGCTGCAATTCCACGCAGTCAGAATTGGGAAGCTGGTGTTTCGACTGTTCTTTTGCATACATTGGCAGAGGTTCGATTACTGGTTTTAAGACATTGGTGTGTTGTTTGGGATCGCTGAACGCAGCTTCCCTGGGCACAGTGGCTAACACTGGGTTTTGTTCAGTCTCTTTCTCTGAGTTGTTCAAATCTTGCTCGGACACCTTTTTTAAATGTTTGGTCTCAATCACCGATTCTGGTTTGGGAGGCCTTCCTCCTTCCGAAAGAGATTTCCATAAGTTGGCTGAGTGTGGGTGCTGTTCTTCTTGGTCAATGACCTCTTTCTCCACCCTGAGCTCGCATGTCTCTAGCTCTCCATCACTGACAACCTGCAATGGCATCTCTTCATCTGAACTGAGGGTATCACTGTTTTCATTGGCAATTTCCACTGCTTCCTTCTCTATTTTGATAGGCATGCTTGATTTCCGAGATTTTTTCTTGGGAAGAGAGTCGAACGGCAATTCATTGGAAGCCAGCTGTTCGGGTATGGAGGAGGACACCAGAGGCAGAGAGGGGAGTGTTCCTGGAGTGTTTGCAAGCTCAGCTGGTGTGACTGGATTGCGGTAGAAAGGAAGAACTGGCTGAACTGTCTTTAAGTTGGGAAAAAGCACACCATTTTGCCCAATACTGGGAAAGGTCGACTGTACTTTGGAGTCAGTGCATGGCCCGATATAATTGGGGATAGGCCTGCTGTCTGGTGACGTCACAGGAAAGCCTGTTCTTTTGCCCTCCTCAGAGATTGTCACGTTCAAACTGTTCCTCAGATCTTTATCTCGGTTGTTCCTGTTCATGGGCATATGAAGCCGAGGGTTTGGGTTTGCACTGTGTCGGTTCCGGCTCCTCAGGGAGCTGAAGACCATATTGCATCCTTCAATCGTGCATTTGTGTTTGATCTTCAGGTGCACAGCATTATAGTGGATTTTCAGGGTCCCTTTATCATAGAAAGTCTTTTCACATGCAGTGCAGAAAACCCGGCCTTTCTTTGGCCCAATACCATTTCTTTCAGTAGTCTTCCCTTTAGGCTCTGGGGACAACCGGGTCATTTCAAGCTTGGCGACTGTGTGGTGTGAACCGGAATCACTGAAATGGGCATCATCTTCGCTTTTGGGTAGGACATCTGGACAGTTTATACACTGTTCATTTTCAACTTGAAATGAAGCAGAAGTAGGAGTTAAGAAGCCATTTTCAGAAAAGGGTATCTGGACATCATGTTTAGTGTCATTACTTCTGTCTTGACCTTGCTCAATCACATGTCTCTCTGGTGGTGAACCTATCAATGGGGGAGGCACTGGACTGAAGAACTGAAAAGGCAGCATGAAAGCCATGTTATTGATGAGGTTTTCAAAATGATGAAGGTTGCCAGGGTTCACCTTGTCCACTGGAACAGAAAGGCTGGGACTTCTCTGGTTGCAACTTTCTATAAAGGCCCTGATATCCAAATTAGTTGTTGTAGATGGTATGATAATGGACTGTCCTTCTTTCTCCTGAATTGCCATGAGCTCTACAATGGACTTGGTCTCTCCAAAACGAAGAAACTGATGCAGCGTGGCCAATTCTTCTTCACTGGTCATGATACTCCAGTGATCCAAAACCTTTCCTGATGCATCCTGAATATAAGATTAAGTTGAAAAAAAAATCATCAATCGACTGTTCTTGTTTTTGAAGAAACTATTCCCTTGATTCACCATAACCATTTAACGGCAATACCCAAGTCTAACCCAAGATAACTCAAGTATCCTCTTTGTTCCAACCCAGTGATAAACTACTCAGCTGTCATGACTCAAAGCATAATTGCTTATTAGAAACTCTTGTATGATTTCATCACCAAAATTAAAATATGTACAATCTGAACAAGAGTAGCACCTAAGACTGAGGGCAAAAGATAGAGCAATCAGCCTAGATATATAACTCGAATATTATTTCACTGAAAACTTAATAATCTTCCAAGCAACTAACATCAGAAAACAAATGAACCTGTATTGATCCGCTGCCAGTGTTCACAAAGCACAGCTGTAATTACACTAGAGTGTTGGAGTTCTTTCAAACTCTAGCTATGCCTAACTTTTCCCAATAACTATAATAAATATTTTATCACAGAACATGTATTTGATGGCCTACTGAGATTTTTCACAGTGCATGTAAGAGTTTCTAAGATGATAAGGAATGTAACATCATAAATTTTTCATGTGATAGAGGTTCAAGGTAATTGATTCCATATTTTTAATCTGAACACTAAAAAGCAAGATTATCAAGATCATTAAATATTGATCTATGTCATAATGTAAGATCATAATACTACTTTACATAAAAGGTCATTTCCATCTAGTTGCAGAGCCTGGTCTGTGTGAGCACATATTTTTTTTTAATGTCCACACAGGTTAATTTGGGGAGATTTGTTAGTCTGGCAAATGTAGGCCACAACCAGATAAGATTCTATCTAAATATTTAAGATAACTACCAAAATGAAGGTAAACTTGCTAGTACACTGAAACTAGTACAAGTGACATTCCATGACAAGCATTTCCCCCAACATTTCTTAGTCTGGGCTGTTAACTCTACAGTACCTGGAGCACATATCCACGAATATAATCCTGAAGAGTCCAGTCCAAGGCATGAAGAATCTGGATTACCTCCTCTTGTTTCAGTACACTGAAAAGCCGATCTAAAAGGATTTTAAGGCGAATGGGAATAGCTTGGGTCCCGTAGAGCATGAGACTGCTGATATCAAAAACCACATTGGACTGGACTATCTCCACTTGGCTAGTTGGGTACACATTCGGGATCCTCAATTTGCTTAGTGCTGAAAACCAGACATAAGAAGCATTTTAAAGAGGTAATGTCAGTTCAAAGCCAAAGTCGCTTAAATTTTACCCTCAATTATTTATGCCAACCAAGACAAAGAAAAGCTATTAATAGTTTTACAATTTTGGTTAACCCAATAACTTCCTGTTCATTCCTACCAACATTTTTTTTAAAACAGAACTATAAGAATTCTGTAATTCTATTCTGTTCTATACAATTCTATAGGAAATGAAATGTACAGGTCTCAGATTCTTCTCTCCCTTCTTTTCCTCACTCAAACTGCCACATACAGGAGGGGAAGGGAATACACAAGGAAAGGAAATAATCCTCTACACTAGATAACCAGCTACTGAATAACAGAGTTGACTAGCATAAGCAAAAAGTTACACAAATAGTTGTTGGTTAAAAAAAAAATTTTTTTACCATGTGCCACCCATCCATGTCTGCACTGTTCACACTGACGGTGGTGTATTTTTCCTGGTTTGAAACCTTGACAACTACAGTTCAGAGTGCATCCAATAGCCTGCAAAGTAACAAACATAGTGGTAGATAGCAGATAAATGACATTTGGAACAAGAACAGCATGGTGTTGTGTTTTCTTTTCGTAAAGCCCAAGCAGAAAGATTATTATCAATTTCAGCATAGGAAGATAAATAGTTAATTTGGTGCCTGAAGCCATTAATTGTAGCAAATGAATATTCTCTGCACCCAAAGAAGCAGCTCGTACATACGGCTGAAATAGAAATAGATTTCTTTATTAGAAATAGACTAGGCTTACATGCCACTCAGAGCCCAACGAGTAAACTCTTCAGACTAAGTGTTATAGATGCTCCATTTAGAGCAAAACCGATAAAGGATTAGAATTGTGTTGCTTTTAGGCGCGTTTGAGCATGCAGGTAGGGTTAGATAATTGCCTGTCTTCTAGTTGGAGAAAGAGAGGAAGCTGTTTGGCAGGCAGCTGTGTGTAGTTTATGGTAAAGTATCACTGTGACAATTGCAATGCAAATTCAAATGGAGATTCATGACCTCATTTTAATCATGAGAGGGATCTCACTTTTGGGGGAGTAAACAACATCATTTGCCTCAATCTACCTGTTCAGTCTCACACCCCCCTCCTCCATCCCTGCCTGTAAACCCCATAACTCTCCTTACAGGGCACTCCTGAGAACTATTTTCCTGCAGCCCTTGTTCCAAGCAAGTCTAGTTGTTGTGAATACTTCTCATCATGGAGCTGAATGGTAATGAAAAAGATCAAGGGGATAAAGATTTTTGTGTGAGGGCAGACAAAAAAAAATTAGTCTCTTTTAGTCTAGAAAGGCAAAGGTAGGAGGAGGTGGGGGGAGGTCAGGAAATATGATCAAAGCCTATAAAATTGTGAAGGGTATTGATAGGGGAAAGCCCAGACTCGTTCGCCACATCCCAGAATATTAGAGCTAGGGAACATCTACCCCTTGAAGCTTTAAGAGAGGTAGTTTTAGAACAAACAAAAGGAAATACTACTTAAACAGCGGGTAGTAAACATATGGAACTCATTACTCAAAGAGGTGGCAAAGGCTGAATACAAATTGCTTCAAGAAGGGGAGATCTATTAAGGGAACATTGGGAAGTTTGGGGGTATAGCCCTTATCTCTTAAGTTAACTTCATGAAGGGACAGGCCTGCTGTCTTTACCCACTACTCAAGAAGAAATGGAATTTGGGGCAGGACAGACCTCAGATATGACCCAGTGTGATTCTGCAGCATTGTCCAAGTGGAGAATTTGGAACTTAGAAATTTGATTCAATAAATCTTACTGACTACATAGCAGATGACTAAGAGCGACAACATTATTGTCTTGTAGATAATGGCGTAAGTCTTATTATCTCCCCTCTACAGATGAGGAAACTGAGGCTTGTAAAGGTTAAATCATTTGCCCAAGGACATATAGGTAGTGTTGGAGCTGAGCTTTGAATGACGTTCTTTCGTGACACATCTGGTGGGCTGCCGTGCAGGGGTCTGGGAGCTCCATGAGAATAAAAGAATGTTTACGATAGAGACCTCTGGGATCATATCATCCAGCCTCCTTGTTTTATGAAGAGAAACAAAGTGATTTGACCAAGGTCACACAGTCATTGCTAACAGCCGTGCTGGGAGTAGTATCCGGCCCAACAGTTCTCTGTTCAATGTTCTTTCCAATACACAATCCACAGTGCTTCCTCTGTACACAAATATGTAAAAGATAGGCATGAGTCCAAAGTGGGTCGAGTTCTCACTGACAAAGTTTTGGAAATATTTAAGTTTAAGCTGAATTTCTCAGACCTTCCCTTCATCCCCAATCCTCCAGTGAGGGATAAAGGTCTAAAGAATGAAATGAATTATTAAATAGCAAAAGCCCTCACACAAGACCTGCCTGTCAGTTATGAAACATGATCAGGAGTGGTAAAAGCAGCACACGGTCTGTTTGGACCCAAGAACACAAGATATCAGTTGGGGAGAACTGCCTTTTCTTTGGGCCAGGGATAGGATGAAGGCACTGGACTACAAAAACATTGGGTTCACTTGCTGTACTGGTTAACAGAATGACTACTTTACCTTTTGGGGGCTTTAGTTCTTGCCTCCAGAAATGTAGGGGATAGTGCTTATTTCAAAAGTGTTTTGAGATCCTCTGAACATAAAAGGAAGAAAGGAATCTGTTATCGGGAACTGGGAAACCTGCCCTTAGAGTATGTATCAGGGTGCCTCAGCAGTGATAATTAGTGACTCTTTCACTTTTAGAAATTCACATCTCTACAGCTTGCTCATTTCCAGGATTTATTCTGAATGAGGATGACATATTAGCATGCCTGGAGATACAAAGATGGCAGCAACTAGGCAGACTTCAGTTTTCATCTGAAGGACTGGAGCAGGAGGTAACAGGGTGTGCAGCTGACTGGAGTATTTCTGCATAATCCCTCAAAGAAGTCATCCTCAAACGATAAAACTGGTGAAAAAAAGCTTTTAGCTCCTTATAAAAGAGGAGAACCCGTGAGCATGTGGGGTAGTAGTATTAATTAATCACTCTTCCTCCTGTAACAGAACTATTTCAACTCTGTTATGGAAACATGCGAAGAGCAGAAAGTCATACACATTTAAATCAAAGGTTAAAAAAATAATAAAGATCACATTTATCTAACAAGATGTCAAAACAGAAATATAGTTCAATTAGCTGACATCCTTATACATCTGACAGATGTTCCAACGGTTCAGACTTTGATGAAAAACTTTCAATGTAAGCTGCTGGAGAATCAGAATCTTGCCGACTGGCTGTTCTGAACGCACCTAGTGTCCAGTGGTCATTTAGAAGCAGCAGGAGTATTTCACAACTTGCTTCAACTCCAAGGCTCTGGGATTTCTTCAGAATGGGTACCCCCCCACCAACACAGATTGTGACCCCTATACATTTAGCAGACTGTCCTCACAAGTTGTTGGACACAAATATTCATCACTTACAGGCCAACCGGGTCGCAAGCCTTTCTGAACCCGGCTAAACTGGCTCTCAAATGAGAAGGACGTGTTCTGGGTTTATACTCGGTCTTTTTCAGTTCTTCAGAGTCTGCCAGACCCTATGCTCTGTGAGTACATCACCATAAACACGAGGCCATTCTTAGCTTATATTTAATAAATTAACCTATTTGAGATTTCTTTTTTCTACGTTTCTTTTCTCTCAAAAGGACTATAAAAATAAGAGATTCAACATTTTCTTTTCCTCTTACATCAATTTCCCTCAGAGTATAATTTAATCGTAAAACAAGGCATCTAGGTTATAGTTGGTTAATATTTCAGTTATTCGCAACTTGGGAAAATTATTATTAAATTAATACTAATGATAAGGATAATCCCTCATACATCCATATCACACTTTATGAAATACTTTCCATTATGTTTCTCACTTAAATGGCAGGAGACAGCTGTACTCTGAAGCCAGGAAAATCTGGATTAATATCATGCTTTGTGACACACCAGGGAAGTCATACAACATCTTTAGACTCAGTTTCTTCATTTTTAAAATGAGGTCTATGGCTTCCTAAGGTGCTTACCAGCTTTAAATCTACGCTTTTACGATGTTCATCTGTAAGGTAGGTAAACATTTTTATAGGTCAGACCATATCTCAGAAAGGTTAAGGCCAAAGTCAATGGGCTAGCAAGGGGAGAAGGTCTTTTGACTCAGATCTTTTGATTAGACAGAAGCAGAGACATACAGAGAGGGGCAGACCAACACAAAGATTCAGAAGAGAGGGTATGACTGGATTTTTCAGTGTAATTCATCCTTCATACACAAATTTCTTGAGAGCAGGGATTGTTTCATTCTTTGTCTTGTGAATCCCAGCACCTAGTATAGTGCCTGACACCTACCTGGTAGGTACTTAATAAGTGCTTACTGATAGATTAACTCACAGGGATGTTCAAGGGGAGCTCCCTACATATAGAGTTCAATGCCAGAGCAGCATGGCTCCTACTGACAAATGACAGCTTTTTATTCGCCCCAGCCTAGGAGACTCATACATGTTGTCATTGAGTTGTTTTCAGTCCTGTCTGACTTTGTGATCCCATTTGGGGTTTTCTTGGCAAAGATACTGGCGCAGTTTGCCATTCCCTTCTCCAGTTCATTTGACAGATGAGAAAACTGAGGCAAACAAGGTTAAATGACTTGCACAGGATCACAGTGCTAGTAAGTGTCTGAGGCCACTGTACCACCCAGCTGCCCTAAGATTCACAAATATTTGAGTGATTAATTCCACTTTCCTTTATGAACAAGACTTTCCATCTTGAATATCACGTCACCTGGTCCCCTCATTTTAGGAGCTTTCTCAATAAGGATTTCCAAGAAATTTATCAACAACTCTAATCTCCAAAACTGCGTTTTATAAGCTACACTCAGATCACTTCTAACTTACCCCATTTTAACAAGAGATAATGATGCTAATTAGGCATCTAGGGAAATAATCTCATCTGAATCATTTATTAAAAAAAAAGAATGCTAATTATAGTGGCTAAGAAAGCTTCTCATTTCAGAGTGTTTTTTCAATAAGCAAGAGAGTCACAGAATCCTACCAGGTTGAAGAACGAAAGCATTACATTCTAAAACATTCAAAATCAAATAAAACTTCAAAATTCTAATTAAAAGGCTAGAGGTGTATGTGGAAATTAAAATGGAAAACTCTTTTTAAAATTAAATCCTTTCATTCAGTGTCTTAATGTTTCTTCCATTCTCTAAAAACATAAAGCAGATGTTTAAAGCATTCTGGACACATCAAGTTATAGTTATAATTGCTTTTTCATCACTCTTCTTCTTAAACTGACAATTTCCAGAATCAGTATTAGCCATTAATCACATGCTTTAAGCCAGTATTAAAAATTCTGGTGTTCACGATGATCCAGTCTTTGTTAATGTCAGAACCGGAAGCATCTTTTGGCCACTCAAGAACCAAGTAAGGATACTGACTAGACTCTGCCTGACAGGCACGTCTGGGCTGTCTATTACTGAGGACACAGGGACTGCATCCGCTGTCAGAAGGACGCGTACCTTGAGTTGTTTTGCAAGCCACACGAGTGAGTTTGTACTGACTGTGTGCACACTTGTAGCTAGCCAGTCAGGATGGGCTTCCTTGTAGCAGAGACCTTCGAGATCGCACTTCTGTTTAGCTCTGGGACAGGATCTGGATTGCGTTCAAGAAGCAAAACTGCCCATGTTTAAAGTGACTGCAATCCCCAGCATTTGTAACTAGGATCACATTACAAAAAAAGAAATTCAAGAAGATGCTGGATGATTCAAGGCGGTGGGGAGGGGAGGGAGACTTGAGTCCCGTCTACTTCTCAGGGTTCTATTAGTGATCTACCACATAGCTTTAGACCAGTTAATGAACAGTCCCTAGGCCTCTGATTCCTCATCTATAAAATGGGAATAATGCCTGCCACCAACCCATCTCAAAGACACGTTTAGAAAAATTAATGAGGTAAGAGGCATACAGAGCTTCAGAGAATAATTACCAAGATGCGGTTGCTATTATTCTTAGTTTGATAAATAAACCAGGATTCCAGTTTTTTCTAGCACTGTCAGCTCCTGTCACCACCAACAGAACTACCAGAAAAAAAGAAAAGCAGTAACAAAACATTCATTCATGAATTAAACAAATATTTATCTAGTAACCATGTACAAAGGCTGTATGATATCCTGGAGGGGGTCTAAGAAAGATGAATAAGAAATTATCCTTGGCCTCCAGCAGATTACACACACACAACTAAACTACAAGGTAGACCATACCAAGAGCCTGAAGAGGGAAATATTAGGGCAATTTAGAGAAGACAGAAAAATCACCTGGTTTGAGAATGCAGAGAGACGAGGGAAAACGGGACCATGAAAGCTGCACAGAGGTGATGTTTGAGCTGGGCCTTCAAAGATGGACAAATAGACTTTGGATACAAATTCTAGTCCCTAAGTGAACAGTCCCCAAATGAAATAATAAAATGGAGCATTTCTTGTTGTTGTTATTAGCAATATCACACGAACCTGGAAGCCTGCAGGACCACAGGAGCTCAAATTTAGAGCAAACAGGAGCCCAAATGGCTTTCTCCAAAATTATCTTGTGGTCAAATGTGATGTGTTACTATTGGCTTTTTTTTTGCCTCAGTCCACATCCTACTTGACCTCTCTCTGCAGTATCTGACACTGTCAACTACCCCCTCCTCCTGGATAGTCTCTCTTCTCAAGGTTTTTGTGACACTTTTCTCCTCCTACCTGTCCTGACCATAACCTTCTCAGTCTCTGTTTCTGGGCAGTTATCCATAATCATGCCCCCTAACTGTGGCAGTAGTCAAAGAGTGTGGCAGTAAACGTTTAACCGCCTGCTCTCACTTTGCTCCCCCATATGTACACAGGACATGCATTTAAGTTTAATATGCATTAAATATTTAACAACTGGCTTCCCGCCCCAAAAAGTACACAGAACGTACTTTTAAGTTTAATCTTCTCCATCACTTTCTGAAGCCTTAATTATCAACAAAACAATAAATCAAGTCCTGATTTGTAGCATATATCAATTTCTGAGGTTTAAATACTCAAGATGAAAATTTAATGATCAGCTCTTGTGAGCCACTTCAAGCTGGCTCCAGCACACAGCTGGATTAGTCCAAATGTTTTCCCTATGCCTTCTTTTCCCTCTCTGCTCTGGTGACCTCATCAACTTCCACAGCTTTAATTATCACCTCTATGAGGATGGCTCTCGGCTCTATATATTCAGCCCAAATTTTCCTCCTGAACTCCAGGCCTGTCATTAACTGCTTTGTTGAATCTTTTGAACTCATTATTGAATAGACATCCCAAATTCAATGTGTCCAAAACAGAACTCATCTCCTCTCACCCCTCCACATGTCACCCCTGCTGAATACCCTTATTTCTTTTGAGGGCCTCATCATCTTTTTTAGAATCCCAGTTTTACAGTCTCAGCTTTATTCAACTCCTCACTCACATCTACTTCCACTATATTTCTTGAATCCATTGTTTCAGGTCCTAACTACCTCGTGGCTATACCACTACAACAGCCTTCTCTCTGGCCTCAACTTGGCGCCCCCTGCCCCAAGTATCTGCCAACATCAGAGTGACAAGGTCAGTACCTCTCCTCTACTCAATAAACTCCAATGGCTCCCTATTGCCCCTAGGATCAAATACCAACTTCCCAGTTTGGCTTTAAAAGTTCACCTTTAAAGCAGGGATGTTTCCATTTTCTGTCTTCACATTCTCAGCATCTAGCACAGGGCTGATAGGTAATAAATGATTGTTGGCTGATCGATTCTAGTCCAATCCCTTCAATTTTACCAATTTGGAAACTGAAGCCCTGAGAGATTAAATCACTTGCACAAGGTATCCAAAGGCATATTTCAAAATACTAGTAGACTGCATTCATCTCCTTCTATGAGTTGACTATCATAGTTTGAACCTTCTATATTTTTCTTTTTAAGATATTCATTCATTCTTTCAAGTATTTTCAAGCACCTAACATATAGAGGCTATAAAGGAAGCATAAAACATGGTCCCTCCCTATTGAGGTACTTACAGCTTCACCACAGAGACAAGCAATATGTACGGAAAAGAATAAGGCAACGACGGAACATAACCTAAATGTACAACAGTGAATTTTAATGGCATTGTAGCCAGAGTTCATGGAAGAATTCATGGAAAAGATAATGAAGAGATTAAGACCTTTTTCTGGACGTGGCCAATGGGAGAAATTTGTTTTGCTTGACTGTACATGCTTTAACAAGGGTTTTGATTTTCTTGCTTCCTCCTGAGGGTGGAGGAGAAAGAGAAGGCAAATCCAAAAATAAAATGAAATTAAGTAAAAGGAAAAAAAGTAGTTTGGGGAGTGGGGGGACAACACAGGGAAAGGCACAGAAGTGGAATTAGGATGACATGGATGAAGGGAATGGGGACTGGCTTGACTGGAACAGATTCATCCTGTAATATCTTATGAGTTTGGCTTGGTTAGGCACTGTGGGGCCTGATAAATGCCTGAATGAAAAGTCTGGATTTAAGCCCGTTAGTAATAGGAAAACTTGAAGATTTCTTCTTCTTTTTATTAAAAATCAGGAAAGTAACTTCACATAATCCACTTTTAAGAAGTGCAAGTGAGGCAGAGCTGGGAGACAAGATGACTAATTAGAAGGTAATGATCAAGATGTGAAGTGATGATGGCCTATAACAGGGTGGTAGCACTGGGCAAGAAAAAAATGATGGCTCCATGCAAGACATACGTTAAAAGAAAACACTGGAAAGTGACAGAATAAATGGCAAAGAAGAATGAAAAGAAAAGGGAGGGGGCAGTCAATAATCAAATGAAGATTTCAACCTGGATTACTGGAGAGGATGGTAGTACCACTAAGAAAGGGCCGTTATTCTGGGAGATGACAATGTGACAGAGTTGTGGGTGATCTGTTTGTGTGAATCTTGGAGAAGGGAAGTTATACTTCTGCGGCTGTCTAGTGCAAAGACAGGTGACTAGTAAATTCCTTTTTCTTTTGATCTCTCTCGAAATACAAGTATAAACTTCTCCCCTCAAAAACGTATCGCATTCATGTCTTCTTTTTATTTTCAAAACTAGTAACTTCAATGAGAAAAAAGAAATAAAGAAAAAGTTTTAGAGTATTTAAAACGAAGCAAAACAAGACATTTCTATTCCTTTTCAAGACATACTACACAGAATTAAAAGCATTTTCACTAACGTTTTCCATTTGATACTGAAATTAGGGATGTACAGTAGCAATCTTCAGATACCCTTAGAAAAGTCAATGGGCAGAAACTAACTGCACTTTTGGATTGATATTTTGAATTTTACTCAGCTTGGAAGACAGAATTGAGGCTGAACTTTTGCCCTTTGAGATGTCTTCAATCCTAAGCCATTGTCCATGAGGTAGTCACTTAGCAGAGCTATAAACGGTTGCATCGGGGATCTGAACTTTGCTGAGGAAGATCTAAAACAACCTACTGCCAATTAAAAAGAAAACCAAAACCAAAACCATGAGCTGTGCCATTGCGTGTTAATTCTCTATAAGCTCAGTTTCAGTTTAATTCCCAGGATGCCACTGAAGTCCAAGGCATAATTAAATGAGGAATGCCATTCCAAACAAACTGTGCGTGCACCTAAGGAAGCCAGTATGTATATCATGAGATGTCAAAAGCACCAGAGTAAGAATTTATCCTTCAATGAAAAATGGTAGCGACATGGCAGGGCCTCCAGTTCTCTGGAATTAGACACTTATCTCTGAAAGCGTAGGGGAAATGTTTCTGAAATACGGGGGGGGGGGGTTGGCTGTTGGTATGAAGCAGGAAAATTATTCAGATGCTTACTTTCTTACACAGCAGGACAGCAAAAACTACCCACATGGGATGAAGAATTAAGAGTAGCTACAACCATCCTCTTAAAAAAAAAAAACACCAACCCCTACTGTTAGGTCTAGTTGAGTCAAAACATACATGTGACAACCATTTTCCACATGGTATTGTTTTGACAGGGTTTTCTCTGTCTGCTTTGGACACAGTTTTCTTTCTTCATTTCTCTTGAGCCCCACATTGACTGAATAAGACTATTACCACCCTGAGGCGATGTTACACAGTTTACAATAATTAGACCATGTGTGGACCCCAATGGGGTTGCAACTTGTTTGGCTATAACTGTGAAGAGTTTCCGGATGTCAGAAACTGGACACTAAAAGGGTCTAGTCTTCCTTTTTGTTTTTGTTTGTTTTTTTAAGACTTTCTTGTTTCGGCTAAAATGGAAGTGTATATTGGGTTGCAGGAGTGCCACTACACTCCAACCCCAAGAATCTCCACAGAATTAGGGAAGCTTCAAAGATTAAGAGAATATTAGGAAATATTGCCTTTAAGTCAATCCCCATTTGTAAAAAACTTTCAAAGTACCAACTCCTTACTGCTATTAATAGTGGCCTAAATGATTTCTCAAAAAAAAAAAAAAAACCAACCCAAAAACCCAACATATCTGCCATGGAAAATTTGTAAAATTCGCCCACTTAAATTTTTTTTTAAATGAATCTTCTCCCTAAACAGTGACCCTCGGCACTGAAAAGAGAGGAGTTCTAGACCTGAAATAGACAGGAAAATTTGGGGTGTAAAAGAAGGGTCACATTTCTGAAGAAGGCAGCTTATTATAAAAACTACCTCTAAATGAAATGTTCGCTTGGGGTGGGGGTAGGGGGGCAGAGATTAAAAACAACAACAAATCACCACCACCATTCTTCTGGCAAGTCATTTACCCTACAGGGCCCCTCAGGGCAACTTCTGTTAATGAGCACTGTCAAAATAATTACTAAGGCCACAGACAACTGCTGCTTTTTTTTTAAACGTCAGCGAATACTCTATACTGTAGTTCAATTTTACTGTCAAACTGTATGTCGTGGGCTCATTGTATCATGTATATTTAATCCCACACGTTTATAAATTACAGGCATGTTTTGAGGTTCAGTTATATACTCCACTGGATCATAAGGTTGTGACTTCTTGCACCTCTAAGTAAGAAATCAGGAAGACATCCTTCCTTTCGCAGGACATTTTACAACTGCTTGGCTACTCCGTTCAGACCGACCTTAATAACAAGCTGCCAATCCGCACCATACCGAAACACATGCAAGACTGGAATGTGTCTACTACTGCAAAGAGAAAGAAACGTTTTGGGGAGCTTATCTGCAAGTCATTACAGTTGCAGAACTTCTCGAAATTGACAAGGGAAGCCATTTCTAAAGTAGATTACGACCCAAACTAACAGATCATGTTTTGCTATCTATTGAGCACCAATTAGTCATTTCAAGCTACCGGCTTTCTGTTCAAGGTTTAGAAAGAGGCTCAGTCCCTGAATTCTTATCAGTTTAAATATACTAAATGCTTCCAGATGATATTACAAATTATTTCAAGGATGATGCCCCATCACAATTACATATATGAACTATACGTGTGCTACTGTATATTTTCTTATCTACACACTCAGTACTTTTGATCATTTAACTTTTTGGATGAAGCAGTAATATCCATTTATTCAACAGCAGCCTAGATGAATTATGCACTTTTATTGGTGAAATCAGACTTATTAACAGATTTTCTTTTAACATTAGATAAAAAGGTAATGATCATCATAATTCTTTGTAATTATTTTTAAGAAACTAGTTGTATGATCTAATTTTTAAAAACCAAAGTCTTTAAAAGTAAAAACTAATTGTAGTTTTTCTTTACTTTAAAATTTGTACTTTTGAATCCATTTGATGTTTTATAACATTTACGTGATGTGCATTCCTGGGATGGGCAAAAGTTATTTTAACATTTAAAATATGTTTGGGTTTTTTTTTCTGCCAAATGCATTGTAAAGCTTAGATTTTTTTGGCTAATTCCTCTAAATTCTCAGGTTTTTTTATATCTCAAGTGGCACTCTTAAGATCCCTTTCACCTTAAATATCAGTCTATGGCTTCTTTTCCATGTTTGTTCACGTACCCTTGAACTAAAACTCTTTAAGAAAACTGTGCAATGATGATGCAAAAGTCTAATGATAAGTTAAAACAGTCAAACCCAACATTTGTTATGGGGGGAGGGTCTGCACAGTATACTGGAAAAATGACAATCTCTTGCACAATATAGTCCAAGTTATTGAATAATTACAATTTTTAACTGTTGTTAAATATACAAAATTCTATGCTACCTCCTGTGTCCCCCAAATGGCAGTAATTCTCACATAGACACATATGTACATACAAGTTTCTCAAATGTCGCTTCTGCAACCCATCTCCGACAGGGTTTCCCAGAAAATCAATGGGCCCCTCCTCCTTAGGACTCCTACGTACTAATAGGAAAGCTGGTTCTGACCATGAATTGGAAAGAGAGATATTCTGGGAGCCTGGCCCTATTTAAGTGTCTTCATCCTCTGAGGACTTTAGTGAATATAACTATAAAATCTGGAGGAAACATAAAAAAAATACAAAGTGTGATTCCCACCTTTTCCTCCCCCTCCCCAGTAGAATTTTATTCATACAATTAAAGGCTGTTAGTTGGCATCTCATTTAACCGTCAAACTTAGACCAGTGGCAGCTCCAGAGCCACAAAGAGAGGCACTAAATGAGAAGAACATGTTTCTACACAGCATTTGAGAAAGTTTGGCTCCAAGCTATGCACTGATTAATATCAGATCTCCTCCTTTACTTGCCTCTTGACAATCTTGTCACATCTGGCTGACAAATCCTTACAAGCTTATCCAAACCAAGGCAGCCCGGATCATGCTCCAGGACTAGCTGGAAGGAAGTGGCAACACCAGCCATGCATGGGATGTGCCATCGTGAGACTAATGAAGCTGACTCTTTTGCAGACTGCAGAAACACTAAGAAACCCAGCCCGCCTCCAGGTTTTGCAACACAGAACAGAGTCAGCTCACCCAAAGATAAGACAAACAATCAGCTCCCCGGTCCGAAAGGCCGAGCAATTATATGAATTTAAAAAGGGAAGGGGGGAATTTATTACAGACTCGAGAAGATCTCACAACCCGATGAATATAGTATAACATGCAATGCCACTGTCTGGACAATTTATTATTAAGCTACTTTGCTTTAAATCTCAGATCTGTGGATTTTTTTTTAAAGTGACAAGTGACCATTTTATCGGGCTTTCATTTAGAAAGATTAAAAATTCAACTTAACTCTCAGTTTTAACTAACCCTGAGAAGATTTTTTTTTTCAGAAACACAATCCAGACTTTTACAAATGTTCTGAAACCTGACAATCCGAGGGGAAAGTAATTTTACATTTTCCCAGAAACTCTTTTACATCAGTCACAGCTCTCCTTCCTACCCTCTGTGTTACAGAAAATATTTGGGAAATGGTGGGTACGTGATGGGGGCTTGGGGGTAGGGGGAAAGACAGTAATTGCCACTCTGTTTTCTGTGTAATTCTGCCTAGCAAAATGATAATGGATTTAAGTTTACATTTGAGGCCATGTTTAGTTTTCCACAGACAACCAAATCTAGCCAGAAAAAATAGCCTGTCTTAAATGTCAGCTATTTAGCTGCTTAATTACTTCAAAGAAAAACACTCCACGGAACCAAACAATGCCAAGTAGATGCCTACCTCATTTGGAAAAAAGTATTACTGGCTTTAGTTTTCGAGAGGCAGAGAGAGTCAGCGATGAAATGTGTCTAAAATGCAGACATGGGGCTTCGATTACTGAACACTTAGACATTCATTCCCAAAGAACTCCAGAGAGAAGCTGTATGGCTTTCTGATCTCCCAGTGCATTTATACATCACAATAACTCTAATGTACCTGCTTAAAGCACTTGGCCTTAGAATACATTTAGGTCACAAATCAAAGATTTTTATTGTGATTAATATATATCCCAGACTTGTACAATTAGACATCACAAGGTTCTCTGGGTTTTCAGAGCCTGACCACTTCAGTCTGAAAACAATTACCCAACTGGTGTTTATACCTGGGTGCAGTAAGCTAAAATTTCAGCTTTCCCCCTTTGCAGACAGCTTGGGAGCACGCAGCCTAGCAGCCCAGGTATGGCAGCTCTTTCGAAAATTAACTCATCAAATGCCTCAACATGCAGCATTAGAACCCATTAAAGCCCAAACAGACAACACTCCCCTCAAAGGGGCCGCCTCCACAAACCCCATCATTCCAGCAGCAACACACACCCCGTGGTCCCCAAAATGAGAAAAAAAAAGTTGTCTACTACAATCAGGCATTCCAGTGTCTAAAATGGGAACTTTTCTTACCTCAGCCATGGTGTCGGTGCTTACGTTTCCTGAGCTTTAAAAGAATTTCCCATTCCTCGGTGAGCTCTCACAAGAAGTACTGGAAACACTCCTGTCTGTACAAGTACTAAGAAGGCAGGACCATCACCCACCCCTTTACTCTCGTCTGAATCCGAGCACCTCAAGGTCTGATGTACACTCAGCCCGCAGACGGGAATGAAATAAGATCCTCCCCCTTGGTGTTCTCCAGTACGAAGTTGTGTCTGCTTCTCTCACCTTTGTAGCAAGCTCTCGTCTCTGTGCCCGGTATGGTGTGTTCCAGCATGCCCTACGAGTCCCAGAGCAGTCCCTCTCACAGCTGGCTTGAAGAGGGCATGACACTCATCATTCACAGAAATTTGATCAAAAGGAGTCATAGAGGCTCGAGGCACTTCTAATGCAGTCTAAGAAGATTCTCCCCCTGCTCAGGCAGCCTGAGTAATGCATTAAATCAATGCAGCTGACCTGAGGCCCATTACACTTTCCCGGAGAACACAGACCTATCTGCAAATAAGCTGAAGGCTTTAAGTGCCCCCCCCCCCTTTTAAAGCACAAATGCATTCCTTTTTATCTCCAATTTAAAACTGTGAAGATTTCTCTTGCACACTTAAGTGGAACGATTTCACTTTAGTCAGGCGACGCACATACAATCGTGGCTGTCTACAAAAAGGGTGCATTCTAATGATACGTTCTTATCTGCAACTTCATTGATAGAGGTAGAAATAATATGGGGGAGGCATAGGGTAAATTTTCTGGATGTCAGAAAAAGGGAGGAGGGATAATGTATGGAAATACTATTAAATAGTAATGAAAATAACACGGTCAGAGGTGCTGAATAACATAATATGGGCCTCCCGGAGCAGAGGGAGGTTAAGAGATAGGTTATGAGACAAAAAAGTCCAACCTGTGCTCAAAAATGAAGGGGGAATGGAGAAATAGGGGTCGAGTCCAGAGCGGGGTGGTGGGTTGGACTGTGCCAGGGCAAGACTAGCTCAAGGTCTGGGAAGAAATCAGAAACATTGTAAACTCCGATTGCAGCCTAAACCCAACCAGACCCAGCTTGTTGACCCCAGTGGAGCGGGAGGTCACAGGGAGAGAGCAAGAAAGACTGGGGATGGAGGTGGAGTGAGGAGGAGACTGCTCCTTCATTTCTTATGATCCATCTACAGTGATCCTCAAAGGATTTAGTTCTGGAAGGTTCCTCAGGGATCTAGTCCAATCTCTTTATTTTACTGATGAGGATGCTGAGGCCCGGAGAGACCACACAGATAGCAAGCAGGATAAATTGGGTTTAGTTTTTTCAGAGATGAATCTGAAGTATGACTTTGGACCTCCCCTATCCAAAAGCATGTCTCCTCACCTGTTTCCCGATGCCTAAAATTCCTTTAACGAGAGACAAAGCCTTTTATACCACAATGAGAGATAAGGGACTTAAAAGGCAAATGCCGGCTGACAGAACACACTACAACTGCAGTTCAAATGAATGTCAATCAACCAACAAGTGCAAATGGTATCAGATCATTTCTAGTTCTGACAGAAAGAAGACTCTTGGGGAGCAGGAGGGCACTGGTGGCCAAAGGTGGGGAAAAGAGGAAAATGAGCTGCCCCTGTGGAGGGTGAAGCTCACAGAAACGGTAGGCCAGTGTCTCCTAAGAAAACTTTTGTCCACTTCACTGTTTTATGGAGGGCTGGACCGTCAACATTCAACCATGATCATCATTATCATCTCTACACATTCCTATAGGGCTTTAACCTGACACCAGGCGTGCACAAAAGTTTGGCTTTGCTCAGCTTGAAGAGAAAATTGCATTGGAGCAGTATTGATGTAGGTGGATTCAACTTTGTATGCTTCTATGAAAAAAATTTTTTAATATGTCTAACTTTAATATGGCCAACAAAAGAGTTCAGCTGCCACAAGAACCTGTGCATCCTCATTCACCATCTTCCATCTGTAGAGAGCTCAATTCTTGTAAATATCCTCATGATGGCAATGTCCACATTAAAAAGTTTCTAAGCCCCATACGACAGCCCATTTAAATCTGATAATATTCAACGTGACAAGATTTCAGCCTAATGAAAGAAACCGTACAGGCACACTTGGAGTGTGTTAGAAACCGAACTGGACTTGTACATTTGTTTTACTTAACTGTCTTACTTCCCACAAATTAAGGCTTAATCTAAATTAGTTTTTTGTTAACTTATCAGCAACGTGGTAGGTTTTGAAAGATTTTGGTAAGGCAGGACATCGGGAATTTCTGTGATTTAAAGCAAACGGGAGCGGCATGGAAAAAGAAAGATGACTTGGCAGTTGTCTTTCTCAGCAACCTTTCTCTTTTCTTATATTGCCTGCCTAGCTTGTTAGACTGGGAGGAGGACACGGAGACAATCTTTTTTAAAAGTGAGACCATAAGAGCTTATGTGAGTTGTCCAGGGCCATTTAGCCAGGCTTTAACAGAGCAGAGGTAGGGCTCAAACTTAAGTCTCTTCTCCTTAAGCACTTCCCCTCATACTACATACATAGAAGACCTCTCACCCCACATATGTGATTCCACATGAGAGATAAGAACAAATAAGAGTCGCTAGTACTTGCCATGCACGTGCAGAGCCTTAGAGTGACTTTAAACAGGATGACCAAGTTTATAGTGCATTTATATGTCTCATAGAAATAAGTCTAATTCTTTGTACATATGGGACCTATTTTGCCCCTTCACCACCTACAAAAGAGACTTCAAGAAGGTATTCAATGAATTGCTTAAAAAGAGGAGAGATGGACTTGAGATTATGGGTCAAGAGGGATCATGATCAGTGGAACTATATGTCATCCCCCCACCCCCCTTCAGCTTCAAGTCCAAAACATTCAGCTTGGGATAAAAAGTGAAACTGGTTGCTCTTACCTGAAAGGTGCTTTAGGAAAATAGATGATTTTACTCACCCTCCAAGAAGTTCCCATTCTCCTGGTATGCTGGCCACAGTTTTTCCTGCTTACAGTGGCGTACTTTGCTCGCCATCAGGAGGCCATGGTTTCTGATGCCTCACAATTAGTTTGGGGAGCAATACGGCACTGGATCGTCAAACCATTTTTGGCTGGGGTCAGACACGAGTTTTACTGTCTGCTGAAACCTTTGGTAGTAGCATGTTACATTTGCATACTCTAACTTGACAAAGTCGGGAAGTGCCAATGTTAAGAATTCCTACAGTAATAGGAGCTCAACCAAACTTGAACATTCCAAATGGGAATCCAAAATGTAAAACCACTGGTCAGTTTATGCTGTGTTGAGAGCTTAACTCTTGCATTTTCTCAGCTGGGTGATTTTAAGTTTCCACTTGCATTACTACAGATTTTCAATTTCTTTTTAAAAAGGTGGGGGGGGGAAGGACAGACTAAAAAGAAAATTAAAAAGCCAACAAGAAATAAACCCACCAAGGACCACTGCAGTGAAGACCTTAGAATCAAAGAATATTAAGGCTAGAAGGTACCTTAGAGATCATTTAGTCTAATTTCTCATTTTATAGATGAGGAAATGGTGCCATGGAGAAAGAAAATGGTGCCTCAGGTCAAACAGCTGGTTAGTAACAGAGCTAAGACTTGAATTGGGAATTAACTATCCCATGCAATGATATTTTTAAGAAACTGACATTTTCTGAGGAGCATCTCTCTCTCTCTCTCTCCCTGAAGAAGTATGGAAAAAGAAAGAAAAAAAAAGTGTAAAGCAAGGATTTACAACCACTTCTGATCCTGCATGTCATAGATCTCAGTAAACCTCCCCTTGCCCACTACTCAATATGAAAGAAGTTCTAATGTTTACCACGCACATGCCTCGAGTAATCAGCTAAACAATCAAGTATTGGTTAGGCACTTACTATGTGTCAGACATGTTTCTAATCACTGAGGACACAAATAGCAAAAGTAGGACTTGCTCTCAAGGAACACATGTTCTAATAGGAAGACAATATACATAAATCAGAACATACAAGATATATACAGAGATTAATTTCAATAGGATGATATATTTATTTACCAAGTATTCCCATATTCCTTGATAACTTTCTTGTACCCCCTGGGGGTTCACATATTCCAGGTTGGGAACTTTTGGTGTGAAGAAATGAAATCCTCAAAATCTATACACTGGCATAACCACTGGTAACTCGACTTTTTTTTTTTAATTACGCAACTTGGTAAAAACTGTCCCATGTTCATGTTCCAGAACAGTGTCTAGCATGACTCATAAGTTGCAAAATGGTAACAGGTTACAAGATGGCAGTTTCCAAAGGAAAAGTGGGTTGGGTTTTTTTTTAAATAGATTAACTCCCCCATTCAGGAGTGTAAATGTCCTTTCCAACAGAGGAAAAAAAATACAGGCTTTTGGAAGAGAAATCATCAAGATGTAGATGTATGCCATCAAGAACAATTTCTGGCCATGCATGGTTTTTAACTAATAATCACCTAAAAGGGACAAAGATCTGAGCACCAATAACAGGGCTTCAGACTGCCTTGGAGCCAAGAGGGAAGGTTTCCTGCTTTAGTCAGAAGAGGCCCGGCTACTTGAACACTTTGATAGTATTGTAGAAAACAACTCCACTATTTGTTGATAGGCGGCAGGAAGCATTGTACCTGTAATGGGTCTTCTGATACTGGTAAAAACCAAAATCAAGTCCTTTATGAGATGAAAGAATGTGAAGAATGACTTGTCTCTCCTTTATTGATCTAAAGATCAATACAGGGAGACTATGCACATTCCTCAGAAGACAGTGTGTCAGGAAACACCAAGAGAGAGGATGAACCCTTCTACCTTCACCGCACTGCCAAAAGACATCTATCAAGGGGCAGCGGGTCTGGGCACATCTAGGGCATGAGATGGTGTTGGGACCTGACTAAGAGTAACAAGTAGGAGCCAAGGCTCCCCCCTACGCAACAAACACCCTGGGTACAGATCATACTGCCATAGAGGCCAAATGTTGCAATTTCTATAGAGACTAGCTCAGAAACAGCCTTCTGTTGAGAGAGAAGGATGATAAAGTCTAGCCAAGAGGTCGGCTCCAAGTTTTGCTGCCAAAATACTGTCTTGCCTGTGTCTTGCCTTCACGCTGGTCCATTCCACTTTCCCTTCTTCTTGTCTGGATTTCTCCTCCTCTACCTTTACCTTGCATGTTAGAGAAAACTAAATTTCCAAGGCTGACGATGTTTCTTTCAGTGTTTCCACCTTGAAGAGAGAGAGAGGGGATCAAAGTGCCCAGTGGGCATGTTTAATTCTACCTAGAGTGAATGCATGATGACTGGACTTTTTTTGTGAATGAGATTTCTCAATCTAAAGTAAAAGAAAAGAATAAGAGAAATGAGAGATAAGTATGAGGAACCTAATCTTCAAAACAAAAACAAAACAAAACAAAATGTAAGCCTTGGTTTGGTTCTAAATCATCTTCTCTCATGCATCTGTCTTCAGCAGAGATGGAAGCTGGAAGTTTTTGTCCCAACATGAGAAAAAGAAAACAGGCATATAAACAATGGAATGTAACCCCTGCAAATTTGGGAAGAACACTTAGAAGTGGGTGGCTTTTAAGGTTTGTTTTGTTTGAGGTAAGGCAAATTTTGATTTGGGGAAAAAGGAAAAAAAAAAGATTGCATAAATCGTTATCACCATTCAGATCTGCTTAGCATGTGAAATTGACCTTCCTTTTCACCAGTTACCTCATGTCAACTTTTGTATCAGCTGCCAGCTCCAGTCTTGGCTTCGCCACTAGCTTGCTGTGTAACCTTGGGAAAGTCACTGGACCTCTCTTGGCCTCAGTTTCCTCATAATAAACCGCCTGTATTAGACGAATGTCTCAAGGCCCCTTCCAGCTTCAACATATGACAGTCCATTGAATCATACTAGAAAGCTGGCATTTCTCTTCTAACCTCACAATGTGAGCAAAGAAACAAAAAAAATTACATGGTTGGGCTCATCTCTGGGAACTTTTAATTCAGTTAATTTCTTGAGATACATATTTGTATTTTATATTTTAAATATGGATAGAGGAGGAATGGAGTGAGAATTAGTTGTATAGAAAACGGGGCAAAAATAAAAGCAGAAACTTACTCTATGTAAGAAGTTCAAGTTTTGACTCACTTCCCCACCCCCACCCCCCTGCCTTCCCATCTCATTGGTCTGCTGCCTTGAAAGCAGAGAACCCTTTCCCCAGTTCCCTAAGGTGATACTGATTTGTGGTCTGTGCACCAAGGAAATATCCTATTTAGAAAAAACTATTTCTTCTTAACAGGAACCTCATCAAAGATAACAACAGATGGGAACAGCTAATGCTGGAGGTGCAGTGGGAAGATGGATGCACTAGTACATTGTTGGTGGAGCTGTGGATCAGTATAATAATTTTGAAAAGCAATTTGGAACTCCACAAATAAAGTGACTAAAATGTCAGTACTCTTGTAAGCAGAGAGTCCATTACTAGGCACATACCCCAAGAGGTCACTGATAAAGAAAGCCCCTATGCCAAAAATAATTTTAAGGCACTTTTTACAGTAACAAAAAAATGGAAACAAAGCAGATGTCTATTGAATGGGCAATGGCTAAAAACTGTGGTACACGAAGGTAATGGAATATTACCTTGCTGTAAGAAATGACAAAACATGATGAATACAGAGAATCATGGAAAGACTTAGATTATCTGATGTGGAACGAAGCAAACAGCCATGAACAGCCATGTGCCTATAACAGTGTAAATGGAAAGAACAGCCATAAAACAATCAAAAGTGAATTTGTAAAATTACAAACAACAAAAACAAGCAAAACTACAAAGAAGAGCCATGATCAGACACCCGCTCACCCTTCATAGAGGCAGGAGGTCCACAGTGTGGAACTGTTGCATATGTCTTTGGACTTTCTCAATGATTGGCTTTTGCTGGGGTTTTTCTTAATTTGGGGGGGGGATCACAGGAGATGGTTCAGGAGAAGAATACTGGGAGAAATTTTGGTCATATAAAAACAAAAGAGACAAAGGAAAAAGAAATTTTAAACCGGATGCCTGATTTTTTCCACAAACTGAAGAAAATAAATAATAATTTACAGTAAGCAATTGTCCTGTTTAAGAATTTTTGCCCTCCAGAATGAAACAAAGATTCTCAGATATGGCCAGTGTGCTGGTGTGATTTACTTGTTGAGAACTACTATAAAAGGAAGAGTTCTATTGTGGAATAGAGGAAGTCACTTGAATATGGCAGTGATGTTTAAAAAATGGTAGCATAAATACAACAAAATTTTAAATAGAAAAAAAAAGAATTTTTGCCCTCAATAACATGGAAAACTAGTATCTTGCTTCGTGTCAAAATGAAAAGGTTCATAAATCCGAGAAGGAAGTCCTGGTTCGGAGGTACTTTGAATGAAAAGCCATTATTGTCAAGAATACAGACAATGCAGAGGCAGGTAGGTGGCACAGCAGATGGAGCACCAGCCCTGGAGGCAGGAGGACCTGAGTTCATTTGAACTCAGACACATTTGCTGTGTGACCCTGGGCAAGTCACTTAATCCCAACTTCCCCACAGAAAGAAAAGAACACAGACGATGGGACCTCTGGCAGGTCTGACAGGTTCTAAGGCCACGTCCTGGTGGCTGGTATCCAGTGCTTACCCCCACAAAGTGACCCCAGCAATGGGCAAAAAGAAGATTGCCAAGAAATGAAAAATCAAGTCCTTCATGAAAATTTATAATCACAACTACCTCATGTCTACATTGGACAAAACTTGTCAACAAGACTGTGTCCCAAGACCCCGCACTAAAATAAAATGTGGGAATAAAATGAAGGAAGTCAACATCAAGTTTAGGGAGAGGTACAAGGAAGGCTTAAAAACAAATGGTTTTTCCAGAAGCTACAGTTTTAGAACTACTCTGCTGTTCAACAAATAAAATGTTTATTTTTTTTAACGGAAAACTGATCCTAAAGTTCTACAATCCTATCTTCAAAGAAAGAGGTGTAACTTGTGTTTAGAGCATCACTTCCATCCAATGATTTTCTCTAAGTGCTTTTTAGGGCAATCTTGATGGTCTTTATGAAGGAAAATAGCTTAGCACAAGGGTGAAATGAGACCTCCAAAGGCCATCCAGTTCAGCTGCTGGTCTTCACTTGGGCCAACATCTCTCAGACACACAGGGGATGACGAGCATGTTTCTGAAAGATCTAAGGAGATTTCATAACTTTCATGATAACTAATAAGCCTTACTACAGCCAAGTTTTCTAAATTTTGTCTTTCGGTGTACCATATATTACAATGACCAAGCCGGGCCCCTAAAGAGAGATGAGAAAATGAATCTCCCTCCCTTTTTTTTGCAGAAGTGAGGGCCTCAATTACTGAATGCTGCATGTTGTCAAACTCTGTCAGTATGTTAGATTTGCAGAACAGCTTCTCTGCTTTCTTCTTTAAAAAAAGTGTTACAAGAGATGGCTTTTTTGGGGGCACCTAGGTGGTGCAGTGAGTAGAGCACCGGCCCTGGAGTCAGGAGGACCTGAGTTCAAATGCAGCCTCAGACACTTGACACATGTACTAGCTGTGTGACCTTGGGCAAGTCACTTAACCCCAATTTCCCTGCCCCACCCCCCAAAAGAGAGATGGCTTTTTGGGTAAGGTGAGGGAAGATGGATATATCTGGAAATGAAAGTGACATAAAGACAAAAGATACCAATAATTTTTTGTGAAAAGCAATAAGAATGAATAGGGGTATGAGCTAGGTGGGGTAGAACAAAAAGAATTGATGTGTTCAATACAGTGGAAGAATTAAAAAAAAGCTCTGCATACTATAGCCCATTTGAGAGAATATATTACTAGGTTATTTTAAATATAATCAAACACTGCTGTCTCACTGGTAGTGTCTGATCCACTCTTATCTTAAGTTCTTCACCTTTACTCTTTTTTATCCTTCACTCTTTCCAAATGGGCTTTTTCTTATTCAATACAACTCACAAGTCTAGCTCATAAAGACCACTATGCAGGTAGGCCTAAAATAAATTCAAGTGTTACATTTCCTTTTTGTTCCAATGAAGTAAGGGACAAGGGCTTCTGACATATTGCTGCTGGAATTTGGTTTGGGGGTGAGTTGAGTATTGACACTCATTATATTATCAGGTATGACTATCAGGAAATAATGACTAATTTCTAAAAACATTATGCCATCTAAATGAGAAATGTTCCTTTCAAAGTACTTACTTTGGGAAGAACACCTACATAATCCAGAAATACATTCATTGGCCAGCATGTGTACGGAACCCTCTTATTAGCTGACTTCCATACCTGTGATACAGTTTTCTAAACATCCTCAGTGGTAGCCAACCTTCAGCTTTTTGAGAGCAGACTTGAATTTTTTTTTAACTGGCCAAAATCATTCAGAGTTTTGGCTGGTGAATAAGGCAAATGATTAAGCTGGGTAATACTATTTGGGTAAAAATGTAGGTGTGGTAATAAAACAATGAGACTTGGTTTCCTGTGTGGCTCACATATTAGCTCTGAAGGCAATTCCAAAGAGGAATTCTGAGCACTGGCAACATAGTTGAAAATCAAGGTTTCACCTCCTAAGGTGAGTCTTTGAAGGGGATGCTTCTCATTTGGAAGTAAAAGTTTCCATATGTTCGCTAAAATGATCTTTAAATCCTTTTTCTATCATGTGTATTTTCTTAGGTCAACTCAACACTGAACAAACACATTAGGAAATGGACAGTTGGTTAAGAAAGTAATGTCTGAGAATGAGATTTGGAATTCTCGAATACAGCTTACAGTGTAAGAATGAGATAATTTCTGGATTGGAAGCATTAGGTATAGTAGTAATAGGGGGTCTTCAATTATGCAGACATCTATACAAACGTGCACTCTGTCTGAAGCACAGTAACTAATAAGCTCCTGATTTGCCTTGACAATCTTATCCTATGAAAAGTAGTGGAAGCAGTGAGAAATTCTATTCCGGATCCGACTGTCAACAACAAGAAGGAACGAGTTGCTGCAGTGGAATGATGGGAAACTTTCAGGGAAGTGATTGTTCCACCTAAAAGAGTAAAGTCTGAAACGCCCTCTAGATTTCGAGAGATCAGATTTCAAAGTAGCCAAAGAAAGGATAGGTGAGATCACATGGCCAGAAATTCTACAGGGGAACCAGGACAGGAGGAATTGGAAGTTCTCAGTAATGAAATTCTGAAAGGCATAAAGAAAACCAATTTGATAAAGAAGAAAAGAAGAAGCTGTCTAAAGACACTGGTGTGGATACACAGGGAACTCCCCCACCAAAGTAAAAGACATGTGATGAAACTGGAAGCTAGGGCAGACAACAAAGGATGAATATTAAAGCATGCCACGGTCTTCTAAGATACACGCAAGATTTCTAAAGCTTAGAATCAGCTGTGCCTGGCAAGGAAAACTAAGAAAGCAAGGGGGTTTCCCACATGAGGAAGAGGAAAGTCAAAGAAAAGAGAGGACCACTGCTGGGAATAAATGGCATGATGATAACTGATGACGAGGAAAATAGAGAGCTGCTCAGCTTAATTTAATTTCTTCGGTGTCAAGGAAAAAGAGTTTTTTGACCTGGAATGGTCACAAAAAATGGCTACGGGAAAGGGATAACTAAAATAGGTTAATAGATAGTAAGAGAACATGTCATGTACTGGATGTTATTCCTAGCCTAGATCACCAGAGACCCAGTGATCCAGACAGATCTAGAACAGTGAAGGAACGGGCGAATGTAAAACATGGAGAGTGAAAGACTCTTCATTTCAGTCTAGGCTGCACTCCTGACTTTAGATTTTTTTTTTTTTACCAGTGGTTAAAAAAAAAAAGGGTTTCAGCTTCATTTTCATGTGTTGTAAGCTCCTCAAGGGCAGGGACCATCTTTCTTTTTCTTTTTTTTTTTTAATTTATTTTTAATATGTTTAGTTTTCATCATTGATTTTCACATGCGTTTGTATTACAGATTTTCTCCCCATTTCCACCCCCCCCACTCCAAGATGGCGTACACTCTGGTTGCCCTGTTCCCCAGTTTGCCCTGTTCCCCAGTTTGCCCTCCCATCCCCCTTTCCCTTACTTTCTTGTAGGGCACGGTAGA
>CM053624.1:88192223-88232727 GCA_028646595.1 Phalanger gymnotis
ATGGTCAAAATGAACATAATGAATTTTGTTACTCAGGGTTTAACTGGCCTTGACAGAGATAGATGAGGTAATAAATGCCTCTCCTTGACTGGAACCATTTCTGTGGTTGTTGATAACTATATTTCTTTTTTATTGGTACCCGTTTAAAAATTTACCTAGATTTTACTGGAGCATTTGCCAAAGTCTCATGCTCTACTTCTGTAAATGATGGAGGTGATAGTAGATTTAGGAGGTTCAAGATCTGGTTGAACTTGCCAAACCCAGAGTCATCAACATCAGTGACTTGACATCGACTTCTAGTAGGTCTATGAAGAAGTGCCACAGGCAGCTATCTGTGCTCAGTTTTCTGCCACTTAACATTTGTATGGATGCTGACAGGTATGGCATAAGTTCTTATAAAATCTGGAGGTGCCAGAAAGCTGGGTGAGATGCTTAACATGCTGGATGAATGTAATAAGAAGAAATTTAACATCGATCAATGTAAAGTCTTAACACTTAGGTTTAAAAAAAATCTTCACATACACAAGCTGGGGGAAGGGACGGCTGGCAATTTGTCTAAAAAAACATCTGGGGCTTTTAGCAAACTACAAGCATAACATGAGTCAACAGTGTGACATGGTGGCCAAAAAAAAAACGCTGATGTGATGTTTGGCTGCATTAAGAGAAGAATACAGTCAAGTCCTGATTAGCATAAGCAATGAACCCCCTGAAACGTTCACATTTTTCAAACCCACAAGGCATATTTCCATTGGGCCAGAACCAACTACCGTATCTTACATAATTATAACTTTGAAAATCTGTATAAATCTGAATACATGCAACTACTTTACAGGATTCATTATTTACAAGAATCAGTACCCAGCTATAGTGACAATGACACGGATGATGATAGTCATGCTATATTTTGCCCTGGTCAGCCAATATTTGGAATACTGTATTCAGTTCTTGTTACCACATTGTAGGACGGAAATTGCTGAGCTAGAGTGGGTCCAGAATAGGATACCAGAAAAGGATTGGGGAAAGCCTCAAGATAATACTATATCAGAACTGGGGAGGACCTATGAGGACTAGATTTGATGGAAATGAAGATAGGTAGCCTACATGAGAGAAGACTTGGGGAGGGAGAGGCAAGATGATGACAATTTTCAAATATCTCAAGACCATCATAGGGAAGTAGGACTTGATTTGTTTTGCTTAGGGTAAAACTAGGAATAGAAATTGCAGGGAGGCAAATTTAAACTAGATGTAAAACAAACCATAAACCCATTCGCCACTGGGAGCTGTCCCAATGTGGAATGAGCTGCCTTGGGAGATAATGGATAACCCCTCACTACAGGGCTTCAAGCAATGGTCTAGGCTGGTCAAGTGTCCCTTTCCATTTGAGATTCTGTGAAATATTTATTAAGCCCCTTACTGGGTACAATGTACTGAACTAGGAAACATTCAAGGAAAAATAAGACCTGATACCTGTGCTGAATGAACATATAAGAACTTAGAAGGAAGAGCTGTAATAGTAAGATTTGGTGAATATACAAAACCAAACCAAAATGTTATGGCTTTATATCTTGTTTGTTCTTTTTTAAAACAACTATGACAATATGACTATACATGTTTGTAACACAGGCTTTGTTTTTCTTGCCTTCTCAGTGAGGGTAGGAAGTAGGAGGTGGAGAAGGCTGATCTTTTTGAAAATAGAATAAATTTTTTTTTAATTCAGAAAAGCAAAGCAAAAAGAAAAACCCCAAACCCCAAAACTACAGCAATATAACATAGTGGATATAGGGTTGGGCTTGGTGTCAGGAAGACCTGTGTTCAAATTCTACCTCTGACACTTCTGAGCCACGTAGTCTTAGACAAGTGACTTAATATCCACGAGCCACAGGCAACTCCCTAGAGCTGCCTAAGTTGTCTAAATCGCAGGTAGGTTTTGATCTACGTTGGCAGAGGAAGTTCCCATTCTTGGGAAAAGTATACTTCCCACATTCCAGGAAATCATAGATCCTTCCTTTCAGATTTAATGTCATCTGCAAATTTCATGGCCATTTAGCTCTTCAAGTCTCAATTAAAAATATGGAGCTTCTGCCTTCACAAACAACACGAGTAGTATATATTATGACTACTGAACACAGTCACTAGACAGACGTAGAGCTGCTACAATTGAGAATTTGGAATATGACTGCCGTGTTGATTTATTACTTTATCATATTTTTTTTGAAAAGCAGAGAAAAAAGATTTTAGGGAAAACGAGATATAGGACTAAGTTAAAAGGTAGACTACCGGTTTCTGGAGTTATAGACTGTCAGAGGAGGAGGGAACCAAGTCCGGTCGCTCATTTTAGAGAATACTGAGATTATTCTTTTCAAAAAGGAAAGAAAATAAAGATCATTACCTACAATTCCAAGCCTTTGAAAACCCTTCTTAAGGACTACATACCCCAAGGGAAGAAGGGACTATAAAAATCAGATGTCAGTTTGAGATACTAATTATTTTGTCGTCTACAAAGTCATGTGGCCCTGGACAAGTCAACTTCTGTGAACCTCAGTTTCCTTATTTGCAAGATGAAGGGGTTATTTAGAAACTCAGAATGTTATTCTGGGCTTGAAATCCATGATCCTAATGGATAAAAAAGAGGAGTTGGATTAGTTTTCAAACTATTTGCTGTAAGAGAACTCTTAAAATTAAACCTTCAAGCAAGTTGAGTTGGGTTTTCTTTTTTGTTTTGATTTTTAAGATGCTTCCTAATAATGGTACCAAATACTACAAGGTTTACTTTACTTTACATATTCATACTATCATATATATAATGTCCAATACATATTCATAATTGACATAAAATGATTGTTCAACTAGTCTCATTCAATAAGCATTTTCTTTAAAACTGAGGACATCATTGAATGTGCCAGCTTTATTTTTAAGGTGCTTCACAATTTTCATTTGCTCTTCCCTTTTATAAGTCAGCATTTTGAAGAGATGTTTTATTTTATCATATTTTGACTTTTAAAAAAATTTAGGTTTTTTGTTTTTAAATTCTCTGTAGTTTGTTAATAAATGCCTTTGGTAATTTTCCTGGTGCCATAAGGCGTCTTTGTTTTTGTTTTTTGGAAAAATTAGTTATTAACACACACATTAGGATCACCAGAAATGAACCCTAATTCCTTATTGCTTTCATCATATTTGTTTCTTTTGGGATTTGGTATTTAATTTGTAAATTATCGGTAGGTTGGTCTTTTTTAAAATGCTTTTGCCTTCTTATATCTTCCAATTATTCAAAATGAGCACTTGGTACCAAAACAATGAAAATATTCCTACCTGTATATACATTTATATAGAGATGAGGAGAGGGAGATGCTCTATAGATAATAGGTATGAATGAATAAATACTAATTATCTTATATAATAAAACAACGACAGTTGACTGGTTATCCATTATACAGTACTAGACACAATCAATTATTAATTCAAGACCAATGAGAAATAACTTTTCAATTAATTTCTACTAGTCACGAATGGTTCTCCACCCTGATTGAATGCAGTTGTCCATGAGGTACCACAGAGCACAAAACAAATGGGTTTCCTGGGTGTGCTTGTCTGCTATTACAATATTTTTCTTTCTTTGTATCTCCCTCATTTAGCACAGTGCCTAAATCAACAATTGCTGACTGACAACAGATCCTCTCAGACTGCTTCACGGTAGAATATCGTTTGAGTAACCAAGAACATGATAATCCCTGAGGTCTAAGAATTGGTTGTAGCATCTAAATTCTCTGGAATGGTACAAGCAAATTATTACTATCCTTTAAGATTTGATTGTGGAATGCTTATGATCAACAGATTGAATTTTGTTTCTCCCACATCTGATTTTTTGACTTTTAGATGCAGGGTCAATTAAATTAGTGATCAGCCAATGAAAGCAGCATATTTAACGAGTTTTGAGTTAATTTTATTGGCTGGTCATCTGGGTAAAAGAAGAGGAAAAAAAAGTACCAGATGGGTCTGAATATAAGCCATTTCAAAAGAGAGGCTTCAATCTTACAGGAGATTCTCTTTGAAAAGATAATTATGCACAAGTGTATGTACTTGCAAAAAATAATACCAATTATAAGCCATACTCAGATTTTACACAAAACAGAGTTAGGAGACTCCTATTTATGTTTAGACTGATGTACTATAAAACCTTCCCTACAGAATACCTTTTATCAACCACATACTTGCATTAGCTACATACCATCTAAAAATATATTTTTGAATCCCAGATTTTAAACCTATAATCTCTTAAGAACAAGCATTGGCCAGTCTATCAACCAAGATATCCTGATGAAGTTTAAGTCACTGTTAACGACTTTGCCTTTAAGAAAATAAATGTTTTTTGGCAAAAAAAAAAAAAAAAGAAACCCAAACCAAAAAACAATACAACAAAAAAAAAACCTTGGGTAATTGTACTTTTGTATTTGAAAAAAAAAGAGATTTGACTTGTAGCTTTTAAAAAAGATCCCTTCATAGAAATGTTATAATTGAAGATCCCCCCCCCCAAAAGGAACTGCTAACTGTCCTCCTTTGACAAAGGAATCTCCTTTGTCAAACTGTGGCTTCTGACAACATATGTCTCCTGTACCAGATCAGTGGTGATAGTGATGCTTCCCAGGGGTGTGGCTTTTAATCCTCAAATTACGATGCAAGTTTAAACAGGCAACTTTTGTCTATCATCAGGAGTTTAGTAATTAACCAAAGATCCCCAACTAATGGTTTATCAAAATGCTGGTAAGCAAGTTAACAGAATGTATAGTAAATCAGACTGGCATGCTCTCTAGGACTGATGTGATGGACCCTTTGTGTTATATCTGTAAGGGGGCTAGTAAGCAGCACGCCATACACTCTAACATAAGTCCAAAGCAGACCTTTCGAAAGGAGCAAGTGACAGTTCAACAGACACTCTTTCTACCCACTAGCAAACCCCCCTTGTAGTTAGTGGCTTCTCTCCCTCACTTTCTTCCCCTCACAGTCACAGGCTCTGTAGTCATCCTCACAGCCCTGGGCATCATTGCGCAGGAATCCTTGCTTGATCTTTAATAAAAGCTAGTGGTTTTCTCAGGGGTTGAAAAGTAGAACATAACAGCCCATGAGTAACCTGGAAGTAATGCCTAGCGCTCAGGAAAATTGCCAGTGGTGACAATTTTCCTTTGTTTGTTTCGTGGGAGTATAAGAAGCAGAGTTATTAACTGGGGTGACTCTCACCAAGTTGTAGGGAAGGCTGACATACTGAAAGAAAGGTGTATTCTATTTACCAGACAAGCTTGCCAAACTTTAAATGCTCAAATGTGTAGGTGTGCTTAGCCAGGACTCTTTGTGAACAATCTGACCAAGGAAAGAAAAAGGACAACTTGATTACTGCCCAAGATTTGTTCTAAAAAGTTTATTTCGGGGAAAAAGAATGTTTTGTTTTGTTTTAAAGGCCACCATGCCCTCAAATCATGATGGAATGGGTTCCCACACATGCTAATTCTTGTATTTCTCCAGAACTGGTTTCCTGCTTGAACCTCCCCTCTCTCACTTTCTCTCTTGACAGGACATTACTAATGGATTACAGGCTTCCCACTTGGTCAGGCACAGATTTCAGACACATCTGCTTTCAGAGCTTTCATTACAAAAACACCTGCAAACCTTTAGCTCTGGTAAGCTTTACAGGACATTTTGAGCTTTGAAAACTTTTTTGTCTGGTAGAGAAGAAAGAGAAGGCCATCTGCCCTTGGAGTATCATTGTCCACCTTCTCAGTTTGGAGTCTGTGATGGACCCCAGTCCACAGGATGTTCTGCTGTTCCTCCTAGGCAGTGACCACATGGGTGTGTTAATATCATATCTATTCAACTGGAAATTGGCAAATGAATTTTCTAGAGCTGAATGAAGCTGCAGGAGAGATCCAAGGTAGGAGCTGTGGACACTTTTGCTTGATTTTTCCCTCGATAAGTCTTGAAAAGGGTTACTAGGCTTTTTAAAAGTTTTTTTTGGTCTTTTTAAAAAGATTTTTTCAGGACTTTGAGGAAGACAGCCTGGGTTTTAATCTTGGCAAGGCCCCCTATTAGTTGTGCCATGCACCAAACTTTTGTAAGCCTGTTTCCTCAGAAGGAAAAAAAAATGGAGATAACACATATCCTACTTACTCTGGTACTTTCTAAGGTTTTTATGAGAATCAAAATGAAATTGATCAATAAATGGACAAGTATTTACTAAGTGTACACCATGTACCAGGAGCTACGCTAAGTCCTGGGGATACGATGACAAATGAAACTGTCCCTGCCATCAAGAGCTCACATTCTATAGTGGGAGACAACATGTACACATCTAACTCCATACCTATGTGTATATGCAAAGGAAAGAACCTGGCAATCTGTAAAGTTCTATATAAATGAAAGATGCTGCTGTTATCATTAGCTACAAAAAGACCCAACAACAAAATAATGGAAAGTTTGTTATAAGATCATAAAAGACTTTGTTAACATGTTGAAATTCCTACGTGTGCCTGAGATGTGAAGGTAGTACTATGTTAGGCAAATACCGCAGAGATTCAATTTATTTTAATAATTATTAAATGCTTATTATATTCCATTTACTTATTCTTACTGTATTCCAAGCAGGAGATGGACACTAGGAAGTACCCAGCACAAAGGCATCTTTTTCTATGGAGTTGACTCTTGCTACAAATGTTTAAAATTACACACTACTTGTCTTCAAGAAGCTTACAATCAACTGTGCATATATTAAACAAACACAATTAAGTTTAATGTGAAATATTATTAATAACAATACAAAACAGTGTGATAGGCGGAAGAAATCATAATGAAGTGCTTTTAAGAAAATGTGAGAAGTGAGAGAATGCTTTCAGCAGGTCTATGTGGACAAGCAAACGAAGAGGAGCTTCAAGGGTCAATAGCATCAGGTGAGTTGAACCTTGAAAGATACTGACAGGTAAATATGAGGAACAGGGACTTTACTGGCATGGGGGGGGTGGAGGAATGGCAGGTAGAGTTTGAGAAACAATTTCCTGTCCAATTTGGTTGGACTCAAACTTGCTTCAACTGCCTTCTTACTTCCTGCACTTCAAGATTTTCCATTTTTTTTCATGAATCCAAAGAATTTAGATTCTCATTTAAAGAGCTCTGAGTAATTAAAAAATTAAACTGTATACACTTAGTACTGCCAGAAAAAGTTGCGAATGATGCATATTTTCAGGATGGTACAGAAAGAGTATTGAGCTGGGCAGCAAGAGGCCTGGGTTCTAGACTCTGATCTTGCATAAACAAGCTCTATGACTTTGGGCAACTTACTTAATCTATCTGGCCCTTACCTGCCTCATTTACAACAGGGGGGAATGATCTTCTTGGTATAGAAGAAGTGGGGGACTACAGTGAGGAATGTTATGTTTGTCATCAGTCAAGGTCTCTCTGTCAATTGGCTCTGCTTAACCGTTTTTTGTTTTTATTTTTTTTTTTAACAAGGGACAGTTCTTTTGGCAAATGCCTGGAAGTGACTATAGTATAAAAAAGACACTAATAAAACTTCAAATATAAACAAATAAAGTTGCAACATAAAGGGTACATAAAGACAGGGAAGGCCTTGCTGAGATTTTATATGAGGATCTCCTGCTTATAAAAATGATGTCAAAAATAAAATGGAACATTATGATTTTATATGTCTCTTCCCAGGAAAACTTAATTCCTAAGTTTGATCCCAGAAGTTCATCTAAATCTTTATCTTAAAATCTACAGTAATTTCAATTTCCCAAGTATTCTACAATCATTTAAAATGTGGAATGTCTTACAACTACTGTATTTTTTTAAAAATCAGAATTTGTATCCTTCACCTCATGTTACGTATCAAAAAATTAAAGGCGTAGTTTATTTTTTTTCTCAATACTAATTATCAGAGTGGAGTTAGAATCGATTCATTCCACATTTACCCTCACTTATCTATGATGGGGTAGAATGCCTTGATGCCATTTTTCTAACACTATTATTTTTACCAGGATTTTAATATTAACAATTATATCATTTGTCTTACATCAGAGAATGTTAGATCTGCAAAGGAGCAGCTTATGAATATCTGACCCAACTCGCTCTGGACCTTTATAGAACACTTTAAGTTTTACAAAAACTATTATTTATACATTGTCTCATTTGATCCTCTAACAAAGCTTTTAGTCTGAAGCATAAGGATTATGAGCACTACCTTTAGTGGAAAAAATGGAGGCTCTAAGGCCTTAAGTCACCAAGTTGTCAGGGCTGGAATTCAAACCCAGATCTCATCTTCCTACTACACCACACTCCTTCCCAATGTATAGTCACACTGCTATTATTAGGTTCACCAATTAATGTGGGGAAACAAAGGTAGGTTACTAACGAGTGACAGTGCTACTTAGTGCCACTTTCAATAGCAGGTTGGAGTTGTAAGTGTATCTGTAAGACAAAAAGAGCCCCCTCAACTCCCATCCAATCCAATAAAATGTATTAAAGACCCTCCTATGTACCAGGCACGGAGGATACAAATGAGAGAAAGATAGTCCTCGCTCTCAAGGAGCTTACAATCTAATGGAAGGTACCAACACACAAAAGGAGGCAGGAAAGCAGGAGATAGACGCTAGAAGTACTCAGTACAGGGGCATCTTTTTCTACGGAGTTGAAACCAGGCAGGGCAGAGTGGAGATGACTGAAAACATTTTTAAAAATTGTTTTATATTTAGGGTTTTCTTTTCTTTCAAGTTTTAGGATTGGAAATTAAGCATACAAGGAAAAGAAGACCAGATAACTATGGCAGTGCCAATTCGCTGCTTCTACAGGGCAGGAGGAACATTCAGGATGTTCAGAGTCATTATGCCACACCCCAGGAAAGTAGGAGGGAGAAACAGATAAGGAGATGGAGGAATGGGAGGTAGCGAGAGGTGAGTTATTACAGGTAGAGCAGTGAGTTTTGTCTTATAAAAAAACTGTAGACAGTTCCTTTGATTTATCCCTTTGTTACGACCAGACGAAACCATCTTTTACTTAGAGCAATTTCTGTTGGTTGGACAATTTCAAAACAAACAAAAAAAAGCTTGGGTGATGGAAAAGAATTATGTAAGGAAAGATTTTTAGGGTGTTCTCAATTTTGAAGGAGGGGGGAGATGTAGTATAGGTTTTCTGCATAAAGATTAAATGACGATTTGTAACATACTTATACTGCTTTCTAGAACAGATATGGAAGCCACACAGAAAAGAAACACACTGGATTTGGTTTTGAATAGTGGAAACTCCCCACCGCACTGTCCCACTCCTTTAGAATCTACATCAGAATCTGTGTTAGAATCTGTATTCTAACAGCTGGAAGGGGCTTGGAAGGCCATCTTGTCTACCTAAAAGCAGAACAGTAACCCCTCTACTAGAATCACCACCACCACCCCCTCTACACAATAACCAACAAGAGAGGTTATCAGTCTTCATTAGAAACCCTACAGTGAAGTGAACCTACAGTATCATGTGGAAGTCCATTCCATTTCTGCATATTCCTAATTCTCAGTTAGTTCTGTTTCTTACATCAAACCGAAACCCTCCTCCCTTAAGACTTTTACCGACTGCCTGCTTCTACCTAACAGTTCTCCTCTCTGGGTAGGTCAAATCTTTCTTCCACACAACAGCCTTCAACTGAAGCTGATATCTCACTCATATCCTCAAGGCATTAGGCTAGTATCTCCCACAGATTCTCCTCATTTTATCAATATCTTTTCTTAATATGTTTAGTCTAAAGATGAGTTCTATATTCCAGAAGTGGTATGACTGGCTAATGGTATGGGAAACTCTTGTCTCCCTTCTTCTGGTTATTACACTTTTCTTCACTTGGATTCTGATTGCATTATGGCTGCCATATCTTATTGTAGACCTCTATTGGTACCTGAAGGGTTGGTTCCCTGGATCTCTTTCCATATGACCTGCTATCTAGTTGTACCTCCCCTGTTTTGTACTACTGAAGTTGATCTTTGAAATCCAAGGCTAGGAATTTATATTTATTTCTCTCTCAATTTCATTTAATTAAGATTAATCCTAAAGTTGAAATATTTTTAAAGCCTATCATCTAACATTAGCTACCCTTTCCAGCTTTATGTCATTTGAAAAACACTAAGTCATACTGTTTTCATTTACATCATTGATAAAGATGCAAAAAAAACGGACCCCCACAGAGCCAAGAACAGATCCCTAGGATTAAAAATCTCCCCTATGACCCTCTAATAACTAGTTTGGGGGCTTGGCAATCTGGTAGTTCCAAATCCCCTATCAAGTAAGGCCCATATTTCTCTAGTCCTAATTACTTAACCTTTCTGGGCCCCTATTTTCTTATCTTAAAACGTTTCACACAAAGAACAACTAAAATTTGATTCTGTGTAATTATGATGAAATACAGTTCCTGAGAGATGAGAAAAATTCATCTCCCTTTCTTGCTGAGGTGAAACATTACATGTACTGTTTGTCAGATGTGTCAAAATGTTTAGTTGTTTAGTTTTGCTGAGCTGCCTCTTTTCCCCTTCTTTCTTGGAATGGCTTGCTGAGTAGAGGAGAGGGGAGGGATACAACTGTAAATGAAGGTGATATAAAAACAAATGATGTTAATAAAAAATTTAAATATTTCACAGAATTTCAGAGTTGGAAAAGACTTAAGAGACATTCTAATCTAACCCATACCTGAACAAGCATCCCCCTTGTATCATATCTGACAAATTCAGCTTTTACTTAAAAACTTCCAATGAGGAAGAACCCACCTGCTGAGTTCTCTGCAGTATAGTACAGAAAAAAAATTGTTGAATCTGGAATCAGAAGACACAATTCCAAGTTCCAATTGCACCACTTTCTAGCTATGTGATGACCTCCTAATGCACAGGTTTCACCATACCCTTTCTCTTGCTCAAAAGCCTTCATTAGCTTCCTGTTGCCTCTAGGATATAATAACACAACCTCCTTCACTTGTCACACTTGTTGGCCTTCCTACAGTCTTCCAACCTTATTTAACATCGTTCCCCTTCACTTTCAATGTCCTTCCCCAAAGGGGTGACTAGCTTGGTCACGATCTCATTCTGTAATTCATCTGTTCATTCTTTGGAGGGAGACCCCTACATTTAAATGGTACTTCTTCCTCATTTCTTGCATCAAGGCCCAACAGGAGGTACTCTTCTCTCCTTGATACTTTCTCTGATCTCTTTATCTACAAGGAATCACTCTCTCCTCAAACTTCCTCAAGAGCTTCCCTTGGTTCCTATCCCGTTCTCTTAACCTATTTGTGCCCGTGTTGTATTCCTTTTCAGATCATAAGCTCCATGAAGACAAGAACTACATTCTCTTTTATCTTAACATGCCCAGTGTCTTGAACCTAGCAGGCATTTTGGTGTTTATTGATCATTACTTTATGACAAAGAGCATAGATCTTTCTATATTAGAACAAAAAAAATTTTCAAGATATATACGTGTAAAATTTATGTCCTGTGATATTATAGGAAAAAAACCCTTATCTATCTTAAACCTTTGAGGAATAAGTTAGTTTAGATAACTGAATTTCCCCAATAGCCTAAGGTTTACTCCTTTGAAAACCAGACTGTAAGAGGGAGCATGGCTAAGTGGAAAAAAAACACTAAATTTGGATGGCCCGGGTTCAGATCCCATCTCTGTCACTTACTACCTGTGAGATCTTCAGCAGCAAGTCATTCGAGTGCTTTATGCCTCAGTTTCTTCATCTGTAAAAATGAAAGAGCTGCTTGTTGGCTTGGGCTAGCTGGTTGACCACGAGTCTTTCCAGCTCTAAACTTATGATCCTAGATCCATCAGTCAGGGTCTTCAGTATGAAGGTCGATGACTTTATCGTGTGTAAATGGTGATTTCCTTAGGTTCTGCTGAGCCAGCAGGGCTGTTTGCGACTACACAAAATGGGCCCGGACTATACAACTAGATCCCGATTAGTGTAAAATAAGGAATCCCATGAAGCAGTTACATGAATTTAAATTGGCACTATTCAAAGTTATAATTTTGTAAAATATGATAATTTGTTTTAGCCCTGTGGAAATATGCAATGTGAATTCAAATAATGGGACCATTTATTATTCACACTAATCAAAACCCAGCTGCTTTTTGTTCCTCTCTTTGCAAGTGATTTTCCCCAAGGTCACACTTGTAGTAAGCTTTAGAGCCCAGCTATAAATCTAGGTGCTATAACTCCCAAGACACAGACCTTTATGCTCTACAATGCTGCTGTGGGCTTGGAAAACATAAACAAGCTTGTTAGGACTGTGTATAATGTAAGTCAATCAGCCTTCAGTCATTCCGAAGGGCTATCCTATGAGTAATGTACATGAACATGCATGAATTTGTTCTATTGTTTGCTCAGATGTTTTGTTTGTCTATTTCCTGCCAGTCGGTCAGTCAATAAACATTTATTAAGAGATTATGATGTGCCTAGCATTGGAGACTTGAAGAGGCAAAAGACAGTCCCTGCTCTCGAGGAGCTCATAAGCTGATGGCAGAGACAAAAAAGCAAACAAATATATACAAACAAGCAATATACAGGATGAAAAGGAAATACTTAAAAGAGGAAAAGCAGCAGAATTAAGAGGTATTGGGAAAGGCTTCCTGCAGAAGGTAGGATTTTATTTGGGACTTAAAGGAAGCCAGGGAAGTCTGTAGGCAGAGTTGAGGAGGGAGACCACTCCATATCTGAGGGACACTATGACAAAATAGAGGTCTTGTTTGTGGAATAGCTAGGAGGCCAGTGTCACTGAATCAAAGAGTACTTGACCAGGAGTATGTAAGATTGGAAAGATAGGAGGGGTTTGGGTTATGAACAACAAAGACAATTCCGTATTTGATTTTGGAAGCAATAAGAAGCCAATGGAGTTTACTACACGGTGGGGAGGGTGGGCAGTATTATACAGTTGGATCTGTGCTTCAGGGAAATCACTTTGGTGGCTGACTAGAGGATGAATTGGAATGGGGACAGTCTTGAGACAAGCAGCCAATCATGAGGTGATGAAGGCCTGCACCGAAGTAGTGGCAGCATCAGAAGAGAGAAGGGGTATAATCAAGAGATGTTGCAGAGGTGAATAGGCCTTCACAACAACCTGGTTCCCTGTTTTCTACACAGGTGAGATTGTTAGACGGTTCCATTCCAGTTCAAAGATAACACACAGACCAAAGAGAGAAGAGACTTACTCTAAACAGTTTATGTGATCAACTCTCTCATTTTACAGATAAGACTAGATAGAAAAATGAAGTAAGCCACCTCATACACAGAGTGGGGATTGAGACCATAGAAATGAGTCCAGACAGAAAAATCAAAATTTCCACATATGGGTTGCTTTATAAGTATAGACTATGAAGTTGCATCCCTACCCCTCCTTGAGGGATAAGGGAATGGAGTTTAGCCATCAGGGGCAATCAACAAACGTGGAGGAGGGAATAAGGTAGGAGTGAATGGGCGAAACAATGGTTGGCACTCAAGCCACAATGTAGAAGAGTAAACAGGACACTGTGCCAAAAACCAAGGTCAGGAGGAGTTCGACAAGTTAACAAGTATAGAAGCAGAGCTATATAGAGATATGGAAAAGGGGGAGCCAAAGGGAGGTCTTGGGGAAGATAAGGGAAGTGGTGAAGGGGTTTAGACAGAGCAAGGATAAAACAGAGGGAGAATCATAAGGCGTTGGCGAATGACTGTTCGCCTTAAAGGGTACTGTCCACTTATAATAGCACTGTTAGCTATAAATTCTTCTCCCTCAACTGTGACTGTACCGCCATGAGCCTGGAGACATAGGGAAGTGCCACACTGGAGTCAGAAGACTGAAGTTTGAATCCAAGCTCTACAACTTAGTTCACTTAACCATTCCGGGCCTCAGTTTCCCAAACAAAAAAGAAAGGAAATGGACTTTGAAAACCGGTTTCCTTCCATTTCTACATCTATGATACTAGTAAACATTGGTTCTTTATCATAAATGTGATTAAGGGAAATTAATAAGTTTTATGATTCTGTAGAAAAAAAGTTTTACTGAAATGTCCTTTTCTTTGGAAAAAAAAGGAGGAAAAAGTATCATCCTTATCCTGTTTGAATCCTATTTGCATCCTAATACTTTAGAACTCAGCAAGTCATCGTCATGATCTTGGTCGTGTAAATGTGCAAAGGTGAGAAGTAAAATGCTCCTGGAAAAGCAGCAGGGCTTTGTGATGAGACCACACCTCTTTGTCAGGTCTGGAGAGCAAGATTCTGATCCTTAATTAGTGTATCCACTTACTGTATTACTTAGGACAAGCAACAACCTCACAGCCCAAGTCCTTGGGGTTTTTTGCTTCCAAATATTTCACCTCAATTTTTCCTCCCAGGGATACTGTGAAGGTTAAATATTACTTTCCATCTCTGGGTCTCTGATTACTCATTGTTGAAATGGTGAGGCCAGACCAATTCCCGAGGTGGGGTGGGGGAAACAAGCACTTAGTAAATGCCTACTATGTGTCAGGCACTGCAGCATAACACATAGGATCTTGGGTGATCCTTACAGAAAACCTTTGAGATAGTTACTATCATGATCCCCAATTCAGAGTTGAGGAAACTGAGGCAGACAGCTTCTGAAGCTGGATTTGAACTCAGGTCTTCCCAACTCCAGGCCCAGCGCTCTTATCCCTAGTATCATTGAGGTGCCTCAAGAGGTCTTGAAGCTCTCTCCTTTGATTCTATACTGCTCGAAATACCTTGCAGTCCTTGGTAGTCAAAAAGTGAGGCTCATGTATGTATAAACACTGCTCTAACAGAGAAATTTAAGGACCCCTCAGGTCAGCAGAAGGCATTATTTACTAGCCATTTTTTTCTCACACCTACCAGAATATCCTCACAGTTCTGAAATACGAGGTTCAAGTCCTGTGACACCCTATAGTCCAGGAGTCAAGAACCTATAGCCTTGAGGTCATTTGTGGCCCTCTAGGTCCTCAAGTGCAGCCCTTTGAATCCAAACTTTTTGTTCTGTGGTTTGGATTTAGTCAAAGGGATGCACTTGAGGACCTAGAGGGCCACATGTGGCCTTGAGGCTGCAGGTACCCCACCCCTGCTTTACACTCTTTTAAGCCTTCAAAAGTAAACATACTATTTTAGCTTACCTGAATGAATAAATGAATGAAAGAATGAATGAATACATGAGATCAGAAAAAGGTGCCTGCCAGGCAGTGAATCAGTCAAGGCACTGGCTGCCTTCCTATTCCTCCCAGGGGTCTCTTTGTCTCTCACCATTACCAACGCCCCAGAGGGAAAGAGGAGTGGTTCTGTGGTTGGCTACTTACTAGGCATCTATAATGTACTAGAAGAAGATGGTGGGCTAGTTAAATAAAAAGAAGAAAAATGGCATAATGGTGGAGAAAAGACTGTATTCAGAGTGGCAAGGTCCAGTCCTGGCTTTGCCAGTCATTAGGATCTCAGGGCAAGTCACCTCACACCTTTGAGACTGAGTCCTCCATCTGCAAAATGAAGGATCTGATGAATACTAAGAAACTTTCCAGCTCACATATTCTGTGATCCTTGGAAAACAGCTTGACCTCTGCCCTTCCACTTATCTGCTAGGCATCTAACCTCTTCTTTGAGTTATCCTTTGCTTTTGGAGAGAAAAAAAAAGAAGAAAAGAGGCTATAATAGTTAAATGGCAGGTAATATTCTCTTCATTTTAATGATGAAGTTCTGCCCTTATACATAGCAGATCTGAAAAATAACAACCCTGTAATCTTCATTTCATTTCAGACAGATTTGTGTTTTGGCCAGAATCTGCGAGAATCTCTTAATCTACTACTTACTGCCCTCTCCCACCTCTTACCACCACTGTTGCAGAGGCCCGCCAACTGTTTGGCATTTGTGGTTGCTCCCTCTCAGTATCTTAGAATTATGGGAGGAGGCCTCTGGGGCCTGTTACCATCCACTTGGGGTTTGGCCACTTTCTCTCCCACTGTTTTCCTTTCCCAATCTAAATAGCTGTCTTTGGGAACATTTTAGGGGTATTTTCTAAATCAATCATATAAAGGTTGTAAAGGCCCCTAATTTTCCCAGAAGATGAGTGCTACTTAAATTTTAAAAAGCAATCCTAGCAATCTTTCTTTTTTTTTTAAAAAAAAAAATGCCTGTATAAAGTATCTTCTCTAGGGCTTCATCTTTTGCTGAAAATTCTTCCCTGTGGGTGGATTGGAAAAAAATCAGACTAACTAGTAAGGAGACTTCAGAAGTACATACCTTCATCCACGGGAAAATAAGTGGCATTACTGTTTTGTAATGCTTTGGCTAGACATGATTTATAAAGGCTTTTTGCTTTTCACTGAAAACCAAATACTGGAACATTCCACTTCTCCAAGTTAAAGACCGTAAGTCAGCGAACTGTCTTCTACCCCCTCCCCACCTCGCAGTCAGTCAAAATGTCTCACAACTGTCTCTCTTTACCCTCAGCTCCGAAGTCACTCCCCAAATCGAGGCTTTCATGACCTCATGCTTGGGTTACTGGAATGACTGCCTGCCTTGACCAAGTCACTACAACCTTTATGACTTCCAGTTTCTTCATCTATAAAATGAAGGCATTGGGCTATGTGGCCTTAAACTGTCTAGCGTAGTTTTCTTTTACTACCCAATAGTCAACCTCAATTCTAGCCACCATGTTCTCCTCACTATCTTACAAACATGCCAGGCTCACATCTACCCATTGTCTTCGCTCATGTCCTCCTACCTTGGATTGCCTTCCCATCGCTCATGTTCAGATCCAAATCCCACTCATCTTCTAATGTCCATCAACCTCCAAGTCAGAAGTCTTGAATGGCCTCTTATTATTGCCTCAGGATTAAAATAGAAACTCCTAAGGCAGGCACTGAAAGTCTTCCACAAGCTGGCTTTCTACTAATTATCTTTCCAATATTGTTCCATATTGTTCCCCTTTTCATATTCCGTATCAAACTGGCCTACTAGTTAATTCCCCATAAGAGATGGTGTATCCCTCATTTCTGCATCTGTGCAGAAATTGTACTCCACGTTTGTAATACACTCCCCCTTCTCACTTTTACCTCATAGCTTCTTCCCAAGTACAGCTCAAATGATACCTCCTATACAAGACCTTTCCTAATCCCCCAAACTACTAGTACTCTCTCCCTCTTGAAATTACTTTGTACTTAATTTGTGTATATACAACACTTGTTTGTTTTATTTAGCTTTGCGACCATAGGCAACTCACTTAAACTTCTCTTAGCCTCAGTTTCCTCATCTGTAAAACACGGATAATAATAACACCTACTTCACAGGATTGTTACAAGGAAAGGTCAAAGAAGATGACAGCATGTGTAAAGTGCTTTGCACACTAGAGAGCACTATAAAAGGTATCCTCAAAATCTTAGCACAATTTTCTGGGAATATCCTACAGTGTTCGGTATGGTACATAACATTTTTATGTAAAGTTGGCAAAAAACACTTTAAATATACTATCTCGTTTGAGCTTTCATTGCAACAACTCTACAAGGTAGATGCTACTGTTATTTAAGCTATTAAATCTTAAAACTGGGCTCAGACTTTTGGGACACCCCGCTATTATTATTAAAAAAATACAAAAATCTTTGAGGTCAATAACTATGCCTCCCATACTTTCTAACACATTTCCCTGATCCTCTCAGTTGGTAATTCTCTGCCCCTTAATTTTTCTTGTACTGTATTTGTATGTTGATTCCAGCATCCTTTCTACTAAAATATAAGATCCTCACAAGCAAAAATTGGTTAGGGGTGAAGAGTGAGAGAGGGGGCATTGACATTTCCAGTATCTAGCATATAGATAGTAGGCACTTAATAAATGTTTGTCAAATATGTTCCCTACTTCTGATAGCAGCTAGCACTATGTTTCATGTGACTAACTGGGGGCAGAAAGCAGATGAATTAAGGTTTTCTGTCTGGAGAAGTGGGATGTTCTCTTGTTTTGCTATCAGTGAAAAGCAAAAGTCTAAATAGATCATGTCTAGTTATAGCATTAAAAAGCAATGACAGCACTTATTTTCCCCATGGATAATGGTAGACATTTTAGTTGCTGAAAGTGGCACATAAAGAACATTTGTGTGTGGAACACTGATAAAATCAGCTTGTGAAGAAAAAGAAGACATCGGATATAAATGTTTAAGGAGACAATCCACTCCTTCATGAAGGTGGGAGGTCCACAGGTATTACACATTGCACGTGTTTGACTCTTCAATGTACTGATCAGTTGTACTGTTATTTTCCCCCCTTTAAAAAATACTACTTATTGTATGGGATGGCTTGGGGGGAGGGGAAGGAGAAATACTAGGTATAACTATGATGATATAATAAACAAGACATCAATAAAAACTTTTTTAAAAAAGTGTTTGAAGAGATACTTGAGAAACAATACTCTTTCATAGACAAAAATCCTTAATTAAAAGTGGAGATGGCTGAAAGGCTCTGTTGTCCATCAGCTCATTTGTGGATGGCTGTTTTCAGAGTTTTGAAGGTTACAACTGAGAAAACAAAAATTAAGTAGCTGTGGGACAATTATTTATAAGTTGAGGGTTATACCTGAAAGAAAGGGGGAATTTTTGAGCTTCACAACACTAAACACAAGGAGACCCTGATTTGAGACAATGATAGACATAGAAGACAGAAGTCAGTCAACTAGCATGTATTAAGCACCTATTATATGCCAGGCACTGTGCTAAGTGCTGTGAAGAAGAAGGTGTCAAATGATGACAAAGAGAGAAGATACAATACAGAAGCTGACTTGAGCTGAGCCCATCTTGTAATAGGCCTCCTTCACAGATGAAGTGGGGAACTGTTTGACTGGAACAGAGGACTGCTGTTGTTGGAAGCTGACTGGAGGAAAACAGACTTCTCTGCTATATGATGAATTGTCTGTTCTTTCATGCTATTTACATCCTGAGAGGGAAAATCTCTTAGGGCTGCCTATTTTGACCTTTATCACTCCTCCATGGCTTGGGAAGGGTAATCCCCCTTCTAGCCCATAGAGTACACAGCTGATTAGCTTCGTAGAGAGGTAGGTCTTCCTAGTAGGAGAGCTACAAGCATGAGAAGGTACAAATGACATCAAATGAGATGATAACTGTAAAGCACTTGGCACAGTGCCTGGTACATAACAAGTGCTATATAAATGTTAGCTAGTTGGTATTATTGTCGTTTCTATTATTATTATTATTAGGTGATACTTGGAAAAAAACTGTTCCCTAAAGAGATTAAAGACATCAAAGCCTACAAGTCCAGAACCCAGAGTTGCCTGGGTTTCCATACTTCAGTGTCTTTCTAATGGGTTTCCATCCATCCTCCCCACCCTCCCCAGGCCCTACTCTGTAGTACGGGATTAGTAGGAGACTGTTTCCCAGGTTTATGGGACTGTAATATTTTGATTAGGCCTGATTTTGCCTTCAAGTGAGTAAATGTTATGATTATTTGCCATTTTGAGGGGTAAATGTATCATGTTTAAGAGTCGGTGATGTCATGGTGTCACTTACATTGTTGTCCCCTATTGTACAAATGGGAAGCAAACCAGTGGGAGCTCAGGAGTTATGGTGGTAAGCAGGAGATGTGCATTCCCCGTACCACGGCTATTTGTAGAACCCTGAGAGTCTGAGATATATCAGTGTGGTTGTGGCCCTGGCTGCCTTATTCTCCCACTTTGAAAGCAACTCTCTTTAGACCTGCTAGTGTGAAGAAACAGCAGAGAGACAGAGAGATAAGAGGGGGAGGTAAAGGTGCTGTGTATGTATAAACATACATACACACATACATACATGCACACACAATGGATTCTCAATAAATACTTTTTGATATGCTCAGGACTACGACTTTTCATAACCACCCAGAAAGGAATCTAGAATGAATAAGAAAATCTTCAGGCCTCCAGTGTAAACAGCCAATATAGTTAAACGGAGCCAAAGATGCAGAAGATTGCAGAAAATATATTTAACAATCCAGGAAATATACTTAACAATTTAACAACCAGGAACATTCTCCCTTTGGCAGGCATTATGTTATACAATTGATGCTCCACCAGCCCCAAAGCTGAGAAATATGGGAGAAGACAACAGAAAAAATAGAGTGAAGAAAAAATAAAGCTCCAGAGAGGACAGACAAATGCTGGACTCAAAAAATCAGTGCCAGCTTTGGTGTCAAAAGGTGCACATCCAGTCCCTGAGCCAGGCTGTCCTTAACACTAGATAGGCAGCTACTTCTGAGAGGCCCCTTTGCCCACAAACCTCCCTGACCAGCTTATAAATGTGTAGCACAGAATATGAGATTCTAGCCACCTTCGAATTAATGAATTGCATGTTTAAGAACTATTAAAATTAAAATACTCCTGAATGGAAAATAGTATAATCCACTTAGCAATTTTGTTGCATCACCCAATGGTGTCAAATTTAAACTCTTCATGGATGCCCCACATAAAGGGGCAAGTGACCATCATTAAATCCCAGATATCTGTTCACGTGGAATACAGGTTTTTAATCTGGAGTTTATGAAATTTTTTTTAAAGTTTATAACTGTGTTTCAACCTAATTGATTTCCTTCATAGTCTTGTCTATTTTGTTTTATGCATTAAAAAACATTATTCTGAGAAGGCTCCATGGGCTTTCACCAGACGGTTCAAGGGGTTTATGACACAAAAAAGATTAAGAAATCCTGGTGTAGAATATACTTAGTCAAGGCCCTCTAAAATCTGGCCTTAACCTTCCTTTCTAGTCTTACTAATCCTGTGGTTCCAGCTAAAATGGGCTACTCAACTTTCAAAATATTCTCTTGGCCTATTCTCATCCAACTTAGCTCCATCTGCAGGAAATGCCGCCCATCTCACAAGACCCAGGATATGGTTGCCCCTTCTCATGAAACCTTCCGGCATCAGCCTCCTCTGAACTCCAGGTCCCCTTCTTTGTACTTCCTGAATGGACACTTCTCACATCCTGCCATCTACCTGCCTTATCTCCCCGTTAGACTGTAAGCTCTGGAGATTATGGACCCATTAGTTCTCACTTTTATATCTCCTCCAAAGTCCAGTCCAGTTCTTGGCACAGAGCAGGCACTCAATAAACATGCACAGCAAGGTAACAAGGCCAGCTTCATCTCATTTGTTGTGGGATACTCAATACACGCACCGAATGTTAGTGCTCACAGGTCATCAGGTCTAGATGCCTCATTTTGCAAATAAGGAAACTGAGGCGAAAGTGGAATTAATTTTCAGGCTATAGAGTGAGTTAATGCCAGAGCCAGGGCTAGGACCCAGAGCTCCCTATTCCCAGTGCAATCCTCTTCCCATTACACATTTCTGTACAGAGGTTGGCGGGTGGGGGGAAAAAAGCCCTGCAAACAGATTCTATGAAAGTGCTACCATTTACCATCACTTAAAGCTAATTAGCAGCTGCAGTACACCACTCCACCCTTGGCAGTTACATATGCTGCTGGTTTTACTTACCAATTAAACCAGATTACATCACAGTGCGACTAGCCAGTCATAATTAGGCAGACCAGCCCTTGCACAGTGAATGTGAGTAAACATAAGGTAGCAGAGAGGGTTTTTATCATGAACTCACTGGATTATATCAGGATTAAATAAGCACAAATCTGAAGGAGCAGACATCTCTCAGAATGCTATACTATGTAATAGTGTCTCACTAGTTATATGCATACAGTCTTTAAAATTACAAACTGGCCCATTATCAGCTACTACTTGTCTCTTGGGGCAGCAAGTAACCCAGTGGATAGAGCACTGGAGTCAGGAAAATTCATCTTCCTGGGCTCCAACCTGGCTTTAGAGACTTAATAGCTGGGCAAGTCACTTTGCCCTGTTTGCCTCAGTTTCCTCATCCGTAAAATGAGCTGGAGAAGGACATGGCAAATCACACTAGTATCTTTGCTAAGGAAACCCCAAATGGGGTCACAAAGAGTCAGACAAGATTGCACAACAACTTTTCTCTATAAGCTCAGTTAACCGTTAAGCCCAATGTAAAGAAGGGACTTGGCCTGATCATTAAATAATAGAACATACTAGGGGAGAAGAGATTCATGGTGAAACAGCCATTCCTCCTTCAAGTCACAAGGCACCAATACCAAGAAACAGTCAAATGAACCAATTGCTCATCTGTCAGTCTGAACTCTTTCTGGGGTTAAATCAACACACTCATTTTTTCTTTTTAGATTTCTACACAACATCCTATTTTCTTGGGAATTATTAAATGAGCTCTCTCATGACACTTGAAAAATGAAAATCACTTGGGTTTTCGACAGGTAAGGTTTCAGCCTGGCTAACTTTAGTAGATCCAGTTTTAGAGCTAGAAGGTACAATATAGATCACTTAGGGCACCCCTCCATACTCTCTACAATCCACCTATGCCAGGCGTAATTGCTGTTCCTTACATACTTGCTGTCCCTAAGCCTGGAATCCACCCCCTCTGCACCTTCGCCTCTGTTTCCCTGACTTCATTCAAGGCTCAGCTCAAATGCTACCTTTTTCAGGCTCTCCCCAACTCCCCATCTTCAGCCACTAGTACCTTCTCCTTTGAAATTAATTTCAATATATTCTGCGTAGCACTTGTGTGTACCTAGTTATGTATATTTCCTCTTTCTCATTTAAATGTGAGCTCCTCAAAGGCAAAGATGGATTTTGCTTTCCTTTGCTTTTTTTTTTAACCAATTTCCGTCCTTAACACAATTCTTGACACTTAGTAAATGCTTAATGGATGCTTGTGGATTGTTTGGTTTTCCTCTCAAGTAAATGGTTTATCACATTCAATTCAAACACTAGGGGTTAATTTCAAAGCCTATGAAAGTACACTTCGATGGGATGTCAAATTACTTTACTGTGCCAAATTTGGTTAGACTGAATATGTAGTATTATTCTGGAATTTTTTTTAAAGTTATATTGATGCCTTTTTGCTTTCTAAAACCCCAGATATTTCCCAGCATTCCTATATCATTGAAACTTCCCTGGTGACAAAGAAAAACAGTTAAGCAAAACTGACCACCCAAATTATCCTATCTTATAATGCATCTGACATTATGTACCCACAGTCTCCCACCTCCCTAGTATATGGATAGCAGTATTTTTTCCCCATCTCTTCTCTGGATAATTAGTTGGAGATCGTTAAGTCATAAAATTTGTTTCAGTAAAATGCATACAAACTTTAGACACTGACTATCTATTTCCTGGTGAAATACAGTCATCTCAGTTTAGGCTTCATGGAGGAACTGGCATCTAAGATGAACCTTGAAGAAATTCAGAAGCAGAGATGGGGAGAAAGTGAATTCCAAACACTGTGAATACACAGAGGTGGGTGATGGAATGTCCAATTTGGCTAGAACATGAAGTGAGTGAAAGGGAGTCATGTATAATGAGGCTAGGAAGGTAGCTGGAGCCAGATTGTGTGGGTGGCCTTAAATCCCAGGAGGAGAAGTTTGTATTTTAAACTAGGCAGCAGAGAACCACTGAAGTTCTGAACAGGGGAGTGACACGGTAATATGTGTGAAATGGGAAAATTATTTTGGTAGCTGTGGTAAGGTGAACCACTGGAATCAGAAGGAAACAATTCAGAGGTTATTTTTAATAGTCCAGAGGAGGGGTGATGAGAGAGTCTGTATGATTAAATGTAGTGGTTGTGTGAATGGGGCATGGGTGTGAGGGGTCAAGGGGGATTTAGTTCAGAATAGAATCAGCAGGACTTAGCAACAAATTGGATGTGGGGAGGAAGAGATAAGAATGAAGGGTAAACTCTGAGGTTTCAAACCTGAGTTAACTCATAGGCTGGTGGTATCAACAACAGAAATCAGAGTTGGGAGGAAGATCAGGTTTAGGGGAAAGGATTAAAAGCTCAGCTTGGGACATCTTGAGTTTAAGTTGATGAGGGAAGGTCTTTTGAAGACACTAGACTGGAACTCTGTGGAAAAATTTGTACTGAATATATGGAAAGACACAGGGTCTGAAGAGAGGTGATATTTAAACCCAGTGGATTAGATGAGGTCTCCAAAGGAGAGTGTAAGGAGAAAAGAGAAGGTCCAAGACAGAACTTTGTTGAATGCCCAGGTTAAGGGCGGCAGGGAGAAAGATGACTGAGCATAGGGGACCAACAGGAACACTCAGGAAGGTAGGAGGAAAATGGGAAGGGATTCATACTAGAGAAGCCAAGGGGGATGAGAGTATCCAGGAGAAGGGGAGAGTCAGTGGTGTCAAAATAGGTAGAAAGTTCATGGAAGATGGTATCTGAGCAAAGGACAGCAGATTTAGCAATTAGAGATAGCTACCAACCTTGACACCTGTAGCTTCCAGAAGCTAGTGGAGTCAAAATGCAGACTGCAAGGACTGAGAAGGAAGAGACAGTGAATGTAGTGTAATAGCTCTTCCACATCGCAACTTTCTGCATCACAGTTTCCCTATATTGCGGGTCAATATAAGAAATTAGATGGAAATTTTGGGGGAGGTTTTACAGAACCCACAGACAACACAGAAAAAGTTTAGAAACTCAGAAATGCTTAACATATAGGTATAGTACTGTGTAATGTCAACATATTTTATTTTTTAATACTATAATAATTCAGACCTCTTCTCTGGTCCAAAAAAATTTTATGTGGATTTTCCAGACTGTGGGGGTGCCACGCCCCTACCACATGACATGTGGAAGAGATAACAGTATTCTTTCTAAGCATTTAGCAGTCAGTGGGGACAAGTGATGATGAGAGAACACCTTGGAGCACAGATTTTTTTTAAGGATACAGGAAAGCTGAGCATGTTTGTAGGTAGCAGGGAGGGAGTGAGGAGTAAGGGGGAGAGTGAAGATGTATGTGAGCAGGAAGAAATGACTGGTGCAGAAAAGCTCATAAGGGACACGTGGGAGAAGGGGATTAAGAGAGAAAGAAAAAAAGGTTAGACTTGAAGAATAGGAAGCCCACCTCATCCTATGACACAAGAGAGGACAAATGAAGATAAAACTTCCTAACCAGTCTCTCCATTGCCAGTCACTTCCTCAGTAATTTTTTACTCTTTCCATTAGCAGACTTGTCCTACAACTTTATTCAGACCTTAGCCAGATGGCTTGGGGGTAAGAAAGATCCTATTTGATAGTGATTATATGTAACTTCTTTTTCACAGGACCAACATTATATGATCATAGATTTAGAGCTGGAAAGGACTTAAGAACTCATCTGGTTCAACCTCCTCATTTTACCACTGAAGAGGCAACATCCAGCAAGTTTATGTGATGGCATAGCGTAAGTGGTACTCTAAGAGGCAAAGCTCCAATTGAACCCAGGCCCTTTTAATCTAAATTCAATGCTCTTTCCATTGCATGTATCAATATCTCCCATGATCCTCGTCCTAGAATGCATCTTTTATTTCAACAAATCATGACTCTGTGATTTCACTGGTATGGGTGCATCCTCCACCGATGCTCATTGAAATGTATGTGGGTTTCACTAATTCAATGCCATTATCAATCAAACTACCAGACTTTTTTATAGTGTTAGGAAAAAATAACAAAATTTGTCTGGAGGAAAAAAAGGTCAAGAGTATCAAGGCAATCATAGGAAAAAAAAGCGAAGGCAGTGTAATACTACCACATCTCAAACTCTCCTCCAAAATGGTAATCATCAAAACTATCTGGTACTTGATAAAAAAGAGTAGTTAATTAATATCACAGATTAGGTACACAATATACAGAAGTAAATGATTACAATATCGTGTTTGATAAACCCAAAGACCCAAGCTATTGGGGCAAGAGCTCACTGGCAAAAACTGCTAGGAAAATTGGAAAAGCAGTCTGGCAGAAATTAGGCATAGACCAACATCTCAAACTATATACCAAGGTAAGTTCAAAAGGGGTACATGATTTAGCTATAAGGGGTAGTATCATAAGCAAATTAGAGGAACATAGAAAAAATTTTCTGTCAAATCTATGAATAAGGGAAAAATTCACAACCAAATGAAACAGAAAGAATCATGGGAGGTAAAATGGTTAATTTTTGTTACATTAAATTAAAAAGGTTTTGCACAAACAAAACCAATGCAGCCAAAATTAAAAGGAAAGCAGATTTTGGGGGGGGTAGAATTTTATAGCAGGTTTCTCTGAAAAGGTCTCATTTCTCAGATCTATTGGGAACTGCGCCAAATTTATAAAAATAAGAGTCATTCCCCAATTTATAAATGGTCGAATGGTATGAACAGGCAGTTTTCAGGAAAAGAAATCAAAGCTATCAAAAGTCATACAAAAACATGCCCTGAATCACTAATAATTTTAAAATGCAAATTAAAACATCTCTGAGATACCATCTCATACCCCTTAGATATGCCGGAAAAAGAAAATAGCAAATGTTGGAGGGGATATGGAAAAAATGAGACATTAATGCACTGCTTGCTGGTGGTGTAATGAATTGGTCTAGCCATTCTGGAGAACAATTTGGAATTATGCCCAAAAGGCTAGAAAACCATGCATATCCTTTGGCCAAGCAATGCCACTATTAGTTCTGTTACCCCAAAGAGATCAAAGAAAAACAAAAAGGACCAATATGTATAAAACTATTTGGAGCAGTTCTTTTTGTGGTGAAAAAGAATTGAAAACTAAGGAGATGCCCATTGTTTGGCAAACAGTTGAACAAGTTGTGGTATAAGATTGTGATGAATACTATTTTGCTAAAAGAAATGACAAAGGAGGTGGTTTCAGAAAAACTTGGGAAGATTTATATGAATTGATAAAGTAAAGCGAGCAAAACTAGGAGAACATTGTATACAATAACTGCAATATTTTAATGAAGATCAACTGTGAAAGAGTTAGCTACTCTGACACAATTTCAAAGGACTAATAATGAAAAATACTATCCACTTCCAGAGGAAAAACTAATGGACTCTTAAAGTGCAGATGGAAGCATATTTTTTCCTTTATTTTTTTTTTGCTCCCCTCCCTCAACAACATGGCTAATGTGGAAATGTCCTACGTGATGTCATATGTATTATGGGTATGGTATTTCTTGTCTTCTCAATGGGTGGACGGAGGGTGTAGAGGGAGAAAGAAAATTTGGAATTGAAATTTTTTTTTAAAATGTAATAAAAATAATAAAAAAGAAACATAGATGATATCGTCAATTGCTATGGATAGGGGGTGGGAGGAAAATGGCTTTCCTGGTTAAACATCTGGTTAAAAGCCTCTGCAAATTTAGCTAGGCTGGTGCTTGGTAATAGATATATGGTCCATTGCTAGACCCATACTCAAATCCACTCTAGCTTGATAGAGTATGACCTCAAGGCCAGTGGCTGTCATATTTTATGTATGTATCCTGGATCCTAGCACAGTGCTTTGAACATAATAGGTATTCAATGAACAGTGAACAAATGAATGACACCGACATACTCTTTGAGAATGCAGAGCTACCTTTATGCCATGATGAGGTAGAAAGAAGGATGCATCTTCTTCTTCTACATATCGTCTATACATTTTTTCTGCCTCAAATAGCAAATAATCTAACAATATACTGTCACCGGAATGCCTTTTCTTCACTGGTAGAGGCATTATGGTATTATATAAAGCAAATATCAGAAGCTCACTATAACGCTTCCCCTGGCATCTAGGCAATGAGACTGCCTTGCATGAAAAATGAACTTAGAATCCTTTTCCAGTTTTCCAGTAAGAAAGTCCCCTTGGATGGCAGTGGGGCAGAGGGAGAGGTTTAAGATGAAATCATCATACATTGAATTTGTTCTATATGTAGCAACAATCCTGATAATTCTAACCACAGAGCCATGTTCTCTTCTTCTACCTTCTACTATTTCCCACCACACTTCAAAATTCCTTTTGAACAAGAAGTTAAGGAAATGACACTGGATTCAAGCACTAAGTACCATTAAAGTGGTCAGACACACTGAGAATGGGGACCTACATTTGCTGACTGCGGGAGGCTTGGCTGTAGAGATAATCTAGTTTCCTTTTCAGTGAGTTCCTGATCTTCCCATCATAGGATCATAGATTTAGATCTGGAAGGACCTGAGAGTTGTTCTTTTTGCAAAAGAAGAAACTGATGCCCAGAGAGGTTAAATGATTTGCCCAAGGTCCTACAGCTGGTGAGCTTCCTGACTATTCATTTACTCACAAGAGCTAGAATTCAAACTCAAGAGTGATCCCAAATCTAGCAATTTTTCCACTGTGTTGCTGTTCATTTGTTTTTAGTTGTGTCCAACTCTTCATGACCCCATTTGGGTTTTTTGGTTTGGTTCTGTTTGTTTTTGGCAGAGATACTGGAGGAGTTTGCCATTTCCTTTTCCAGTTCATTTTCACAGATGAGGAAACTAGGGCAAACAGAATTAAGTGACTTGCCCAGGGTCACACAACTAGGAAGTGTCTGAGACCAGATCTGAACTCAGGTAAATGACCCGATTCCAGGCCCAGCACTCTATCTACTGAACCACCTAACTGCCTATTTTCTGCTATACTGTCTTCTCTTTCCTAAAAAAACTTTCTAAAGTCAATTCATTTCCTGCCATGTCTCTTGGAACTATCCCATCCAGACTCTTACCTACTACCTTCATACCCCTATCCCTAGCAAACTCCCTTAAGGTTGGGCAGCATTAAGATATAATGGTCAGGATCTTATTATCACTATCCCAAGAATATCTCTGAATTACACTATTGGCAGTCACAGGAATAGAAGAAAAATCAATGGCATCTAAGAATTTCGGAGTCAGAAGGGACCTCATCAATCATCTAGTCCAATCTATGCTTTAAAAACTCCCACTTAAGCATACCAAGTAAGTGGTTGTCCAATCTTGCTCCATTAAAGGGAAGCCTACAACCTCAAGAAGTGGCTCTTTTGGCTGCTACATCACACTCTATATTTACTCAGAGTGAGCCTTCAGGCCACAAACAGCAGCAGATCTTTTCAGACACTGCTGCCTAACCATGCCTCTTCCATTCTGTACCTGGGAAGGTGATTTTATGATGCCACAGGTAAGCCTCCACATTTGCTCTTATCAAATCTCTCATTAGATCTAACCCAGTTTTCTAACATGTCGAAACCTTTTTAGATGCTGACGCTGCTGTGCATTCTGTTGGCCTTCCCTCTTAGTTCTCTGTCACGTGTTGATCTGCTAAAGATGCCGCATGTGCCTCACTGATAAAAAATAAAACGTTAACCGACACAGGTCCAAGCACAGGTTCCTGGGCTAAGCACTGGATAGATACCTCTAAGAAATCTGCTCGGAGTCCGGCCATTCAACCAGTTTGGAAGGAGTGCAGTGCAACTGGACTATCATTTAGCCCACACCTCTCCACCTTTTCCATAATAACAGCATGTTACACTTTATCAAATGCTTTGCTAAAACTTAGGCATACCTGCACCTATATCCCACCCACCCACACCTCATCTAACCAGTTAGCAACCCTGGCAAAAAGAAAATCAAGTCAGGCGACATGATCGCCACTTCATCTTCTAGGTGTTCACTAACAGTCTCCTTAACAACATGTTCTTGGAAATTTTCCAGGAATCAAAGTCAAGATCACTGGCCTGGAGTGTGCATGTTCCAATCTTTCCCCTTTTTTGAAAATTAAGACATTTGCACTTCTCCAGCGCTTCAGTACCTCTTCTGCTCTCCGCAATCTTTCAAATTCACTGACAATGGTTCCACAATGACATCTGCCATCTGGTTTTTTCCCCTCCAGTATCTAAAGATATAGTTCACTTGGACCAGAGCTGCTTAGTGACATAGCGGAGATAGAGCTAGACAGAGTAAGGAAGATCCGAGTTTAAATCCTACCTCTGACATTTACTAGCTGTGTGACCCTGGGAAAGTCACTTAATCTCTGCCTCAGTTTCCTCATTGTCAAATGGAGATAACAATGCTTACCTACTTCTCAAGGCTGCTGTAAGATAAGATTTGTAAAGCACTTTGTAAACCTTAATTTGTTGTTGTCGTTCAGTCGTGTCCAACTCTTCATGACTCCATTTGGGGTTTTCCTGGCAGAGATACTGGGATGGTTTGCCATTTCCTTCTCCAGCTCATTTGACAGACGAGGAAACAGGCAAACAGGGTTAAGTGACTTGCCTAGGGTCACACAGCTACTGTCTCAGGCCAGACTTGAACTTAGGAAGATGAGACTTCCTGACTCCAGACCCGGCACTTTATCCATTGTGCCATCTAACTGCCCATTTGCAAACCTTGAAGGTCTATATAGATGCCAGTTGTCATTGCTATTAGCATTGTCATCTGCAGCCTGCAGCCACAGATCCTCTTATCACTAACTCGTTGATTCTCCATCACTCACCCTTACCAATCAAGAGCAATAGATAAAAAACAGGCTGACAAGTATGGCAAACGACTGTTCCAAATCTTCTCTATGATACGCAGTCTCTCTAGCTCTAGTCTTATCTCTATTTTAGCGACGAAGAGTCTATTCGGCATGAGTTCCCTTGTCTTTCTGCCTCTCTATCTCAAAATATTTGCCTCTACACTGTCCTATCTCAAAATGCTGGCACCTTTACCCAAGCTCCAGACCCCTAGCCTACATGGTTCTGCTTCTTCTTTGTCATACCAAAACTGGGAACTCAGTACATGTAAAACTAAACTTGTCAATCAATGAACAGGCATTGTTATATTTTTCCTCTATGCTACTGGAGATTGAAGCATGCCTAAAAGTGAACCCCCAAGCCCACTCTCTTTCTTAACTTCCCTGTTGCTGCAAATACTCATTTTCATTAGTTCAACCTCTTCATTTTACAGATGAGGCACAAAGGGGTAAAAAAAAATTTGCCTAATGTCATAAGGTACCAAGTGGCAGAACTAGGATTTGAACCCATATTCTCTGACTCTAAATCCAGCCCTCTTTTAATTCACCACATTACACCAAAGTCCATCTGCAATTAGCTGCCAGGTCCAAGCCAGCCAAACATCCACTATACATCTACATTTCCTTCAGATTCTCTCAAATATGCACTTACTTTTTCATTCCCATTGGTGTTACCTTTAGTGCTGGCCCCAATATCCGTGTTAGACAACCAAATCTTAAGTTTCTTTAATACAGAAGTATTGCTTTATGCCTCTTTGCAATGTTTTTGCCGCCTAGCTGCTATCCATCAGCACACACACCAACAAATAGTTAAGACATATACACAAACATCATGCAGGTACCAAACATACTGTGATGCTAAAACTCAACACAGAATGGCGCACATCTCAACAAGTCCAGAAACACATTCATCTTCCCCTGACTTTTGACACAAAATATCTCTCTTGCACCATCCCTATACTGCCTAACCCCCAAATCCATTTCAGCAGTGGGCAGGTGCACACGTCTAAACAACTTTCACATTTCATCCACTATGAAATACCAACTATTTAAAATAAAAAAACATCTTTTTTTCTTATTTCCCTTGGCTAACGGAAAATAAATTATTTCAAAACTGCTTATATTTCTTCATTTTTATTTGGCCGCTGCCAAACACATTTTATAGAATTCATCAAATTTCATTTAAGCATCTACTGCTATATAGAGCTAGGCCACGAGAATGATAAAAAATGGGCATAGTCCTAAGGGCTTACAGCGTAACAAACTGAAACCCGGTTTTAAGCAGGATTCGTGGATGCAGGAGAAATTGCAGCCACTCCAAACACAGCACTAAGCTGGGTTCCAACAACATAAAGCTGGTGGTTCAATAAATATTTAGTGTTTATGAAGATAATAGATTCACTAGCTAAAGGAAGAAGTGATTTGTTGCTGGTGATAGCTAGAGAGTAAATTCATTTCTACTTGGCAACATATTATCTCTTCCCTGCCTTCAGGGAACTTATAATCTTCTGGCCAGGCTATGTGGCCACTTAAAATTATTGTCTACAGAAGCGTATGCTCCAGAGCAAACGAATTGGAAAAGTTCTTCAAAACTGAACTCATCCTGGGAAGATTCCCTTGGGGATGCAAGAAGGACCCATTAATCTCTGCTTAATAAGCATAAAGGAAAAATTGGTAAATAAAAAACCAGGTCAGCAGATCCTAGGGAGACACCGGAAATAAGATTTTTCCATTTACTCCACAGTAAGAAAAGAAATTAACTAATTTAAAGAAAAAAATACTACTCTTCGTGGTCTCTTTGTCCAAGGATCTGGTGTTTAACTTTTTGAATGGCAAACATATACCTCAGCTTTCAAAAAAAATGTGGGGGAGTAGGGAGAAGAGGAAAGGGGGTGGGGGGGTTGGGAAATCCACCTGGATGCTATCAGTCTTGTCCAAGTAAACAGTACTGACATTAGTGCTAGCCTGCTGACTGGTACAGGTTAGGAGGGGTCAGAGAAGCGAAATGGTGACCCGACTTGCCCCAAGGTAGAGATGCTCTGGAATCTGTCACAGAGGACAGAGCTAAAAGTTCATTCCTCTTTAAATGAGCTTTGTTTTTTCAGCGTTACACAGCATTTTGGGGACAAACTTTAGAAATGTCTAGAATTAAATTATGGCAGGGATCAAATACACACTTTAAAAAAAAGCTACATAAAATTGCCCAGTAAGAAACTATCAAAAGCATAAAAAAGGTTCCCTGTTAGCTCTGTTCCAGTTTGAGAGTTCAAAGAACAGAGAGACTTAGAGGGAGAAAAATGAACACTTGAAACACAAAGGTTTTGACCTACTTGACATCTTAAAAACAAAACAAAAAAAAGAGCTGAAATCTTGCTCCATAGAGAAGGACATATTCCACTCTTCCCTACATACAAAGATGAGGTGACTGTAAGGAGAGACTTCAAATATTCCACAGTTGATTTCTCTGTGGAAAAAAGAGCTGAAGTCAATAAAATAATAAATAGTGAATAAAATGAACTCTCAAGGCAGGGATCATGGCTGTGCTTAATTTTTAGCGTAATAAGGACAATCATCCCTTTGCTGAACCCATAGGTCTTAGCACTTACTATGGGCAACTCTCTGCCCTCCCCCTCCAATTCCTCACAGCACTGTGGTTTTTTTTACTTTACCACCATGATCTTGTTCTATTTTGTACTATATTTATTCATCTACATGTCTTAGCTTTCTTACTAGACTGTAAGATCTATGAACAGAGAGGGGTCATTCATCTCTGGATCCTATCCAGCACATGCTACACACCATATAATGCATTACTTAGTAGCTACACGAATAAATGAATGCATAGCACTGAAAAGGATGCAGAAATAATACAAGACATAGTCCCTTCCTTCTAGGAGCTTAAAATCGAGTCATGGAAGCAAGACATAGTCACGCTTCCTAATCAACTGGAGGAAAAAAGTCTCCTTGTAAACTTCTTTTCATGATTACATACTAGGCCAGATCCTCCTCTAATTTTATTCCCAGCCAGTCATATGTGATTGTGGCAAGTTACTTTATCACTCTTGAGTCTGAGTGTTCCTCATCTATGAAACAGAGATGGTAAAAACACATCTACCTTCCAGGGGTAGTGTGTACATTTTATAAGAACGCTTGTAAAGTGCTTGGAGATCCATGGATGAAAGGCTCTACAGAAGTACAGAGCATGATTATTATAGTATAAACCTGATCGTTCCCATGAAAACCCTGATCATCCTTTACCATCTCTCAGAGAAGATTTAATAGCAAGACTGTGGTGTGTTCACCACATAGGAGAATTCCATTACTTGTACAAAACAGACTGCAGCACATTGACTAGTATCCTAGAGACTATTATCATAAATAATTAAGGCTAAACTCTACTTACAGCTTAATGAACTGAGTATATTTTGTGATGCAGGAGATTTTTATTGTGGTTTCCCCCAACTTGCTAATGTCACAAAATTTAATTATTCTAGGCGGACCCTCTTGTTGGTTTGAATTAGCAAAGGTTCGTTTTTGTATTGGGTGAGCAATGTCTTTTATATTACACTTTGGAGAGATATTTCTATCTCTACTTAAGAAAAATAAACTCAATTAGAGGTTTCTTCTGCTCTCAGTACACACAGATAACGCTCATTAATGTTAATGAGAGGTTAGGCAACGTGTGCTTTGCTAAGAAAATGGGCCTCTAACTTTATAATTAATCCTGTATAAACCTTTCAACTTGAAAATATTGAAAAACCCTTACAAATTGAAGTCATACTAATTGCCTATCCAGGATGTATGCATTTGTGCATAAATAGGTATACACAATGCACATATCTATGTAAAGACATTCATCATTTGCTCTCAGAGCACTTTTTATTCTGGATTCTTAAATACCATATTCCAATTTCTAGATTTATCTGTGTAAATGTCTTAATTCTTCCAATTAAGACTATAGGTTCCTTGGGGGCAGGAGTCATGTCTTAGTTATCTGTGTTATTTACTTCAAAACCTATCACAGTATTTTATACCTATGAGGGCCATACAGGATCATAGCTCTAGAGCTGGGAAGCACCTTGTAGTCCATCTAGGCCAAAGAAACTGAGTCTATACAGATATAAAATCAATGCTGCATGAAAGAAATAATAGATTAATTTAAAAATGTTAAAACTTCTGCTTTTGTTTGGAACATGACCCCTCCAATGGCACATTTACTTTTGGAACTGCCTCATGATAAAGACCAAGAAGTCTTTTTTAGAGAAAGTACTGGCTTTCAGATATGCACAAACTCTTTAAAACAACTGATTCAATAACAGTAACAAAATGTAAATGTAAGAGACAAAGTAAAGATGTTGAAAAAATATCCAAATATAGGCTATTAATACTTAATGCTCAAAATTTGTCATTTTGTGAAATTACTTTGAAATGACTACCCCAAACATTATTTTGAACTGATATCCAATTGACCAGAATGACATTATTTCTGTGATTTTTCACTAATTCCTTAATTTCAATTCTGCTGGTTTTTGGAATCTATCAGTGAAGCAACAAATAACACCAGTATGCTCGCATCTGCATATAATGAAAAAGAAAACAGATTATGCTTCTTGCCATTGAGGTTACTATTTAACGTTTTAAGTGCTTTTTGAAAATAATCATAGTTCCCATTTAGGTGGTACTTAAAGTGACAGAGGTAGTTGCAGTGTAGTGGTAAACACATGGGTCTCAGAGTCAACAGACCTGGGTTTCTATACAGTGCCCAGGCTGTGTGAGCCAGGGAAAGTCATTTTGCTTCTTTAGACCTCAGTTTCTCCATCTGTAAAATGCAGACAGCAACAACTGTTATTACCAACTGGATTAACTACCTCACAGGATTGTGGTAAAGGTTTCCCCACTCACTCTCTCATCTGTTCTACCCCTTGTCCAAACCAGCTGCCTGACCCAACCGAGGATGACTCCGTTCTGAGGCCAACATGATGACTGATGGGCAAGTGCTTGACCAGAACTGGCCTATCCGCACAGCCACACTGCTCATCACTTCCCTCCCAACTCATCCTTGGCTGTGCTTTATCTCCACACTGACTGCCTCGACCTCCACCTATTCTTTATATGTTGTCTTCCTGCATTAGAAGAAAAATCTCCTTGAAAGTGAGATTCATCTAATTTTTCTTGGCTTTTTCTAGAGCTAAGCAACAGTGCCCAGCCCAGTTGTTGTTCTGTCATTTAAGTCTTTTCTGCCTCTTTGTGATCCCATTTGGGGTTTTCTTAGCAAAGATGCTGGAGTGGTTTGCCATTTCCTTCTCTAGCTCAATTTACAGGTGAGGAAACTGAGGCAAACAGGGTTATATGACTTGCCCGTGGTCACACAGCTAGTAAATGTCTGAGGACATATTTGTACTCAAGGCTGGCACTCTATCCACTAGGCCACAAGCTGCCCAACCCACAGTGAGTGTTTAACAAATGCACTTGACTATAGTAATCTACTATTTGATAAATTCAAAGGCTCCAGTTTCTGGGATAAGAATTCACTATTTAATAAAAACTATTGGGAAAACTGGAAAATGTTGAAGGGAAGGATCTATGACAAAACAAGAGATAGAGAACATTACGAAAACCAAAATGGGTTATTTTGATTACATTAAACTGAAAAGGTTTTGCACAAACAAAAGCCAATGCAGCCAAGATTACAAGGGAAGCAAAAAGCTGAGAAACAATATTTACAGCCTGTGTCTCTGATAAAGGCCTCATTTCTAATATATATAGAGAACTGAGTTCAATTTATAAGAATACAAGTCATTCCCCAATTGATAAATGGTCAAAGGATATGAACAGGCAGTTTTCGGATAAAGAAATTAAAGCTATCTATAGTCACATGAAAAATGCTCTAAGTCACTATTGATTGGAGAAATGTAAATCAAAACAACTCTGAGGTACTATATCACACCTATCAGATTAGCTAACATGACAAATGAGGAAAAAAATAACTGTTGGAGAAGATGCGGGAAAATTAGAACATTGGTGGAGTTATGAACTGATCCAACCATTCTGGAGAGTAATTTGAAACTGGCTATAAAACTGTGCATTCCCTTTGACCCAGCAATATCACTTCTAGGTCTGTATCCCAAAGAGATCATAAAAACAAGAAAAGGGTGTACGTGTACAAAAATATTTATGGCAGCTCTTTTTGTGGTGGCCAAGAATTGGAAATTGAGGGGATGCCCATCAATTGGGGAATGGATGAACAAGTTGCTCTATATGATGGAATACTATTGTGCTGTAAGAAATGATGAGCAGGCAGACTTCAGAAAAACCTGGAAAGATTTATATGAATTGATGCTAAGTGAAATGAGCAGAACCATGATAACACTGTACACGGTAACAACAACACTGTGCAATGACTTAGCTCTTCTCAGCAATGCAAGGTTCTAAGACAACTCCAAAAGACTCATGATGGAAAATGCTAACTGCATCCAGAGAAACAAATTTGGAGTCTGAACATAGACGGAAAAAAGTATTTGCTCTCTTTTTCTTTTGTTGTTTTGCTTCGTTTCTTCTTTCTTATGGTTCCTCCCGTTGGTTCTAATTCTTCTTTACATCATGACTAATGTGAAAATATATTTAATATGAATGTTTAAGTAGAGCCTGTATTAGACTGCCCACTGTCTTGCAGAAGGGGGAGGAAAGAGAGGGGGAGAAAAATTTAAAAGTCAAAATCTTATGGAAATGGATGTTGAAAACTAAAATTAAATAAATTGTAAAAAAATAATAAATGCTCCTTCCCTCCTTCCCTCTATCTAGTTTTGGAAAACTTAAAGTAGTACATGACTGTGAGTTCATAATGGTAACAAAAAAGCCTTTATATACATCATTCTTCCTATTTAGTGCTCACAAGAACCTTAAGAAGTAGGTAACAGAAGTATCTTTATTATTCATAGAAAGATGAAGGGATTTGCTGAAAATCCTTAGTTTCCTTCAAGGTTTGGTTCCTATGTTACCTCTACAGGAAGCCTTTCTTGGTCCCCTCACCTATTAGTCCTCTCCCAAATCATCTTGTATCTCCTTTGTATATACCTATATATGCACATATTTTCATGGCCCCTTACCCACAGTGCCCAGCAAAGAACAAGTACATAATATATTTGTGTTAATTATCTAATCAGATAGCTAGTAAGTCACATAGCTGGGACTCAAACCAAGCTCTTCTCACTCCTAGTTCCACAGCTATCTCCATGATATCAGCTGCCTCTGGGGGGAAAAAAGTGCTTTGGGACACAAATGCAACCCTTTTTTCAAGTCAGGGTTATCATCTATGGCCCTTTAGCTTTTCTATCTATAAGCAGGCTGGGCCAGGGGTGAGCAGTCCTTCCTAAGTTCTGGGGGAAAAAATCCAACATTCAGACCAGAAGAATCAATAAAAACTTGCCCAAGTATAAACCAGTTTACTGAATTGTTTCCTAGGCATGTTGTGCTTATCACAAAAGTCCCTATGACTCTGGGGGAAGATTTGTGAACAGACCCAATGCAAAATGTTGACATTTCACATTTAGTTTTGAGCATTCACATTTATTTGTGACTATAAAATCATGTGACTGATTTATTAACACACATACACCCAAATGTATGCATCCAAATGAATGTTGCTTTATTCAAACTAATCGTTTTAGGACGTTAAGCATTTAATCCAGTGACGCTGTCATGGCTCAAAGCATTTTTGGAACTCTTCTTTTGTGGAAATGCCTTCCGAGCCTACAGCACTTTCTTTCAAAACCCTTTAGGGATGGCAAATTTTTGTCCATTGACAGCAGACTTAATTTTTAAGAGTAATTTGGAGCCATGTCTGGAGAATAAGGTGGGAGAGCTATAAAGTAATGAGAGGGAGTTTCTTGAGTGGCCTAGAAACTTCCACTGAAGCCATCCCAAGAGTGGTTTGAGAAATAGTAGCATTTAGCTGTGTGACCTGGTAGAGCTAAGGGAAGCAAACCATTTCCCTTCTGGAGGACTGTCTCCTCATTAGTAAGATGAGAATAGAGACTGGACTACATAGACTAAGGACTCCATCCTTTCTAGATGCCGATCTGTGTTTTAAAGATCTAAGATTCCTAAGTTACATTCCAGTCCTACTTTTTTACGACATAAGCATATGCCCTTCCCCAGAGCTACTACTCTGAAGAAAACACTCACTTGAAAATATAAATTCTGGTAAGCTAATTTGTTTGTTTTTGGTCCAAATGTTTTATGATCACACACACGTTTCACCATTTTAAAAATAAAACATTAAAGCATTTTAAAAGACGTGGTCTATGTGGGGAAATCATTGACCTGGAAGTCAAAACACCTTGTTTGGTCCAATGAATAAGCCTCCATTTCTCAATCTATGAAATAACACCAATAATCAAATAAACATTTATTAAGCACCTACTACAGGTCAGGCACCTAGGTGTTAAGGGCAGCTAGGTGGTGTAGTAGACAGAGCACTAGGCTGGGAATCCGGAGTCAGGAAGACTGACCTCTCCGAGTTTAAATCTGGCTTCAGATACTTAGTAGCTGTGCGTCCCGGGGCAAGTCACTTAACCCTGTTTGCCTCAGTTTCCTCATGTGTATAATGAGCCAGAGAAGGAAATGGCAAAATACCCTGGTCTCTTTGCCAAGAAAACTCCAAATGGGATCACAAAGAGTCAGACACGACTGAAAACCACTGAACTACAACAGTGGTGTCTTGCACGTTGCTAAGTGCAGGGAATATAAAAAAAAAGTCAAAAAGCTGTCCCTCCTCTCAAGGAGCTCACAGTCCAATGTGGGAGACAATCTGCCGACAACTTTGTACAAAGGAGTTGTAAACAGGATAAACTGTATACAATCAGCAGAAGGAAGACGCTAGAATTAAGAAGGATTAGGCTTCCTGTGGAGGGTGGAGTCAGCACTGACACTTGAAGGAAGTTGGGGAAGCCAAGAGGTGGAGATGAGGGAAGGAGAGAAGACTAGGCATACGGCACAGCTGATGAAAATGTCCACAGCTGGAAGATGGAGCGAATTGTCAAGGAGGCCAGCGTCGCTGCTGGATCGCAGAGTACGTGGGAGGGGAATGAGAGGTATGAAGCCTGGAAAAGTAGGGGAGAGACAGGTTAAGAAGAGCTTTGAATGCCAAACAGGATTTTATATTTGATTCCAGAGGTAAAAGGGAGCCCACTGGAGTTCATCGAATAGGGGGGTGACATGATCAGACCTGCACTTCTACAAAGATCAGGTGGACAGTTGAGTGAGGGACGGCCTGGACTGGGGAGAGACTTGTGGCAGACTGAACAGCAGGCTATAAGCAATAGTCCAAGCCTAAGGTGAAGGCATGCACCAGGACGGTGGCAGTGTCAGAAGAGATAAGGGGACATAAGTGAGAAATGTTACCAAGGTAAAATTGACAAGGGAATTATTCTTCTCAATGTCAAAGCAACTGATATAAGCACGTATCAGATCCAGGGGTGGGGAACTGATGGCCTGTAGCCCTCGAGTGTGGCCCTTTGACTGAATCCAAACTTCACAAAACAAATCCCCTGCACCCCAATACTATCCCATAGATCTTGTTTTAAAAAATTGATGTGTTCCTAAAACACTGGGCATAAATCTGATTTTTGTAAGTCAAATTCTATTTCAATTGCACTGAGGAAAGCTCTCTATTTAAAAGCTTATACCTGTAGTGGAGTTAATCCTTTTATAAAGCTAAAGAGCCTTTTTAATATAAAATTTCTGACAAAATTTTTGTTGTGTAGGTTTGTATTTTCCTACGCTGTTTTCATAAAGTGGGATATGCCTACACATGAAAGCTTTCTAAGTTCTTTGAGAGGTATCACATAAATCTAAGCTGGTATTTCTGTTTTCCTTTTTCTTAGAAATGAGGGAATAGATGAATTCCCATCTATCTAGGAGGAGATAAATTAGATAACCTCTCCAGGTCCCTTCCAGACCCATGATTCAATTTTGGCATTGTTTGGATGTACTTATGGCTCCCTATTACCTGGAGAATGAAATAAAAGACTCCTCTGGTTGACATTTAAATCTCATCAGAGCTTGGTCCCTCCTACCTTTTCCAGTCTTCCTAAGCATTACTTCCCTCCTCAAACTCTGCTGTAGCCACACTGGCCTAACAGCTGTTCCATCCGCATGATGCTTCATCAACTCCTCTATGCCC
>CM053624.1:88233227-88268140 GCA_028646595.1 Phalanger gymnotis
CACTTAAGTCTTTCCAGGTTTTTCTGAAATCATCCTGCCTGTCATTTTGTACAGCACAATAATATTCCGTTACAATTTTGTACCACAGCTAGTTCAGCCATTCCTCAATTCTTGGGTATCCCTTCCATGTCTAATTCATAGCCACCATAAAAAGAGCAGCCATAAATATTTTTGTACAAAGAGATATATTTTCCCTTTTTTGGGAGGATATAGACCTAGCAGAGGTATTGCTAGATCAAAGAGTATGCAGTTTTATAATGCTTTGGGCATAGTTACAAATCGTTCTCCAGAATGGTTGGATCAGTTCACAACTCCACCAACAATGCATTAGTGTCCCAGTTTTCCCACATCCCCTCCCAACATCCAACATTTTCCTTTTTTGTCATACTAAGCTAATCTGATAGGTGTGAGGTGGTACCTTAAGAGTTGTTTTAATTTGCGTTTCTCTAATCAACAGTGATTTAGAGCATTTTTCATGACTATAAATAGCTTGGATTTCTTTGAAAACCTGCCTGTTCATATTGTGTGACCATTTACCAATTGGGGAATGACTTGTATTTTTATAAATTTGACCGAGTTCTCTACATATTTGAGAAATGAGACCTTTATCAGAAATACATATTGCAAAATTTTACCCCGGTTTTCTGCTTTCCTTATAATTTTGGTTGCATTCGTTTTGTGCAAAACCTTTTAAATTTTATATAACCAAATTTAACTATTTTACATTTTTAATACTCTTTTTATCTTGTTTGATCCTAAATTCTTCCCTTATCCACAAATCTGATAAAGTGTTCCATGCTCTCTTAATTTGCTTATGGTATTACCCTTTGCATGTAAATTATGTACCCATTCTGATCTTATCTTGTTATACAGTGTCAGATGGGTCTATACCTGGTTTCTGCCATACTGTTTTCCAGTTTTTCCAACAGTTTTTTGTCAAATAATGAGTTTTTGTTCCAAAAGCTTGGATCTTTGGGTTTGTAATAGATTACTATGATCATTTACTACAATGTAATTTGTACCTAATCTATTCCACTGATCCATCATTCTGTTTCTCAGCCAGTACCAGATTGTTTTACAATTATTACTTTGTAATACAGGTTGAGATCTGGCATGTCTAGACTACCTTCTTTCACATTTTTAAAATGATTCCCTTGATATCCTTGAGCTTTTGTTCTTCCAAATGACTTTTATTATTTTCTTCTAGCTCTATAATTTGATAGCTTGATTGGTATGGCACTGTATAAACAGAGGTAGAACTGTCATTTTTATTATGTTGGCTCAGCCTACCCATGGACACTTAATATTTTTCTAATTGTTTAGACCTGACTTTATGTGAAAAATGTTTTATAGTTCTGTTTATGTAGTTCCTAGGTTTGTCTTGGCAGGTAGACTCTCAAGCATTTTATATTGCCTAGTTATTTTCAATGGAATTACTTTATCTTGCTGCGGAACTTTGTTGAATAGGAATACTGATGATTTATGTGGGTTTATTCTCTATCCTGCCACTTTGCTAAAGTTGTTTATAATTTCAAGTAGTTTTTTGGTTGATTCCCTAGGATTTTCTAAGTATAACATCATATCTGTAAAGAGTGATAGCTGTGTTTCCTCATTGCCTATTCTAATTCCTTTAATTTAATTTTCTTCTCTTATTGCTATAGCTAATGTTTTAGTGCAATACTAAATAACAGAAGTAATAAAGTGCACCCTTGCTTAACCTCTGATTGTATTAGGAAGGTTTTCAGCTTATCTCCATTACAGATAATGCTTCAGATAAATATTACTTATCATTTTAAGGTAAGCTCCATTTATTCCTATGCTCTCTAGTGTTTTTAGTAGGTATGGGTCTGCATCTATTGAGATAAATATTGATTATTAATATGGTCAATTATGCTGACAGTTTTCCTAATACTGAACCAGCCCTATGTTCCTGGTATAAATCCCACCTGTTCATACTATATGATCCTTGTGATATATTGCTGTAATATTTTTGCTAGTATTTCATTTTAAAATTTTGCATCAAAATTCATTAGGGGAAATAGCCTATCATTTTCTTTCTCTGTTCCTGGTGTGGGGATTAGTACCATATTTGTGTCATAAAAGAAATTTGGTAGGACTCCATCTTTGCCTATTTTTCCAAATAGTTTATATAGTATTGGGATTAATTGTTCTTTAAATGTTTGGTAGAATCCATTTGAGCCTAAGAAAAAATTCTCAGGAAGTTCCTTGATGTCTTAAGAATTCAATTTCTTTTTCTAAGATTGGGTTAAGTATTTTATTTCTTCTTCTGTTAATCTGGGTAATTTATACTTTTATAGATATTTATCCATTTCATTTAGACTGTCAAATTTATTGGCATGTAATTAGGCAAAATAGCTCCTAACAATTGTCTTAATTTCTTCTTCATTAATGATGAATTTACCCCTTTCATATTTGATACTAGTAATCTGGTTTTCTCCTTTTTTAAAAAATCAAACTAACCAATGGCTTATCTATTTTACTGTGGGTTTTTTTTCCCATAAAACCAGCTTCTCATTTTATTTATTAGTTCAAGGGTTTTCTTTCAATTTTATTAATCTCTCCTTTGCTTTTCAGGATTTCCAATTTGGTGGTTAAGGATTTTTAATTTGTTCTTTTTCTAGGTTTTTTTTTTAAAGCTGCACGCCCAATCCATTGATCTACAGATCTACTGTACTACAGATATAAAAATTTCCCCTAAGTACTACTTTGGCTGCATCCTGTAAGTTTTGATATACTGTCGCATTGTTGTAATTTTCTTTAATGAAATTATCAATTGTTTCTATGATTTGCTCTTTGACCCACTTATTTTTTAGGATTAGATTATTTAATTTCCAATTAATTTTTAATCTCTCTTTCCATTGTCTATTACTGAACATAATTTTTATTGCATTATGATCTGAAAAGAATGCATTTGCTCTTTCTGCTTTTCGACATTTGGTTGTGAGGTTTGTATGTCCTAATACATGGCCATTTTTTGTGCAGATGGTATGAACTGCTGAGACAATGGTATATACCTTTCTATTCCCATTCGATTTTCTCTAGAGATCCATAATTTCTGATTTTTCTGGAATTTTATTCACTTCTTTAACTTCTTATTTTTTGGCTTAGATTTATCTAGTTCTGAGATGGGAAAGTTGAGGTCCCCCACTAAAATAGTTTTATTAGCTATTTCCTCCTGTAAATTATTGAACTTCAACAATTTGGATTCTATACCATCTGGCGCATATATATTTAGGATTGATATGACTTTATTGTTTATGGTATCTTTCAGCAAGACATGGTTTCCTTCTTTATCTTTTTAAGTTAGATCTATTTTTGCTTTTACTTTGTCTGAGATCATAACTGCTACCCGCTTTCTTTGCTTCAGCTGAAGCATAACAAGTTCTGATCCAACCCCTTACCTTTACCCATGTGTATCTCTCTGCTTCAAATGTGTTTCTCATAGACAACATGTTATTCTAGTTTTTTGTCCATTCTGCTATCCGCATCCATTTTATGAGTGAGTTCATCCCATTCACATTTATAATCATGGTAACTATGTATTTCACTCCATGCTATTTTTCACTTGTTTATCCTCCTCTCTTACCCCCCACCCTTTCTCTCCTCTGAAGTGTTTTATTTCTGACCCCCGCCTTTGCCAATATAGCCTCTCTTTTATCCCTCCCCTTCTTCCCCTTCTATTGTCCCCGTTCTTTTGTTTTAAAACTTCCTTATAAGGTAAGATAGATCTCTATATTCAACTGAGTGTGTATATTATTTCCTCTTTGAATTAATTTTGATGAGAGCAAGGTTTAAGTTCCTCCTCTCATTCATTCTTCCCCTCCATTATAATAGCTCTTTTATATGCCTCTTTTATGTGGAATAATTTACCCCATTCAATCTCCTCCCTCCTTCTTCCAGTGCAATTTTCCTTCTCACCCCTTTGGGTTTTTATTTTTTTGGTATCATCCCAGCATAGTCATCTTATATCCACACCCTCTGTCTACATATACTCTTTCTAATTGCTCTTACAGTAATAAAGTTAAGAGTTACAATTATTATTTTGCCATATAGAATAAACAGTTTGGCCTTACTGAATTTCTTATGTTTCCTCTCTTGTTTCTTTTTTACTTTTTTATGTTTCCCTTTGGTCTTATATTTGAAGGTCAAATTTTTTATTCAGCTCTGGTCTTTTAATTAGAAATTCTTGAAAGTCCTCTATTTCGTTAAATATCCATTTTTTTCCTGCAAGACTATATTCAGTTTTGTTGGGTAGATGATTGTTGGTTGTAATCCTAACTCCTTTGCCTTCTGGTATATCATATTCTAAGCCTTGTGGTTCTTTTATGTGGAAGCTGCCAAATTCTATGTAATCCTGACTGTAGCTCTAGGATATTTGAATTGTTTCTTTTTGGCTGCTTGCAATACCTACTTCTTGAGGTGTGTGTTCTGGAATTTGGCTATAATGTTCCTGGAAGTTTTCACTTTGGGATCTCTTTCACGTAGTGATTAGTATTCTTTCAATTTCTGCCCTCTGGTTCTAATACATCAGCGCAGTTTCTTAATTTTTAAAAGATATTGTCCAGGCTTTTCTTTTTTATCATGGCTTCCAGGTAGTCCAATAATTCTTATACTAATTTTCTAATGAGAAATTTCACATTTTCTTCTATTTTTTTAATTTTGTTTGATCATATCTTGATGTCTCATAGAGTCCTTAGTTTCTACTTGTTCAAGGAATTATTTTCTTTAGTGAGCTTTTGTACTTCCTTTTCCAACAAGCCAATTCTATTTTTTGGGGAGTTATTTTCCTTGGTAAATTTTTACATATATTTTCCCATGTTATTGACTCTTTTTCCATGATTTTCTTGCATTACTCTCATTTCTTTTCCCAATTTATCTTCTACTTCTCTAATTTGCTTTTTAAAATCCTTTTAAAGCTCTTCCAGGAATTCTTTTTGGGCCTAAAACCAATTACATTTTTCTTTGAGGCTTCACATGTAGCCATTTTGACACTATTGTCCTCTTCCAAGTTTATCCTCTCTCTCACCATAGTAACTTTTTATAATCAAGATCTTTTTTGTTTGTTTGTTTTTTGCTCATTTTTTCTGCCTTGTTTTGCGACTTAGTGTTTTTATGTGAGATTTAGGCTCTGGTCCTTCACTGTCCCCAGCTTTTAATACAGGGCTCTGGGTCTCAATGCTGGCTTTCACTGGGCTTCAGGGCTCAGCTGCTTGCTTTCTCTGGAGCTGGAGGGTAAATTTCCCTTCGGGTTTGTACTGGGGGGTGGAGGATGTGTCTCTGTTGGTCTTCCCTGGGTGTGGGGTTTAGCTGCTGGCCTGCTCCAAGAGAAGGGCCTTACTGCTGGGTTGATTTGGTAATAGTCATTCTGGTGGCTGGCCCTGGAGGAGGGATCTTGTTGCTGGTCTGCCTCAGAGGTGGGGGTCCTGCTGCTGGATTGCTATAGAAACAGGGTCCCTCTGTTGACCAGTCCTGAGGTAAGCCTTCACCTACTGGTCAGTAATGGGGTCAAGTCCTCACTGGTTTGTGCTGGGGATGGGGTGGCTGGGGGAGGCCCTTGCTGCACTGCACGGACTGCTCACTTGCCTAGAGAGCTGCTGGTTTTCAGGAGGGTGGAGTCTCCCAGTGGACTGCCCCAGGCTTGGAGTCTTGCTGCAGGTCCCCTGTTGTGAGGCTGGCTGGCAGTTGCTGCTCTTGGAGCTTGCTCCCCTTCTACCCAGTGAGAAAGACTTTTCCTCCTATGCTGGTAAGCTGCTTCCTTGCTCCTAGACTAATTCTGAGGTGGTTTTCTACTTGTTTGGAGGGAAATCTGGGAGGGCTTCAGAGGGTTCCTTCCTCATTCTGCCACCTTGGCATCAGAAGTCTCCAGAAGTCATTTTCTTGACATATAACTCTGATTACACCATTTTCCTGATCAAAAAACCTCTGATTACTCATAACCATCTCCAGGATGAAATCCAGACCTCCGAGGCTGCCATTCAAGGTCCTCTGTATTTGGCTCCCTCATATCTTTCCTAACTTCTCTCACTACTCCCCTTCACTCATTCTGCATATGGCATAATTGGACTATTTGCTGTTCCTTGCACTTGTCCTGCCCTTTCCTGCCTCTACTCAGGATGTTCCCCAAGCATGAAATGCATTCCATCTCCACCCTCCAGGTGTCCCTGCTGATAACTTTCACATCCTGCTGGGCCAGGCTTAAGTGTGTTCATGGCCCCTTCCTAGATCCCTGCTGCTTTAAGTAGCTTACGGTATCATCTGGTGCTTCTCCTATAGACTTATCACATTCAAATTTCTATTAAATAAAATAATAACCTGTCTGTCCCATGCTGGAATTCTAAAATAGGTTAGCGACTAAACCGGGTGTGGACTAGACAAGGCTGGACAAGTCACGTCACATTTTTCTACCAACTCATCTCCACCCATTTATTAGTAACTCCCTCATTGCACTGTGAGGCCTTGACAAAATTCTTATCATATTGTGAGAGCTTTGGGTTCTTTCTCTCCCCTACCTCACTCGACCTCACCTGACGACCTGTAGACTCAACACTACTTCCTGTGGACTGCACATTCGGCTGGGATGGGTGCCTGACACTACACCTGGGCTTACAGCTGCTGAATGACAGCCCCCATCAGCAGGTTCCTAATGAAGGAAAACAATCCAAAGAAGGATAAAATGGGTCTAATTTACACTTCCCTTTCACTCTTTAAAGCAGGTCTCTACACACCCAACAATCCTGAAGGAATATTAAATCAGAATCACATTTTTTTTTTTAGTATGTGAATCTCCTTAAAAGTTGCTTCTTTGTATTCTCTCTACGGCTAAATTCTTTCCCACCTATCAACTCTGCGGTTTGAAATTCCAAAGAAATAAGAATCTAGAGTACTAATTTTTTTTAAAAAAAAAGAATACAAAATAAGGATGTCACAACAAGTCTATTTAGATGCTAACACTGCATACTCTAGCTCTTGGGATGTCAGAGATGGCAAGAGCCTTAACGATTATCCAATTTAACTACCTCGTTTTACCAGAGGCTCTGACTTGCCCAAGGTTATCCTGCTAGTCAGAGGCTGAATTGGAACCCAGCTGTCCTCTAAAGTTCTTTTTTCCACATGCTTCATATTCTACCACTACTTAGTTTACTTTTACTTTTTGTTATCCCAACCCCAACATAACCATTTCCATCCACAAAGAACAGAAAGGGTTGTACATGAAACCACAAATCTCCACTGAATACAGCTTTAATTTTTTCAAGGGAACATAGTAAATTCAACCGGGTAGTGTCAAAATTGTCCCTATTTGTCTTCCTCTGAACATCCCTCTGTTCATGGGACTTAAAAAAGTTTCCAATGATGCTTCCTCATTAATATTTTTCAGTTTACTCTCATTAGTCCCCTAACTCTCTCCTCTAAACCCTGCCCCTTGTAACAAATAAGCATAGTCAGACAAAAGAAATCCAGCCGCTGGACAGAGTGAAGATGTATGTCTCATTCTGTGCCTCTAGTCCATGGCCTGTCAGGAGGCGAGCAGCATGTTTCATCATTGCTCCTGGAGGACCTCTCATTGCTCATTGCATTAATCACAGTTCTTAGGTCTCTCAGAATTGTTTTCCTTTACAACATTTTTTGTTATAAATTATTCCTATAATTCTGGTCACTGCATTCTGAATCAGCTCATAAAAGTCTTCCTAGGTTTTTTCCAATCCACCACGTGTGTCATTTTTTCCAGTTCAATAACATTCCATCACAGTCACGTACGATAATTTGTTCCACCATTGATGGGCACCTTAGTTCCCAGTTATTTGCTACAACAAAAAGTGCTACAAATATTTTTGTATATGTAAGTGCTTTCCTACTTATTTGATCTCTTTAGTATATATATCTAGCAGGAGTATTACCTAGTCAAAGTTCTGTGCCTTGTGGGGCATAATTTCCAAATTTTTTTCCAGAATGACTGCATAAATTCACACCTATACATGGCCTCTTTAATAACTGTTATTTTCCTTTTTGTCATCTTTGCCAGTCTGATGACGGATGTAAAAAGACTCAGAGTCATCTTAATTGGCATTTTCTTATTATTAAGTGATTTGGGCTATTTTTTCCACATAATTCTTGATAACTTGGATTTGTTCCCTATTATTTTTGACCACTTTTCTATTGAGGAATGACTTTTGTTCTTAAACATTTGAATCTATTCCCTTTAAAAGAGAAATGTACTGTAAAAATTTATTTTCACTGTTAACTATTTTTTTTTTGCTTTTTGACAGGGCATTTGGGGTTAAGTGACTTGCCCAAGGTCACACAGCTAGTAAGTGTGTCAAGTGTCTGAGGTCAAATTTGAACTCAGGTCCTCCTGACTCCAGGGCCAGTGCTCCACTCACTGCACCACCTAGCTGCCCCAACTGTTAACTATTTTAACCATACTGATTTTGTTTGTGCTTTTTGTTGCTGTTTAGTCATTTTCAGTTACATCCAACTCTTTGTGACCCCACTTAGGGTTTTCTTGGCAGAGATACTGGAGTGGTTTGCCATTTCTTTCTCCAGCTCATTTTACAGATGAGGAAACTGAGGCAAACAGGGTTAAGTGACTTGCCCAGAGTCACACAGTCAGATACTTACTAATCTGAGGCCACATTTGAACTCAGGAAGAAGTCTTCCTGGAGTGACACTCTATCCACTTGTTTGTGCTTAGGATGTAATTTTTTATCTCTAGCTCTTGCATCTAGAGATTACTGTGGTATGTGTTGTATAGATCAAGTTTAATTGGTTGAAACCTAATTTCTGCCAGACTGCTTACCAGTTTCCCAGAACTAAGCTTTGTTTTGTCTTTCTTCAATTAGTGAATCCATATCCCAGTAGGTAGGTTCTTAAGAGTTTAATGAACGCTATTGTCATCATGTTCATTAAGCATCTATGTTTTGCGTAACTGATCAAAACCTTTTCTCTACTTTTTAACCAGCATTTTGATGATTAATGCTTTTCAGTATAGACTGAGATCTGGTACTGCTGGGTCCCCCCTTTTTCATTACCTCCCTTGACTGCTCCTCTATAATAGTTATTGTTTTTACTTCTATAAAGTAGCCTTTTGGTGGTTTGACACGACACTAAAAAGTAAATCAACTTAAGTACCGCTGTTATTTTATTGCACTGGCACAAGCACATCAGAACTCTATCTTTCCAATTATTTAGATCTGATTTTACTTCTGAAAAGAATCTTTTATAATTCTTATGTATATCCTGTTAGGTGGCCTCCCAAATTATTTTATCTGTAGTTTTTGTTCATCCATTGATTAATCATGTAATTTTATTGTTTTTATTAATATTCTCTATTATATTTATGGTTTTTCTAATATCAAACCAACCTTAAATTCTTGGCATAAATTGAGCCTCACCATAGTGTATCATCTTCCTAATTTTTAGTCAGTACTTTTGAATGAATATTCATTAGGGATACTAGTCTTTAGGTTTTTTCTCTACTTTGTCTCTTTAAGTATCCAAGACTACATTTGTATCATAGAAGGAATACCGTAGGATCTCCTCTTTTCCAATTTTTTTACAAATTTGTAATGTTAGAATCATTCTTTGAATTACTGATATAAATCAGTTGTAAGTCTATCTAGTCTTGGGTTATTTTTCTTTGGAAGTCTCGTAATGGCTTGAGCAATTTCTTTTTTTCTGAAATTGGGCTTTTAGTTTTCTATATCTTGTTCTATTAATCAAGGCATTTTATATTTTTGTAAGGACACATAATTTCATTTAAATTATGAGAAATTTTAGCATACAATTTTGTGAAACAATGTCTAATTACATTGATTTCTTCATTTGTTATGAAGTCTTTTTCATTTATAATACTTTCAAATAGCTTTCCTTTTTCTTTTGTTTTAAAATCAGGTTAAAGGTCTATTTTATTCATTTTGTAAATTTCCAATTTTATCAATTTGACATTTTGAGGGGCTTTCAATTGTTGAAAAAAACAAGACCATTTTCAAGGAAGAATGTAGTAATAGTGATTCTAGACAGCAGAACACATTCACTATGTATAATACTAGTGGTACGCATATATCAAAGCACCCTGTTGATGGTAGCTGGCAGAGTTACCCGAACACTTCACCTAAAAGTCTCTGCACCCCGCAGGGTATACAGCTCCAGAACAGCTTAGGGCAGTGAGTCCAAGAGACCTAGAAACTGGGGTACAGGGAAGAAGAGCCTGGGGACTCCATGTTCTTAAGTTCAAACCATCCCCTGGGGTTAGGCAGCAAAGGAGATATGTAGTATGAAAACACTCTAAAATCAGCACCACCATACAGCCCTACTCTCCTACTTCCTCCTAGGCAGAAGCTATTGAAGGTAAATGAAGAAGTGGATCCCTTACGGCTTTGAGTGTGTGTGTGTGTGTGTGTGACACAACAGCTCACTTAGATGACCACTTAGTAAAGGTGAACAACTAGCCAGTTCCTGGAATTTGCTAGGAGTAAGAATGGCAGTGGGTCATCATTCTCACACAATGAGATTGTGCTGAACGAAACTTGCTCAGCTTGTTGAAAAGGTTTCCCATCCAGAGAAACAATCTGTGATACATGCAATAGTATATCACTGTAACAACAAAAACAATAAACTAATAATTAAACAGCAAATGCAAGAAACTTTGTTCATAGACATTTAGGTCTAAGAACACAGGAGAACTACCTGTAAATTTGATTGAGCTTTTGAAAACTAAAAGTAAAGTTTCCACTCAAGTACAAGGAAGGCTTTCCACATCACAAACTATCACGTTTTCCTCCTTAGCAAAATGGATCTGACATTGAGCCTCATCTTTTTTAGGCAGTAGGACCATATACCAAAATGAAGTAACTAGGGCAAAATATGAACTCGGAGTCCTCTTAATGATTTCATTCTGGACCATAGACCATTAAGTCATACAAACAATACATTCTCAGCTTGTTCTAGGATAATCTTCGTTAACAGCAAGTCTGAGTTCTGAAAAGCCTCACGATATCAGAGAACTGGAAAGGTCATTAAAGAACCCAACTCTAACCACTCATAATAAAGATAAGGAAACAGAGATCGAAGACCTCAAAAACTGCTTGACCAAAGTTACATAGTAGTAGGACCGGGATCTTAAACCAAGGTCTTTTGACTCCTAGTCAACTACTCTCTCTCTTTGTTCCTAGTCTAGGACGCCCCCACAAGAACATTTTCCTACTCATCCCCCACCCCAGTTCGTGTTTATGTTTATTTCTACACAACTACCCTTCAATGAAGTAAAGGGCAAGAAACTCAGAAAACTCCACATGCCTAGGCTTCTAGATACTTCAGACATCCACCAACAGGAGAGAGGGATGGCAGGTGGTGGTCGAGCCCTCTTTGTACTATTTTCCTTCTAATTCCTCCTTTCAGAAAAAAGTAATGCCAGGGAAGGAGTGAATGCCTTTCATCAAGAGCATACTATAGGTTCCAAAGGGATACAAAAATGAATGAAATGCTTTCAAAATTTTTTTGCACAATTTGCAACAAGAGATTATGGAAATGGAACTAGGGTTATGGTAACTATATTGCAGAGATTAAAGGTACAATGAATATGTATAATAATAATAATAGCTGACATTTATGTTGTACTTTAAAGTTTACTAACCTTTTGAGGCAAGTACTACAGGCATTTTTATTCCCATTTTATAGATTAGGAAACGAATGCCCAAAAGTTGAAATCAACAGGAAATAGGAACAGAAAGCTAAAGTGAGATCAGATTGTAAAAGTACCATGAACGCTAGCCTATGGAGTCTGGACTTTACCCATAATGCTCCTAGAACACTCATAATAAATTGAGAATGGTAAGGAATATCTAAGGACAAAAACAACAACAGTAACAAAGTGTTTTTAAAAGCTACATTGAGGGAAAGAGGAAGATCAAAAAGGAGATATGAATACTACTTGGATTAGATGGGACAGCGAGAATAGATGACGGAGAGCTAATCAACTTATATTGCTTCTGTTTTCTGTGCCAAGGAGAATGATCATTGAACCAAAGAGAACGGAACAACAAATGGGACTTGAAGCCCCAAATAAACAGGGAGATATTAAGACAGCACCTTGTTCTTCTTAGGGAGTCCAAGTTGTCAGGGTCAAAACTACGTCCCAGGATAACGAAACAATGAGAGGATATGATTGGCAGGAAGGATACTGTCAATGATCTTTGCATGATCACGAAGAAGTGGGAAGATACTGTAGGACAGAGGAGGAGCTTATCAAAAGAGGGAAAGGAGTAAAATCTTCAAACTTTAGGTCAGTAAACTTGACTTGGGTTCCTGTTAAAATTCTAGAATGTTATTAAAGAGACAGCTGATGAACATCTAGAAAAGGAAGCACAACATGGCTTCACCAAGAATAAATCATACCAGACTAACATATTTTTCTTTTGTCATACTAGGTATGTGATACCAGGTAGGTAGATCAATATAATATTATAAATATATATAATTTACCAAGATTTTAGCAAAGCTTTTGACCAAATTTTTCTTGCAAAAGAATTGGAGAGATGGGGGCTAGCAGTTAGGTAGTTTAGCAACTGATTAAATGACTGGAACCCAAAAGTAAAGGAATTACTACATTAATGGTTTGATATGAAATTTCAAATCCTTGTCTCTGTGTTAACATTTTTATTAACAGCATGGAGAAGAAGAGATCCCGTGCTTAAAAAATTTTCAGATAACACAAAGCTTGAAGACAGAGTTAAAATACAGGATGATAGAGTAAGAGTCCAAAAAGCTCCTGACAAGTTAGAATGCGGGGGTAAAATCTAACAAAAATATTTAATAGAATAAATTTAAAGTCTTATGTTTGGGCTCTAAAAAATTAACTATAAATACCAGATTGAAAAGGTATGGGTAGGTAACAATTTATCTGAAAAAGATATGAGGTATTAAGTGGACCACTGATTCATTATGAGACAGTAGCCAAATGTGGCATCCCCCAAAATGTTAATACAATCTTGGCCTGCATTAAGGAAGTCACAGGTCTGTACTGAGAGAGATGATGATACCAAGATAAACTATACTCAGACTACAGTTAGAGTACTATGTTCACTTCTGAGGATCATATTTTAGGGAGGGTCTCAAAATAATGCCACATTTTGGCTAAAAGAACCAAAGATGTATAATCTTTGGAAGAGAAAACTTAAGGGAACATGAGAATTGTTTTGAAGTATTCAAAGGACTAAGATATGGAAGAGGGATTCTACTTCTAATGGTTGGCCCCAGACAGCACACCTAGAAACAAAGGTTGTAAGGGATAGAGTAGTGGTTTTCAATTGGATATTAAGAAAATTTTCACACATTTAGAACTATCCAAAAGTGGAGAGGGCTTTGTCAGGAAGTAATGGGCTCCTCAGGAGAGGGTTTTGAGCAAGGGTGATTTGTTAAGAGTACTCTTATTCAGGTGTGACTTGGCCTGAATGCCTTCCTAAGTCCCTCCAAAATCAGATTATGAGGTCCTGATTATGTAATGGTGAATCTTTAGATTTAAGAATGAGAAAAGAAACACCAAAAGGAGTGTTTAAAGAGGGCTAATTTGGAAGGACAGATAAAAGAAGCTGGAGAGATACTGGATACAGGAACACTAGTTAAGACATTACTAAAGAACAGGAAGGAGGTGAAAGACCTAAAATAGATTAGTTAACAGGAATGGAAAAACAGATAGATGCAAAAGATTTTAGACTAAGGGAAGACTGAACTTGGGAGAGCTTGAATATGAGACTTAAAGAGAGGAAGGAGGCAAAGATGACTCCTAAATTTCCAGCTGAGGTAACTGTGATAATGTTGATACTTTTCTCAAAAAATAAGGATGTCCAAAGATTAAAGTGACTTGGAAAGGAAGATGATGAATTTGACTTTAGATATGTTTAGTTTATGGTGACAGAACATCCAGGTAAGAGATGTTGGCACAATATAACCAGAGCTGTGAAAAAAGGCTAGAACTAGTAGGAATGCATCGAAATCATTCCAGGAACAGTCATGTCTCTACTTTTCTTAAAGATAATCAAGGAAGGAGATTCCATAATATCCCTAGGTATTCCATTCAAACACCTCTCTATCCCCAGAAATAGTCATTATTCTAAATCTCAAGAAAAAACATGTTCAGAACTTTGGGCACCCATTAATTAGAGATACAATCCCATTTTAATAAATACTATTATACTGTCCAAGCCCATATAACAATACTATTTTCATATTCCTGTGAGGGGCCTGTATTAACATCAGCTTTGCTGATATTATTATTAAGAAATTTTTTAAATGAAAAAATTCCATATAATATATAATCATTGGTCCTCATCCAAGTAGGAGTAAATTTTTATAATAAAGATACTGTCTTGTTATTTGGGCTTCCCAATGCAACTACATTTTAATGAATAAGATTTAATCGTATGCTTTTTAAATGTTGATTTGAAATGTTTCTATGACTATTTGGGGGTGAGAGGGATGGTAAGGGGTGTTTCATTTGAGGTCTAGAGATCTGACGGTTCCAAGGTGGATGATGGGGTAGAAAATGCTGAACAAAAAAGTCAGAGAGAAGGACAAGAAGTGAAATGGGCCACATCCTGAGCCAGGGTCTGTGAATAGTAAGAGTGATTATTAATCAGGAAGATGGTAGCATGCAAATGAAACAAGTGAAGAACAAGGGTCTCTTAGCAGTATAAAAGAGCAAGCTGGGTAACTAACAAAGTAAGGAATGGTAGGAGAAGGGAGGGGTGTAACATACATTTATTCATTCATCATATCTATTGAGCATCTATTCTGCGCAAAGTAATATGCTAAGTGCAATGAGAGATAACATGGATATTTCAATCATTGGCTATGTCCCCAAAGGGTATGTTATGCCTAAAGAAACAAAATGCATGCATGCATGTGTACACATGCACATGAACACACACACACAGGTAAATAACAATACAGAGAGTATATGATTAAGTACTAAATAAGAGCTGCTCCCAAAAGGTGGTTCCTAACCTTTTAATCATATGTACCTTTATGTAAGGATAGTTGTGCTATGAAGAAAATATATGATGACAGAAAGCTACTACTGTATTTATATCTCTAGCACCTAGCAGTGACTAGCACATAGTAGGTGTGTAATAAACGCTTGTTGACTGATAAATGAATTCAGTTCTCCAATGGATGTGTCATACACTCAATTAAGGACTTCTAACCAGTCCTAGTGATCACGGCTCATCCATGTCAGCTGACTTGGTCATCTTCTTGTCTCCGTCCTCCCATAAGTTTACTTCAAGGGGTCCATCCAAAATGCTGGAAGCCTTCTTCACTTTTTCCTGACAGCAAGTGGGTACACCAGTGTAGAATTCTGGCTACCCAACTGTCATCCCATTGCCACCAACACATGACTAGCCCAGCTTATCTTCCTATTATACATTTTGTTGATGACATCTTTACTACTATTTTTCTAATTTGGTTATATATTGGTTGGTTTCCTCAAAGTTCCTCATTTGGCTATACATTGCAGCCTGGTCATGCCCACTACGTGAATTTTCCATTAATTCAGCACCTGTTTTTTAAATTTTAAATGTAATACATATGTAAGATATATCATTCAGTTAACAGAAAGTATGTTTGCCTTTCTGTGGTTTTGATTATCTTAGGACTTTTGCCTCCCCGCTCAAAAAAAAAAAAGGTCCAAAGCCTAAGGGTTTGGGAACCACTGGTTATAACAGTAAGTTTGAAAGGAAACCAGAGGACTAAGAGTTGTTGCCGCTAAGGTCATTGCTATCAGTAGGAATTGTAAGAGAAGACTTCATAGGGACAAAGGTTTTGGGCTTGGTCAGATGAATGGATAGGAGTTATGGTAGACAAAAAAGAGTAAAGAAAATGCATTGCAGACAGTTGGAGTGATGAGCAAAGGCAAATAGTAGGAAATAAAGTCTGGGGGACAAGTTAACTAGACTTGTAGTAGTTAAAGTATACCTAGTATTCATGGTAAGAAAACAGTGAAATAAGTTTGGACAGGTAGAATGGGGGAAGATTAGTGTGTTCCAAATGTCAGGTCAAGGCACAAGGACTTTAACCTTTTGTGAGGAGTCAAGATAGAGAGGGAAGTGACAGACACAGTGACGCTTATTCTGTCGACCCTTTTCTGTCTCTCCTTCCCTCCCTCCCTTTGTCCTGATCTTCCCAATAGCTATCACCTTAACTCCATAATTCTATTTACATACTTATTTTGTATAAATGTATATATACACACATACACTTGTCTCTTACTTAGAACATAAGCTCTTTGAGGGTAGGGGTCTATTCTTTTTCATTTTTGTACCCCCAGTGCCTAATACCTGCCATATTACAGGCAATTAATACTTGTTAACTGATCAGCTCCAAAATTTGGACATTCCATAGGTAGTTCATTTGGCGGTTCTTCAGAATGTTTGAGACAGTCATTCTGTGGCTTCCTGATGGTCTACTCTATAATGTCTGTTTTATATTATTGGTTTCTTAATTTTTCTTCTTTTATTTTTTGATATTATCATGCACAAATCCATGCATGGTATTAGATGCAGTTACTTAATGAGATTGCTTTGGGTAGAGCCATTGGCAAGCATGGACCTTGTGATTCATGGTAGATCTGTTATCCAAGGACCAGCCTAGTTAAGGTTAAGGAAGTTTACCACTAAGTTGGCTGTAGGGTGATGTATTTTTTTTGGCCAAGAAACTCTCCAAGACTGATCATCTACCACAGAATAAAAGGGAAGTAACCTGCACTGGTACAGGGAATGCCCAAACTGAAAAAATCTCAGATCCTTGTGATACTGGGGTATCTAGCAGAGCATTAGAGAAAAAAAAATGACTACTAATTTACTACTTACTGAAATTAAGATAGAAAAGAAAGCCGAGTGCAAAACCCTTCATGATCTTTCTGCTTTCCATGTCCAAGTCCCAGGCAGAAGAGTTTTATAGATTCATTCCTGGTCAGTATTCTGAATCAAGGACTTCAGGATTTACAATGAGATTTTAGACTAAAACTCAGAGAAAGTAATGCCCTCTCAATTTCTGTATTTCGTAGATCTCACAAAAAAAAATTTAACAGCATTAACGGAGTTGAATTTTGGTTGCCCCAAGAAGTTCCCCAGTTTAAGACAGTCATATGACACAGTGCCTTGTCTGACCCATTCCCTATGGAATGACTCACGGCCACAGAAGCATTCCGAACTTAGTGATCCTTTTCCATGTATACAGAAGTTCCTAGGTATGCAACAAGGGACCTGGAAAAACTGGCATCTGGCTATACTTGTATATATCTTGGAAATATTCAATTCAATAAGTCATGAACATCATCTAAAGCCCTGGAAATAGTCACCCTGGAATTGCTGCATGCAGGGACTGTGCTCAAAAAATATTCATGAAAGATGACAGAGTTGATCAAACACAGATTTGCAAAGTCCATTTGCATGCTGGAAACCCAGAAGAAGCCTAAAGTTATGTATATGATGGCCTGTACCTGGAAAATGCTAGACTGCATGTAGGATTTAACTAAAACTGTTGTTGAATTCTCAGTTTTTAGGCATGCCTTCAGATAACTGAAGAAACCTTCAGCTCAGCATTCTATGAAAACCATCAGAAGTGGAGGTTATGGAGATAGCTAGAGTCCCACACTGGTTGACAGAACTGCAGTGAATTAATGAAGGCAGCCAACAGGTCCTGCAAGAGACTTGCAGAGCATGATAGCAACATGGCACCAGGCTCTACAGGCACATAAAACAAGGAGACCTGAACCAACCATGGCTGTCACTTCTAGTTTCTAAGAAAATTTGATCAAAATCACCTACAAGCCCTAATTAAGCCCTGGAATGTAGCCAGTCTACGCAAGCACTGGGAACAGTGCTCATAACACATAAGTGCACTGCACATATGTTGGAAATGAACAAATGATGGATGACAACAGGAATACCCCAAGATGCTGGTATGATTAGATCATATGGGGTATTCCATAAGGTGAGAGGGTGGAAGGAACACTTTAAGGATCCCTGAAACGCAGCCTCAAACAACACAGCATGACTAGTCACGAAAATCAAGGTGCTGCTGAGACAAGTGGTGATAGAGCAGGGAATTGCTATTTTGAGCAAAGGTCCAAAAAGCTTGCTCACGTTAACCATAAGTCTAAGAGGCTCCTTACTAACAGTGACTAAGAGCATGGCTGTAACTGTAGCTACTTGCTTAAAAGACAACATTTCACTTGTACTAAGGGTGGAAATAACCATTGCCCAATACTGGCATTTTCAGTCATATAAACATAATAATTCACTACCAAGACATGTCATCTTTGACAAATGAAAGGATAAGAACTGTTTATTTTTTGAAAATCCAAGTACCTTTAAACTATAGCAACAGATCTCCAATTTAATCGACAAAACAATTCTGATGTCCTGCCAAATTAGTCAAAATAGGATTCTACCTGTAAAACTCCTCTATCTGTTCTTAACTCACACACACTAAATTTTTCTAGTGGTACGAAATAAATACTAATAATGACTTTGAATTAAAAATCTACCTACTCTCCTTTATCAATAACTATTATTACTTGACATTTTCTAGGACTAAATCATCAAAAGCATTTTAGAGGAACTTTAATTCAAATCAGTTAAATAAGCATTCAGTAATCTGTCATATCTCCCCCATTTCTATTAGCAGACTCTGAACCAGACTTCCAGAACTGATTCCTTGAGTTTGGAACTCCCATCCTTGGGTCTGAGCAATAGTGTAAACTCATCCAGTTTACTTTATCTAGCTTTCCTCAGACTAAATCACCCTTCACATCCCATCTAGATACCCAGCCTATCTACCATTTTCATCTTCACACTTTCTTCTCCCCAACTCCAAGCTACTTTCTGTTGGACACAATAATTACATAAGTACTTCATTGCTTCTGAAAAGGACATTTCATCTGAACTTGCGCTATGGATCAACTCAATCCTGTGATGCCCCAAACCAGTACTCCTTTTCCTGACCACCACTCCACAATACAGCTAACATTTATAACGCTTTTTAAAGACTGCAAAGCACTTTCTACATATATTATCTCATTTGATCCTCATAACAAATCTAGGAAATAGGTGCTATCATTAGCCCAACATTACATATGAGGAAACAGAAAGAAGTTGGATGCCTTGTCTAGGGTAACATAGCTAGCAAGCATGGGCACAGCATTCCAACTCAGTTCTTCCTGACTCCAAGTCCAGCTCTCCAGGGTTGTCTTCCCTACAGAATATAAGCTCCTTGAGAACAGGGACTGTCTCAACTTTGTATTTGTATCCCTTGTGCTTAAGTGCTTGTAAGTGCTTAGTATGTTTCATTTATGCATTCATTCAATCCTGAAGCACCCACTCTGCCAGGGACTGAGCTGGGCACTGGGGATACAAAGGACAAAAATGTAACAGCCTGTGTTGTTAAGGAATATACAGTCTATTGAAGGCAATTTGGTGCGGTGAAAAGAACACTAGGGAGGTAGGTGGCTCCCAGGATTCCTTACTATCCTAGTTCTACCGCATATTAGCAATGTGATCTTGGAAAACCCAAGCCTCAATCTTGATTTGAGAAATGAGGTGTCATAGACTTGAGGCTGGAAAGGTTTTGGATTGATGAACCTTTTGGGTTCCTTCAAGATAGAAAATTCTATCAATCTGTAACTCTAAAAGCTCACCAATATTTAAAGAGGGGGCAACAAGAATCTTTAGTTTTATTACTGACTATTAATTTCACAACTTTGTTCTCCCTTTCCCACTTCTGCCAACCCAATTTTTTTTTCCTATTTTAATTAAACACATAGGATCTCACTTTCTTAATGCAATTGTAGTCGGGCAATGTCTTGGAAGTTAAAGACAGCTATAAAGATAAAATGAGATTATGCAGACTAAGAATGAATAGAGTCTCGTTAAGCATTTTCTGCTTTATCCTAGTTACCAGCTTTTCTGCCCTATCATCTTGTGGTCTCTGAGATCTATCCAATACAGGATTTAAGGTGGAGTGCTCTTGAAGGGCACTGAATTAATTATTCAAGAAGGGAATCATCTTAGAAATCATTAATAAGAGAAAGGCAAACAAACAAGACTGAGGTTTCACCTCACACCCAGCAAATTGTCAAAGATGATAAAATAAGGGAATAGTCAATAGTCAATGTTGGTGAGATTGAGGGGAGGGGAGCATACTAATGCATTGTGGTTGGAACTTTACCAAGTATTCTGGAAAGCAATATGGAGTTACATTTTTAAAAGTGACTAAAATGTTGATTTTTGACTTAGAAGTTCCACTGCTAGGGATATACCACAAGGAGGTCAATGACATGACATGAAAAAGGGCCTATATACAACAAACTATTCACAGCAGCACCTGTTGTGGTGGCAAAGAATCAGACATCAAGTGGATGCCCTTTGAGGAATGGATAAACAAATTTTGGTACCTCAATCGAATGGAACAGTAGTGTGCTGTATAAAATGATTATGATGAATACAAAGAAGCATGGGAAGGTTAGATGAGTTGAAACAAACTAATCAGAACCAAGAAAACCATATGCCCAATAACTACGGCGATGTCAATGTTAAATATAAGAACTAAACAACTGAATCTACATGCTGTGAAAATACAACGACCAGGCTCAGACCCAAAGAAGAGATATAAGAAAGCACTTCTCCCTCCCCCCTTTTGGCAGGGGTGTATATGTGTGTGTGTGTGTGAATAAATACTGAACACTGAATACAGTATTAAGCTGTTGATGTATTTGTTAGTTTCACTGAATCCCATCCCATACTTAAAATTCTTTACGATGGGGTAGGGACTCTCGGAGGGGGCTATAGGTTGGGGAAATATAGGTAATATACAACAAAAGATATCAACTAAGTGCTGTCTTAAAAATTCTAACTTGTATTTATAGAGGTTTAGATATTAATAAATATCTGAATATTAGCAGATCACACTTCCCTTTTTAACTGCCTGCAATATAGTACCACGGAGCAGATATATTTAAAGGATGTTGTATGGTGTAAGTAGAAAGAACAACAAAACAAGGATTTGAATTCTAGTTCTATTACTACCTATGTGACCTTGGACAAGTCACTTAACCTAGCTCTGGACCTCAGTTTCTTCATCTGCAAAACGAGACAGATGAACTTAATGACCTCTAAAACATTCTCAGCTCTAATTCAATTTAATCATGGATTTATTGATGTTTGATTTCTAAGACAGAACAGGAATATTTGAGCTGCCTTAGGCTGGGAACTGGGGGAAAAAAGTGCCTAGGGCTAGCTGGCAAGAAGGCTATACTCAATGTGGGATCACTTTATTAACGTTAGAAAATAAGAACTTGGAGGTCTGAGATTTGATAGCAAACAAACAGATGGGTGCGAAAAAAACTGTAAATATGACTTCCTTCCAGACCTAGTTGAGAGAATATAATAAGCAAAGAGTTAGATGACAGTGAAAGGCCAGAAAATCTCCTGGCCCTGATATGTGAATCAGAATATCAGGCAATATTATTTCTAAGTATGTTAAAGAGCCAGGTGTCAGAGCTGGCTCTCATCACAGCTGCAGTATGTTAAGCAGGAAGAGAAGGGTGAAAAGCATGACAACGTACCCCAACTACAAACAGACAGACGCTGAGCCAAGCTGAAAACCAGTCAGTCAAATCATTGGTTCTGGTGACTGGGATTCCATGGATCACAGCCCTCGGTTTGCACTGGGCTCCCCCCTCCGGCTCACTTTCCTGGAACTTGACTTCTGCCTCTATCTTGGACTTTGCTCCTGGATTTGCCCCTGATAGCTCTCACATCTCTGTGGTCTACACTCCTGGCCTGGTTTCAGATGGTCTCCTTGTTTATCTCAAGTACCAGGCTCTGACCTGCTTATCTCCTACACCGACAAGTAGGAATCTGCTCTACTCTTCCTCTCCCCCAACCCCATCCCCAGCTGCCTCATCAGCCATGGGTCAGATATTGCCATTTCCACCTGGTCTTGGAGCCAGCAGCCCCTCTTGTTTCCAGGACCAAGGGCGCTCCCTTTCAGAGCTGTGGGACTGAAGATCAAAGAAAAGTTCTGTCCATTTTATAACAACCTGTGAAGCAGGCAAAGGATAGGAACAAATAGTTACCAAATGAAGAATTGCAAACTATTAACAACCATATGAAAGAGCAATTCCAAAATAACACTGAAGTTTCTTAACACCTAGCAAACTGGTCAGGACCACAAAAGAACGGATGGTGGAGGGGGTGGGGGGTGGATGTCATGGAAAGACATGTACACGAATCCTTTGCTGGTGGAGCTGTGAATTAGTAGAATCATTCTGGAAAGTGATTTGGAATTATTCCAATAAAGTGGCTAAATTATCCATACCCTTAGAAACTCCACTGCTAGGCATATACCTCAAGGAGATCACTCCTTCAGAAAGAGTACATGTACATCAAAATAGCTATAGCAGCACCTTTTTTTTTTTGGAGGGCGGAAGGCAGGGCAATTGGGGTTAAGTGACTTGCCCAAGGTCACCTAGCTAGTAAGTGTGTCAAATGTCTGAGGTCAAATTTGAATTCAGGTCCTCCTGACTCCAGAGGCAGGTGCCACCTAGCTGCCCTACAGCAGCACTTTTTATGGTAGCAAAAAACTGGAAACAAATCAGATGTCCTTTACCTGAAGAGAGGTTCAAAAAACATGCAGATATTTTGGAATATTACTGTGCTGTAAGAAACAACAAACATAATAATCCAGAGAAGCATAGAAGGACTTGTGAACTGATACAGAGTAAAAAAAGCAGAGCCAAGTAATATATATATATATATATGTATGTATATATATGTATATATATATACACATATATAGATACACACACACACACAACACAATGACAACAATGGAAATTTAAACAACCACCATGAAACCATTCAAAAAAAAATGAATGTTGCCAACAAGTATGGCCCAAAAGAAGAAATAAAGTAATCTGGCCCCCAACTCCTTTGTAAAGGTACGAGGTCCACTGTCATAACAATAGTGATAATAGCAATTTGCATGGTGTTTTGAGATTTGCAAAGCACTTTACAAATATCTCATCTTTGTGTAAAAAAAAAACAAACCCTGTAAGGTGCTATTATTATCCCCATTCTTACAAATGAGAAATCTGAGAAAGAGGTTAAGTGACTTTCCCAGGGCCACACAGCTAGGAAGTGTCTGAGACTGTATTTGAACTCAAGTTTCCCTCTCTCCGGGTTCAGCATTCTATCCACTGTGCCACCTAGCCAAAATATATGTTTGGAATACTGCATTTTTAACTTGTATTTATCAGTTTTTCCTGAATTTTTTCTCTTTTTCTTTTTTCTCTGGGAGAGAGAAGGAGGGATTCAGGGGAAAATCTAGATAGCAATTAAAATCTATTAAAAAAAACAAAATTTTTTATTAACATTGCTCTATTGTGCTACCTGTGTGGTTCTGAGCAAGTCACTTAATTTCTCTGGGTCTCAGTTTCCTCATGCATAAAATGAAGAGGTAAGGCTAGATGACTTAAGATCCCTTCCAGCTGAATTCCCCAAAGAAATTTTAAAACAAAAGTTAATCACCTCACCTTTAAACTCCTTATCTAACCTAGTATTCTTCTGGTTTTTTGATGTCTACGGGCTACTGTGCCCAAGTCTCAAGTGTGGACCACAAGTGTCCTACACACTGGACACATACTATGAGGAGATGAAGGAATGGAAGAAGAGAGAAAAGGAAGGAAAGAGAAGAAAAAAGGGGAACTGGGAAGGGGAGATGAAAACAGAGAGAAGGGGAGGGAAAGAGATATCAGGGATGGAAAATAGGTACCAGCTTTCTAGACATTCCTCTGTCATCATTTTGCCCAAAAGGAAGAATTCTTCCCATCTACTATCCCAAGTGCCACATCCTAGGAAAGGATTCTCATCTGCCTTTAGCTCAACTGACATTAAGGTAACTACACACAGACAGCACATATTTCTTTGCCATTAATCTAGGAGTCACAAAACCTGGAATTTTAGAGCTGGAAGAGATCTTAGAAATCATCCATCCAGCCCCAACGTTTCACAGATGTGTAAACTGAAGTCCAGAGATGAAATGGCTTCACCAGGGTTACTCGGCTAGTCAGTAGCTTGTTGCATTGAACCAATTCCAGCTATCAGAAATCTCAGTCCAGGGTCTTCTCCAATATGGAAATATGGAAGGAAGGAAGGGAGGGAGGGAGGGAGTTGTTTCTGCCTTAGAGTTTGGAAAGTAAAAAACAGTACAGTATTCGTCTTTGAATCCAAAAATAAAATTGGAAGGGGAGAAGGGGGACAGAATATGATTTCTTTTGTCAAGAGATGTCCATGCTTTGTGATACCAGAACCTCTCAAGGGAGTCCACACCTGATTCTGAGAGTCCATTCAGTCTGTGAAGGAAAAGAATAATCTATCTTGATTCTTAAGGCAACTGTTGCTGCTGGTGAATTCAGATGCTGGGCACCAAGATACTTAAAAGGGACTAATATCCCTTACCGTTTGCCCTTCCTTTCAGTGTTTCCTGAGGACAGTGCCAGACTTGTAGAAACTAGCTTTTGGTCTGACTAAACACTTTCTCTGAGAAGAGCAAGCTACAACGACAGCCTCATTCTTGGAATAGAGTAAGGCCTGGGGAGAGGCAGAACCCAGCAGAGCAGAGAGCACCAAGGTGGCCCAACTATTTCACGTTATCACTGCTGTACTTGAAGGAGAAAAGGATCTCTCAGTCTCTTTAGACCTAAACCAAAGTGTGTGAGCCTCAGTATTTGATATAGACTTAGAGGAAGGAGTAACAACTCCTCAGAATTCTACCTCATTTAACGTGTAAAAGTTCTCTTGGACATACTCTGAGTAATAAGGACAGCAAGAGAAGCTGTGTACACATTGTGACCTAGTGATATTACAAACCCTTTACTGTGATTTTGAGTACCTGATGGAGTTAACAAAAACTTACACAATAAGTTCATGCCAGTAAGATGCAGCTGAAAAGGAGTGGGAAGAGGGTAAGAAAAAACCTGGAAAGAAGGGGGAACTGGGAGGAAAATGCAGCGTTCCCTGGTGTTTACAATCCACTCATTTTGAAAAGGGTTTGGAGGTGGGAAGATAAAAGAAACTGGAGTTATTTTATTCCCCAAAGTCATCATTACTCAAGGTATTTCTAATGCCTTTCATACAATCCTTATTTCACCCAAGTTATTACCACCTTAAAGCGGGACAGATTTTTAAGGGTCACAGACCATTTTTATCCATCAGCCCTCTTTTGTCTTTGGCAGATGTAGACATGTCATTTGGAATGTAGTGCAAGGGGCCCTGATGAAATTAGAAAAGCATGTGGAGATAAAAATCACTCTCAGATGAATTCAGACACTTCCTGCCACTCTACAGATGCCACAGTGCTGCAAGCCACCCTCCCAGGAGAGATGATTCACCTGGAAGGAGGGCCAGGCTCTGCCAGATGTGTAGGAAGCTGCCTGGGACCCACACGCTAACACTGTCTTGATTGTATGAAGCATATGCTTTCAGTCAAGGGTGAAAAATGCAGGCACCAGCACATGCCAGAAGTCTTTCAAGCATGGCCCACCAGTCAGCCTGAAGCTGAATGCACTGATCCATCGAGTCAGCAGATGTATGTCACCACCATGCAAGTTGAGGCTGGCTAAACTATAAAAGGGCTAAGTGACCTAATCCAGACATTCAGATCATACAAAGGAAACCATGCCAGTGTCATTTTGTGTGCTTCATGTCAACCTGATTCTAAGATCACCTTAAATATCTGCACTTACAACAACGAAAAGTGGCAGAATGCATTTTCCCCCACCCAGCTGGGCATTTCATTCACTTACAACCCAGGTGCCACATATTTGCTGACAAATATTTTTAGGATCAATTCTGAAACTCTACGTGCTTTAAAATTTTCTTAATGTAGAACATAACTCACAAATACACCTGATTAAAAAGCTAGTTTTTAGACTGTTAGAGTTAACAAGTTTTATACGTGTGTGTGTGTGTGTGTCCACACACACACACAGCATGTATATATTCATCCCTTTCCAGGCTACTTGCCCAGTGAGCGTCCAAGCAGCAGAAGTTGGCTAGTTAATGCTCCAAGGCATCTCTTCTCACCTCATTCTTGAATATTTAAGATTTGTCCAAATGGTCTAAAGGCAGAAAAAACAGATTCTTCATCTAGAATAACCCAAGATTAAATGTAGCAACTAACACAACTGTGGTGGTGGAAGGGGTTTTAGACAATAACCTAATGCACGTTTCATCATTTCACAGATGAGAGAAACTGATGCCCCAAAGAGGTGACTTGCCCAACCTTAAAGAGCTACAGAAGCTGGGGCCAGAATACGGATGTGTTTGTACATGTATACATGTGTGTACACACACACGCGCGTGCACACGCACTACCGCTACATTAAAAAAAAACAAACCTTGGTAGAAAAACATTCTGAAATAAGCATGGTGTACACAGCACATGAGCAGAGCTACTTTGCTGCTCAGACATAAGTGATAAGATACAGCTCTTACAGGGCAAACACAATTAAGTAGATGTAAGCAGATGTAAAGCCTTCTCTTGAAAGAAGGTCTTTTCCACCTATCAACTAGAATCCAGTTCACATAGAGCTTTCTCAAGTGTTTCACTCTGAAAATACCCCAGCCTTTGGAAGAATATCGATGTTGCACAATGACTTCATTGTATTTGGATACGGCCTGCTTGATCTGTAGTCTGGAGCAAACACACACATACACACACCTGTTTCATCTATGCCAAAAGACCACAAAAGCCAAACTGATTTAAATCATCATTTGAACTCATCAAATAAAGTAGGGCTCCTCTGACTTACTGGCTTGATATATCATCCATTATGATAATTTCTCCAAGGAAGAGTATCCAGTCGCTTAAAACGTAATCTTTATAATTTAAAACAACATAGAGAAGAAATGAATACAAAGAGATGCAAGTTTTCTATGAATTTAACAGTACTTTAGGTTTTGTGCCTTAAGGCTTTTTCTGTTACCCCTTTGGTCTGAAACACCCATGTCAATAAACAAACTTTTCAAATCCTGGCATTTCAAGATTGGCAGCTGGAGATCAAGTCCCACCCCTTTATTTATAAATTGAGGAAAAATGAGTTGATTTGCTCGGGTGGGGTCACTCAGCTAGCTTGTAGTACAGAATAGACTAAACTGCAGACATTGGGGTCTCCCCTACTTCACTCCAGGCCTGCTGCAAAACAAAACCAAACCATAGAAGCCCAAAGGAGCTGACCTATGAATATGGTAGCCAACTGGTAAATAAATAGATGTATACAAGATTCATACAGAGTGTATATGTCTCCATCTCCCATCTCTGAGGCTTTGCATTGGTTGCCCTCACGGAAAAATTGCCATTTGGATAAACTAGTTTATTTAGTAAAACCTTCACGAGAACTGCTAAAAGGCCTAGCCCAGTGTCTTGAACTGATGGAGAAAAAGACAAAAAGAGAGACAGACACACACAGAGAAACAAAGAGGCAGAAAAATGGAAAGAATATTGAGATCTGAAATCAGACCTCAGCTTTTAAGCTCTGACATCAGCACTGACCAGGATGTGACCATGAACAAGTCAACAGGGAAGATGGGATACTTGAGGTTTACACAAATATAATTACAAAATCCTCTATGAAGAAATTAACAATGACTTAGATAATTGGAATGTTATTCATTGTTCATAGAAGGGCCATGTTGATATAATAAAATGATACTACCTAGGTTAATTTACCAAATTACTGCTATAGTAAACTAACTACCTAGGAGAATTTCATAGAAGTATACAAAATCATAAAATTCACTTTGAAGGTAAGTCCAGAATTTCAAGGGAAATAATGAAAAAAGTAGGAATGAAGTGGGGCATTACTTCTGGAGCTCATGTTAAATTTTAAAGCCGTAATCATCAAGATTTGGTTCTGATGAAAAAAAACTAGGAAATTGGATAATTGAAACAGATCAAAGAAAAAAGCAACAGAAACAACAAATTTCAATAACCCAGTGTTTGATAAACCCAAAAATATCAACCATAAATTAATGAAACTGAAAAGTTTTTGCATTAACAAAATTAATTCAGCAAAGACGATCAACTGGGGAAAATCTTTTGGGTTGACTGTCTTTTATAAGCATCTAATATCCAAGGTATATGGATAATTTACACAAATATGTAAGACTAAGAGCTGTTCCTCAGTAACTAACTATTCAAAGGATATGAACAGTTTTCAAGAGAATTGAAAAGTACTGCTTCAAATCATTAATATGAGATATGCAAATAAAATCAACTTTGAAGTTTTGCCTCAGACTCAGCAAACTGGCAAAGATGATACAAATTCAGAAGGAGTTCATGTTGTGGGTATTATGGAAAGACAGGAACATTAATGTATTGTTGGGTATGCTTTGAATTGGTTCAACTATTCTGGAAAGCAACTTAAGAATTATACTTTTGAAAAAGTGACTAAAATTTCCATTCCCTTTGACCCCAGAGACCCCACCACTGTGCATATCCCAAGAAAAGTAAAGACAGAAAGAAACATTCTACATACACCAAAGTATTTGTAGAAGCATTTTCTGTGGTAGCAAAGAACTTGAAACAAAGCATATGCTCACTGACTAGGGAAACTAGGAAACAAAATGTATTGAATAAAATAGAATATCACTACCATATGAGAAATTATGAAATGAATAATTCTGCAAAGCACAGAAGATTCTTATGAACTGATGCAAAGTAAAGCAAGCAGAACCAAGAGAACAACATGCACAACTACAACGATGTTAATATAAATAATAAAATCTGAAACTCTGAAATTTTAATGGCCAAATTTAACCCTAGAGAAGAGATGGGAAAACATACCTCTTTTCTTCACTGTAAAAGTGAAGGGTAGGGGGACAATGGTCATAAAATATTGTACAAACTGTCAGACACAGTCAATATCTAGGTTAATTTTGCTGAATTGCTCCCCCCCACTTTTTTTAAAGCTTTCTAACAAGGAATGCTTATGGAGTGGGGCTGAGGGGCAGAGATAGTATATTTAGAAGTTAACGTGACGATGCAAAAACAAATGACATCATTAAAAATAAAGAAATTTAAAATAAAATGGATAATTGGTACTTGCACCATCTACCTCACAGGGTTGTGTTGAGGAAAATGCCATGCACCACAGAAACATGACTGGTTATTGTGATCATACATGCTCAGAAAACTGTTCTTGAAAAATAAATCCAATAAGGACAAGGAAGACCGGTAATAGCATCCTGGACTAGGAAGGGTACTTAAAAACCAGGTCAGGTCATCTAGCTCCTTCATTTCGTAGGTGATGAAATGAAGGCCTAGAGTGGTTAAGGGACTCACCCACAGTCACAGAGCATATAAATGCCAGAATCAAGTCAAGACTGGTTTCTCTTGGTTCTACAGGCAAAAGCTCACTCCTCTGTATAACCCTGCCTCCTGTGAGTACCTCTCCTCTCATCTTCTGTTCTCCCTTCTGTTCCTCTCTCCTCTCCTCTTCTCCTCCACTAGGGGAAGTACTAAGTAGCCAAAAGTCAGGTAGCTGTAAGGTAGTGAGGGAAAAAGCAAGGACTTGCCAAACCAAGTTGGTTATGTTTACTCATTTCAACCAGCTACACTGTGATGACAATTATTAATTATATGATTACACCATTATGATAAACTTCCAAGAGAGCCTGGGTCAAATCTCTTTAATTTGCTTTCCTTAACACTTTGCAAAATGCCAGTTGTATGTAGGTGCTTAATAAGCACTAGTTGGGCTTATGATAAACACTTTTTTGTGATAAAAACTAACTGTTCTTAAGAGAATTCTCTCTCTCTCATTCTCTCTGTGTGTGTGTGTGCATGTGTGTGTGTGTGTTAAAAACCTGCCTCTTGTTAATTGCTATGAAGTGAAAGGTGCCAGCATATCTCCCACTAAATCTTACCTCACTATGCCATGGGTCTCTTGTTGTTTTAAGTAAGGATGCTACTTAGTTCCAAAAAGAAAATTAAAGACTGCTCTTTAGACAAGTACAGTCATTTGGAGAAGAGAAAACGCATGGTTGCATTTAGAGATCAGATCTGAACATGACAAGACACCCCTCTAGCCCACATAGGAACAGGTCATATGATACAAATCTGGAATTTATATGAGAATATTTTGCCCTTATTATAGCACCTTTTATCAGAAGATCTTGACAACATTTTCAGGCGTTAATTAGTTCTTGCTACCTTTCCTGGAAGAGCCCATTTTACAGATAGGAGACTAGACACAGAGGATGTACCCTGGGAGTCAAATACAAGAATGCGCTAATTGTCAGCTTTGACCTCTTGCCCCCTTGTCATGATTAGAATTAAATCTTGCGTGGATACAAGAATTAAATGTAGAATTGCATAGAATTAAAATTGCATGGATGAAACTTAGGTGTTAGCCATTGGGATCTTCTTTTAGCATCGCCGGAAGAAAAACCCATCGCTGGGCAATAGGAAATGCTACATCTCACTTTCTAACTTCTCCATGCCAGCCTTAAATTGTAGAGACTATAACTTTCTAATGCCATCTTGGTATGATCTGACCTGGTTTGCAGGTGTCTCTATCCAACCATCTAAAGTTTGAAATGGGAGATGGGGAAAAGGAAGAATCAAAGGACACACGCAAAGAAATTGTAAAAAACCTGATAAGGATTTTTTTTACTGACATATTGCAATGGGCTTTTCATAATTTATCCTCTAAACTCACACGGAAGCACAGTTATGTTCCTGACTTCTGTGCCACCACCCAAGGTCATGGACCTTTCGGTTATGACAACGATGACTCCCCTTGTCTTCCACGATTCTGTCACAGAAAGCTGTTCCCAACATCACATCAAATGTATCACTGGTTGCACACAAGGATAAGGAAGAGATTATATACCTGGTTCGGTACAAATCCATCACTGAGGGCTCATAGTTAAAAAATTTAGAGTTGGAAGAGACTTTAGGGACTATCACATTGAACACCCCCCACCATTTTACTGATAAGGGAACTGAGGCACAGAGAGATTAAGTGACTTTCCAAGGGTCATAAAGCTACTAAGTCTATGAAATGAGATTTTAACTCAGGCTTTTTTGATTCCAAGTGCAGTGTTCTATTGGTCATACCTTGATGCCTCACTAGGTGATGCTTTTAGCACCATCATTTTCATACTTGAAATAGATCAAAATTATTCATATTAAACTGTAATTGATGTATTCAAAACATATGTTTAGAAAACTGAGAAAATAATTTCTAATAAACAGGGTTTACCTTAAAAAAAAAAAACTCCGGGAAACTAAAAAAAGATTATAGCCTGTAAAAATTTTTAACAGGATGAAGCATTTTTTCCAATCCCTTCTGATGCTTCCCAGAACCACAGTGTATCTGATAGCAGAAAACAACAATGCCTTAATGTTAAAGAATACTAGCTTTGGAGGTAGTTTTAATTTTTATAAGGACTGCCATGTAAAGCAAAATCTTCTTCCTGTCCCGAGCCTGCAGCCCCAAGAAAAAGAATGTCATCTTGTAAACAGAGTGCAACACAAAGAAAATTAGCCTGGATGTCACAATCTAGGCTTGACTTTGTCACTTCATCTTGGGCCTTAGCTTTCTCATGAACAAAATGAAGGGTAAAACTATCTATTAGGTCCCTCCTAACACCAACATTCTGGCAGCAATGAACATGGCTCAACTTGGAGCTTCCAACAACCGATCCATTAACACCTTCTGCGAGTCTAATGACAGAACTCTGTAACTTAGGGAATAGCACATCAAGTGGCAGCATATTGAAGTAGTTAGCTTCAGAATGTAGATCTGCCCTGTTTTCTTTCCCCAATGGAGTTTAAAATTCATGCATATTGTGTTGGATAAAGGCTAATAGGATAAATCCACTAGAGTGTGCCTTTAAATATAAAGATAATTAGTATCAGCACAATTTATAAAGAGTAGTGATGAAAGTACATGCCTTATTTAAAATAAAATATTGATGATAAAAAAGTTACTAGATTTTACTGTAATGCTTGGAATTTAGTTTCCATTTTAAAAGAGAGTCAACTTCTTTAAGGGAGCATAAATTAATTTCAGTTAATCAAGAAACATTTTTGAGTAATCTACTTTTCACTCAATTGAGAAAGGAAGAAAGGAAAGAAAAGAAAGGGAGACGGGGAGGAGGGGAGAAAGGAAGAGAGAAAGAGAGAAAGAAAGGGAGAAAGAAAGGGAGAAAGAAAGGGAGAAAGAAAGAAAGAGAAAAAGAAAGAAAGAGAAAAAGAAAGAAAGAAAGAGAAAAAGAAAGAAAGAAAGAGAAAAAGAAAGAAAGAGAAAAAGAAAGAAAGGAAGGAAGGAAGAAAGAATGGAAGAAAAGCAAGAGAGAGTGTAAAGAGGGGACTAGTGTGAGATAAGGTCTCTATCTTTAAGAGAATATATAACTGGGTAAACAAGAATAGGCATATGGAACACAAGATGGAATATAAGAGGCAGCTAGGCGGAATGTGCATAGAGCGCTGCTGGGCCTTTAGGATTTAGGAAGATGTAAGTTCAAATCCCACCTCAGATACTTAACTATCTATGTAACTCTAGACAAATCACTTAACCTTTGTTGACCTTGGTCCTCCATCTGTAAAATGGGGAAAATAATCACCTTCTGTGATTGTCCTGAGGATAAAATAAGATCATTTTAAAGTATTTTGCAAACCTTAAAGTGCTATATCAATGCTATTTTAATTAAATGTTAAATTCTGTGACACAAACTAATGCTATCTGCTTTGGGAAACAGTTTGAGAAATAAGATTAATAAAAATGTGAGGAGTAAGGCAAAACTTTTACTGAAGGACTGGTTTGGGCTTGAAGGATGGGCAGGATTTGGAGAGACTGCAAGGGAGAGAAGTACTTTCAAGCGACAGAAAGAGCACAGCATGGAGCCCAGGCTCAAGACCATAAGGAGACAGGCCTGGTGACAGCTGACAAAATACAACGAGAAATAAGAAGAAAAGGTAGGGTAAGGCCAGGTTAATGTGGGTCTTGAATGTTAGGGAAGTTTAGAACTGATGTAATATGTAATAAGGATATGGTTTTTAAGGAGAGAAATAATTAAGGAAAGTTAATCTGTTGGTTCTTTAGCTATATTTTGGATAGCTGAGTTTTTTTTATTTAAAGCTTAGTCTTTATGCCATAGAAAATGTAATACTTGACACTGAGATCAGATGAGGTACAGCAGTTAGTAAAATGGGATATATCTTAAGGCATATTTTGTGCGAATCCTTATTCTGTTCTAGACATTTGTAACATTCTACTTTTAGCCAATGATTTACTTATTTAGAAAAGGATATTACGTAAGAAAGTCTGGCCACTTACTTGTGACTTAGGTGGAGGAGGTAATGACTAGAGAGGAAACACAGATAGCACAAGTAGGCCATGTATTCAATAAGTTTGGCGATAAATTAAAAGTAGGGAGGAAAAAACCAGGAAAACTGTTATGGAACTCCATGGGGCTAAGTTAAAAGGTTTTTGTTTGTTTGTTTTACTTTCCTTTCTCTTAATAGGTAAGGCCTAAACATTCTCGAAGGCAAAAAAGAAAGAGCCTGCAGAGAGGTAAGAGAACTAACTTCCATCTGAATTTGGATCCAAATGTAATCACCAGGAGCCAGGGTGAATTTTCTTATTTGCCTTATTTGCCTTCATAGAGGATAGAGAATGAATTCTATGATCTAATTATCACCACCTACATAAGCTTATCACATGGATGTACCTAAGCATCTGGAACATATGTGTTATTCTGCCATTTTTATTTAATCTATTTAAGCTAATTATTTAACCTATTAAGCTATTAAAGCTTAAAATAGCACTAAGACTTTTGGGACATCCTGTACAGGGTACAGGCCTTGACAAAATTTACCACAACTGAAGTGTGTGTAATAAAGGATGTCAACCACTTGTGACAGTTTAATTCATATTCCTAAGGACCCCAGCTAAATAAGTAAACTACGAAACAAATACATAATTCTGCTAATATCCCAAATAGAACCAGAAACAAGCAAATACAAACAAAAATGCATTTCAAGTTATACTCCTTTGACTACTGTAGGCCATCTTCTTTCACTGTCATAGTCAGTCAACAAGCATTTATTAAGTGCCTATTATGTGTCAGGCACTGTGCCAAGCACTGGGGATACAAAAACCCTTCTCTCCCACCCAAACCCCGCCAAAACAATCTCTTCTCTTAAGGGGCTCACAGTCTAATGGGGTCACAGATTAAATTTTCTAAGGCATGAAGATCATCAAGCTTGGGCATCATCAAGAAGATAGTTAACACAGAGGAGGGGTAGAGACAAGATAGCGGCTGGAAAGCAGGGACTAGTGTGAGCTCCCCGCCACGTCCCTCCAAAAACCTATAAAAAATGGCTCTGAACCAATTCTAGAGCTGCAGAACCCACAAAATACAGAGGGAAGCAGGGCTCCAGCCCAGGACAGCCTGGATGGTCTCAGGGTAAGGTCTATCCCACATGGAGTTGTGAGCGGAGCAGAGCCCAGCGTGGGCGGCGTGGACTAACCAGACCAGAAGCAGGGAAAAGCGTGCCCTAGTGCCCTGAATCAGTGAGCTGCAGCAGTTACCAGGCTTCTCAACCCACAAACACCAAAGACAACAGAGAAGGTTAGTGGGAAAAGCTGCTGGGGAGAGGGAGTTTGTGGTTTGGCCACCGCCCCTGGGGCAGAGGAGGTGGGGCAACTTCAGAACTACAGCTGCAGTTGCTTCTGGCCCCAGGCCCACCTGGTGGGAGGAATTAAGTGGCAGATCAGAGTAGGAGTGAAGAGCCTGCTGAAGATCTAAGTCCAGTCCTGGTTGGGG